>ML783651.1:632840-649623 GCA_009831015.1 Picea engelmannii
AAATATATAAACGAATTAAAAAAAAAAGAAAAAAAGGAGGAAAGTCAAAAGAGAAAAGAGGGGGAAAACCTAAGTAAAAAGGGAATTAGGGTTTGAGGGGATAAAGGGGATGGGAGAAGGGAAAAGAGTGGCTTTTGGCTGAGATTGGATTGCTATGCTGAGAAAGGAGACTGACTGATTTTCTGGTAGGAGTTGGGAAGCCTCAACACATTTGAGTGGTAGCTCAGCCTTGGAGGCGAGCTGAGGAGCTAGTGACTCTCTGGTTGTGTGTGGACCTTTTGCGGCTCGGGGGGCTGAGGGGGAAGAAGAGTACCCCTAGCGTTTGGCTGGGAGGTACTGGTGAGCTCATTGAGGTCGGCAAGCAGGAGCAGGAGCATCTTGGGCAGGAGCGGCAGGAGCACCCGAAACATTGCTGAAGGCGTTAAGGACACAGGTATGTAAATCTCTGGTTTTCTATCTTGCTATGTATATTTCTAAACTTTAGTTAATGGCCTTATGCAGCTTGTAGTTAATGGATATAAGGTGAAATATGTATGTGTTGATGTTTCTGGGGCGTTGCTCTTTCTCCCAGTGGGTTTTCGTTTTTGTACCTTGGGCATATTCTTCTCTGTGGGGGTTTCATTTTATAAAGTGGGCGATTTCCAGTGGTCTTCGTTTTCTTGTTGGGGGCATTGTTTATCTCCATGGGATTCTCGTTTTGCTATGGGCATTTACATATACATATATATTGGCATTTCTGTACAGTAGGGTTGCTCCTTTTTCTTTTGCTGGGCATTTATTTTATTCTTTTCTTTCATTGGGTTTTTGAATGCACGGTGGGCGAATTTCATGCAGTGGGGTTCCATATGTTTTGATGCAGTGGGCAGTCTTCCTGTGGTTTCCCTCTTTTGTTCTTTCTTATAAACCCTTTTTATTTATACTGTGGGCAAAACTGTTAAGCGGGCTTTCTCCATAAACGTTGTTGGGCGTACACCCCTCTTTCTTATTACAGTGCCTTTACATCCAGTGAGCTTGATTCTTCATGGGCGTTTTTCCTTCTACTGCGGGCAATCATGTGTTGGGAGCGATGGTGCTTTGTCTCTGCGTTTTAATGTATCTGTTCCTTTTGTATCGCTGTGTTAACTTCTCCATTTAGTATTTGCGTTTCGTTCTTAGGGTTCCATTATCATTTTAATGCTGCGTTCAATAGTATCGACCGAATTTAGGGCTTTATTATCACTGTTTAATGAATTTGTCTTATTAGTGCTGTAAATATTTGGGGTCCAATTTTATCAATTTAAATTATGGCTCTTCCGTCCTGGGTTATAGATCCGGTTCAATCCTCATTATAATTTGTGGTTAAAACGGAGCGTAGCTGTAATATCTTGACTGTAGTATATCTTGACTGTAATATATTGACTGTATAGCTGTAATATCTTGACTGTAGTATAGTTGTAATATCTTGACTGTAGTTCATTATAGCTGCGCTCTATTCTGGTCATTTTCGGGCGGGTAATGTTAGGGTTGCATTTTCCCTTTAATAATGGATTAGACGTGCTCTTGATATTTGCTGAACTTTGCCGATCATAATCCGGTGTTGGGTAGAGTAGCAGAACGCCAACCTTCCAGGTTTATGCCCTTAAGTTCGAACACTAATCTTTACTGTGTGAAATTCCCATTCCAGAATCACCTTTTGCCCAGAAGAATTTTAGCTCAGAATTATATAATGTACAACCTCATACCAATATCTCCTGTTGAAGCAACTTAAATTAAATCTTTACAAACGGTAATTAGGTTAGTTGTTGGAGACATAAATCTCCATGGTGTAAAGCTGGCAGCGACCTTCTCTACCGCCCAGCGCACTGTTGTATTTTATTTTCAGTTGGGGAGTGCGACTTGTACAGACCACGTGGAGGCTCTCGTGGGCTCACCTCCCCAGAGCTCCCTGCGCTCTCAATCTCCACGTTTCTCACCCACTGATCATCCATCAACAGTAACGATATGCGTTTGTGAATAACGATCCACCCGTTGGCAACCCTAACCCACCATATGACCTGCCCTATCAATCGCCGTGTTAGTATTGTTTGGGGACAGCGTGGTGCAAGGTTGCCTGTTTTTACGTTGTAATGGCATTTACAAATTGCAACCCTAAACGCTGAGGAAGGTCCAACTAAAACAAAAAAATATATCCTTTACAGCTGTCTGCCACCGGGTTTATTAATGAGCAACCTTAACTCTCTATCAAAGCGTATAGTTTATTATTTAGTTAATTGATTGCAGGTTTTCGTTCAAAAGCTGGTAACCGAGAGTGGCATCCTGTAATCAAGTTGGCGGGCACAGTATTTAATAATCAATCGCATAGTAAAGCTATTACTTAAAAAAAAACCTCTAATTAAGAAAGGAGGGAAGCTGGCGAATTTACTTTCGTTATCTTGACTCGCTGTCCTCATTTTCCGTCTTCCATGACTACCTGCCATCTTCTTTATGTCATTGCGTGTTATCCTTACCAGAATTTAATTGATCTTTGTGTATTGTTATTCAAATGATAGCTTTAGGTTTTATTAATAATTACGTTTTAGCGAGGTCAAATATTGTTGGACTTTTATTGCTATTGTTTTTATAAAAAGCGGACCTGCCTTTTTTTTTACTTGGATTAAATTTTTATAAATTCCCTTGTAGGCATTAACCCTAATTTCCTCATTTATTCGAATAATTGAGGCATTAACCCTTTTAAATTCGAAAGCAATTGCCAATGTTGTTTAAATGATTATATTGACATGGTTAGGTGCAATATTAATAATGGCCTTCACATATTATATGGGTTTCCACATATTAATGCTATACTGGTTGCTGGCCATATTAATAATAGGC
Organism: Picea engelmannii; assembly: GCA_009831015.1. Lineage (NCBI taxonomy): Eukaryota > Viridiplantae > Streptophyta > Pinopsida > Pinales > Pinaceae > Picea > Picea engelmannii. The sequence continues at coordinate 635,691 of ML783651.1, forward strand.
ATTCATTGATTAATCGTTATATGCTTATAGGTCAATATTGTTTAATTTGGGTGCAATATTTTATATAGAAATATTAATATGGGTTAAAGCCGCAATGTTTGGTTAATGACAATGATAATGCTCGTTAATATGGCAATGATGAGTAATAGATTAAATGCTATGGTGATATTATAAATTGAATGTTAATGATTGGTAAAATTGCAGGGGTAGTAATAGTTTAATGCCATGGTAATATTATTAATTGAAATTTCATGTTGATAGAATGGCAGTGACGTGTAATAGTTAAATTGCAATGGTGATATTATAATTTGAATGTTAATGTTGGAGGAATGGCAATGATAAGTAATAGTTTAGATGCAATAGTAATGTTATTAAGTAAATGCTAAGGTTGGTAGAATTGCAATGACAATTAATTGTGTAATCGCAATAGCAATATTACTAATGGAATGTTATTATTGTTAAATGAATGTTATATTCGAAATGTTATTATTGGCTTCATTTGAAGCGTTAATGTTAATGAAGGGTATTGCAATACTATTATTTGTTAGGTTATGGGGAAGTATGGAAATATTGGTTATGTGCAACATGGGTACTTGGTTACATTGTAGGGATAATATTGTTAATTTACGGTGCTAAGGATAAACGCTTCACTGCAATATTAATACTTGCTTAGTTGCCATGGTAACACTAGTTGAATTGCAAGATTAACAATTGTTTTAATTAGCATGTTAATAAGGAGGCCAACTGCAATGTTAATAATTGTTTGCTAGAATGATCAGGATGGAGTTTAAATTGCAAGGATAAGCTTCGTTAAATTGAAGCGTGGACGATAACGTCTGGTTGCAAAGCTATTGTTGTTGGGTTACTAGAATGTATGGTGATAAACGGGTAGGAAGGGCAAGTCAACCAGGAGAATGTAATGTCGGGGGTTTACCATTATGATATGGATGTCGTTGCTTATTTAGGGCATTTATTGGGAAAAATGCATTGTGTCGTGCTTATGTTCGTCCCTGATTTGTAGTACTGGGTGGTATTGTATGGCATAGTATGTTCGTGTCGGGCAGGATATAGACTCCTCTTGCAGCTTAGTATGTATGTCTGTGTGTAATCCGGTGGAAGGAATCCAGTGCCGTATCAAGAGTCTCGGGCTGTTTAAAGGCACAGTTCCACTCTTGCGACACATTCTGAGCTGTATCAGTAGTCGGGTTGTTTAAAGGCACAGTTCCACTACTGTGACTCCACTGTCGGATTCTTTCATTCTGTGACAGTACTGTACCTGACCCCTGGTGTCTGTCTCTGCCTACAGCCGTTAGTTGCCCGCCTCCTGTTCGGGGCGTTTGCTTCTTGTTGTCGCTATGATAGGTTGGGTCATCTTGATTGTGTTCATCTTACTTGCGTCCTGTTGGTTAGAGTGTTGACATAGAGTCGAGGGGGTTGTTTCATCTACACACGCGCACACACCTTAACAAAAAAAAATTCACAGGTTGACTGAGTAGATGTCCTTAGCTAGGAGGGTTGTTACACTTAGCCCCAACCCCCAGTTCTATGCCTTGTATATGACCATACGATCTGATTAAATGGCGCGCGGGGTTTTAAATCTATAACCCACGATTTTATACTTTGAAACATATGACCATACACTTGTTAAATGGTGCGTGGGGGTTTTTTAAATATAGCCCATGGTCGCACAGCTTATACCATACGACCCGACTCCACAGTCGCGCGGGGTTTTTAAATATTTAGCTCGGATTCTATGTGCGCCCTTGTGACCACATCACAACATGCAGATTCTTTTAGAATGACTAGCCATTTTCGCCCGCCACATGTCACGCCTAGGTTTAACCAAATGGAACGGGTGCCTCACTTTGCGCTGGGACGTGGCCACATGGCCCCCATGCGCCCAACACCTCCGTGATTCGGGGGCTTAGTTCCCTAACTGTTCGAAAAATTGGCACGTTTTGTGGAGATGTGAGTGGGTGCTGAGTTTAGGCATGGGAAACGCCCAGAAGCCAGGTTACTCATAGACAGGTGCGAAATGGTGAACCAGAGACAACAAGCTTGAAGGAAGAAAATGGCAGGAGGCCTATCTTCTTCACTTTTTGGCCAAATGAGGTGTCGTAAAAGCCTAGCTAGGGGTTTTTGGATGTTCTGAATCCATTGGCACTATTTTCACAGCCATTTGAAGACTTCTTTTGTATTTTTTTCACCATTGAAGTTTGAGGAAGCTCTAGGGAGCTTGAAGCCCTCATTGTTTGAGGCCATGCTCAGATGAGCCCTAGTTTATTTTCTATGACTGAATAGTCATTTTTGACTAATTATTATGCTCTGAACATTTTTGGATAGGTTTTAGATCCATTGGAGGACTTTTATAGGTGTTTTTTCCACAGAGAAGCTCAGGGAAGCTTAAGGCCACATGTAGAAGAGGTCATGCCCGGATGAGCCATGGTCCGTTTTCAGAGTTTTATTAGTCATTTTTGGGGTTTTTATGTATTTTGAACCCAATGGTACAGTCTATAAATCCATTGGAGTTGAGAAAAATCTTGTAAAAGAACATTTGACAAACTAATCCCAGAGAGCCAAGTCCATTGAAGGAGGCTCAAGGAGATGTAGCCCAGTGAGGGGTGAACTCCTTTATCATCTTGTTATTGTTGTGAGTTTGATGGGTGATTTGCTGCAAGTGATGTTGCTGTGTATTTGTTTAAAGAACATATTTAACCTTCTAAAAGAACATTTCCTCACACATGAACAATGAAAATAAGAAGCATGAACTTTATGTAACATCCCGCTCTGGCGCACTGAGAAAACTTATTATTTGAGGACACTTGCTCACAAGTGATCTGGACTTTCTGATGTTAAAACATTTATACTTGATTATGATGCGTTATGATAGATGACATGATGTTTTTCTATTTGATGTAGACAGGTGCTATTTGACTCAGTTGTATTGAGTGTGCAGGGTTTTGGACCTTGAGGATGCAGAGGCATCGGTGGAACCCCTTGGACTCCAGATTGAGTCAGGGAGTGTGCTATTTGGGTTGATTTATTTATTGTGATATTTCATTGATATGATGATTTGGTGTTGACATGTTTTGATAGGATTGTCGATGATGCGGGCTGACGATAGCTTGCCGACCAGACTCACATATGGAGTAAATGGGACACACACAATTTCCAGAGAGGTTGAGGGAGAGGGGTGGACAACAACCCTGCCACCGCCTACTAGCACTCCTGCCATGGCTCGAACTGTAGGTTAAAGATTACCTAGTTCGAGAGGATCCACGATGCCGTGAGGGAAGACTGCGACAGTCACTCATGATGATTCTAAGGGGCGTGCAATAAGGCAGGGGCCTTATTCCTTAGAGCCATTAGTCTCCCACAAGTTCACCTTGCGGAGTATTGACTCCAGGGGTTATAGATGTCTACCAATTAGTCCAGTTGGCAAGTGGCACCTTTGGAGCATGTGGTGCATCCTGAAGGGCACATCGCACAAAAGAAACACAAGAAGCGAGTGGCACCCTTGGAGCACGTGTTGCATCCTGAAGGGCACGTCGCGCAAAGGAAACGAACGAGGCGAGTGGCACCCTTGGAGCACGTGGTGCATCCTAAAGGGCACGTCACATTGATGTGGCTAAAGGAAACAAACCTAAATATCCCTAAGACAATAACGCCTTAAGAATCCTTAAACAACTCCCCTAACCCAGTGTCACCCAGTTCGAATCTAAGTACTGAATCTAAAAAATTTAGGGTAAAATTTTAGTCTAACCTTAAGAACAGACCCTGGAAGAAAGATAACAATTTAAACAAGAACCCACCTAAGAAATAGTTAGGTCTTCATAAAATTCTTGGGGTAAATAAAGAGAGTAAGGATTTAATTAAACTAAGGGATTTAAAAAATTTGCAAAGAGGAAATTAATTCCTAACTTGTGAAAGAACAAAATATATTAAATAAATAATAATTGAAAAGATTAATTAGCGCATTTACCTTTTTGGTTTTAAAAAAAAAGGGAGGGATTAATAAAACAGGGAAACTAAGTAATAAGGAAACATAGACAATTCATAAGTAATAAAATTATTTAACGTGCGGGAATTTAAAAAGTTATGAATTTAAAAAAAAAAAACATGAAAGGATTAATTAGCGCATTTACCTTTTTGGTTTAAAAAAAAAAGAAAAAAAAAGAAAGGGAATAATAAAAATAGGGAAATGAGCCTTTTAATAAATTTAAAGAAAATAATTTTGGGAGAACGTGGGGGATGACTAACACTTGTAAGATAGAGAATTTTTAGAGGGTTTTCAAAAAAACACTTAAATTAAATGTGATTAGGGCAAGGGGGCGCTCAAAACTCTATAAAAGAAAGGGGGATGACTGGAAAAGGGGATGGGATGTTAGGTATCATTATGCTGCTGAATTTGGACTGGACTGATTGCTTGTGAGGAGTTGGGATTTTCTTAGCTGGGATTAGACTGGTAGCTCAGCCTTGGAGGCGAGATGGGAAGCTAGGTATACTATCTGGACTGTGTGTGGCCCCTTTGCGGCTCAGGGGGCTAAGGGGGAAGTAGAGTACCCCTAGCGTTTGGCTGGGAGGTACCGGTGTAGTCTCTATGATCGGTGAGCAGGAGCGGCGCGGAGCACAGGAGTCATTTGCGACAAGCGATAAGGAAACGGTATGTTTGTCAGTTTGTAGAGTAGCATGCATTAAACGTATGCTCAGATTTAAATTTGATTGTAAAGGACATGATGAGCATTAGAAAAAGGGTTTTTTTTTCAGTGTTGTATGATGGTTGAGGGATAACCATGGCCTGCTTACTTGTTTCAATTCTGAGCAGCATTTTGTGCCCCTTTGTTTCCTGTCATTTAGATTTAATTTTTTTTTCATAGCGAAGGCATTCTGAGCAGCCTCTTCACGCCCATTTAGTTTTTGTCATCTAGATTTAAATTTTTCTTTCTTCAGCTGCAATAACTGTGAAGCTCTTTGATTGGCCTTGTGTTGGGTGGTAATAGTGGTTTCTACCTTCTATGCCTTCTACGTGAAGTTTCCACGAGATTACCTCTGCTATAGTTAGAGTACCACGAGAGCTACACCCCGAGGCAAGTAATGGTATAGTTGTTCTGCTGTAGCCACGGGCGACTTCATTTGGGTAAATAAATCTGCAAGTCGTAGTAAATCAATGGTGGTTATTTTTGAAACCCATTAGCATCCCTGGTAACTTAATCCGTGGCTGTGCGCACAAGGGAGAGGTGTACCTGCAACCAAGTTTTCCTGTGAGTTAATGCGGAGAATTTCTGGGAGGTTGTGTTTTTCTTGGCTATATTTTTATTTTATTTTAGGAGAACCTTAGAAGGAGAACCCATGATATCCATGGCAATCTATGGTAGTTGTGTGGGGCACCATGATGTGCGGAATTCAACTCTGGTGTGCAAATGCAGTCCCCGGTTGTCTCTTTAAAATGGATTCAGTAGATTTGTGCTGGTTTTCGAACACTCCTTGCCTTGTTAAATTGAGATTTTCCTTTCTGTGAGTTTGGGGCCAATTCGGCTGGCTAGGGTCGTTCTGTTGTCGGGGCAGTTCCTAGGTTTCCCTTGCTTGCATGTCTTCCCTTTTTATTTGCCTGTTGTGTTGGGAGGGGCGTTTTCGATTACCATTGGCATTTTCCATGTATGATTGTGGGCGTTTAAATCTAATGCAGACGTTTTCTATGACTGTGGGCATTGATAATGTGGGCGTTCTCGTTTTCCCTTTTCCTGGAGGTTGTCGACACAACACCCCTGCATTTATTCTTTTCTGATTTCTTGTCAGTGTTATTCGGAAATGGGCATGCCAATCCAAACCTTCATTGCGGTGCACCCTGCGCCCTGGTCATTACATTTATGTCTTCACCTACGGGCGTCCACGGTAAACCTCACATTTTATTTTCCTACCGCAGATTACTGCTCGTGCGATATTTTAGAACACCATTCAATTAATACGCCTGCCCAGGACTGACTTCACCTTTGGGTTGTTGGCATGTGTCAATCTAATATATACCTTTTTACATCGTTCTGCATTGCTTCTCGAAGAAGGGTTATGAGGCTAATAATTCTGGTTGTTTCACGGTTTTGACATATTTCTTCTAACTTTACTATGGATACAATCACAATTGAAATGTGCAATCACAATGGAAACGTTGCATACAATTCATCTCTTAGTCCGAGAAAGTGCATTGCAATGATACTCATTTTTCTATTTCAAAATTTATTAAAAAAAATTCTGACCTTTTTCAATCCGCTTGATTTTTAAACCTGAAAAAGTTCCTTTGGATAAAGTTATATAAACTCTAATGGGACATTGAGTATTGGATATTGTCAAACTGATTTAGTTAGAGACAATGTTTAAACCAAAATGATAACCATCATTAGTAAGTGCAAGCTAAGTTGTAAGTTAAAAGACAATAATATGTCTTGATGTATTCCTCTCCTTCATGTCTCTCACTCCAATTTCGAATGGAAGAAGTAAGGCTTGATAATAATCATTTTTACTCAGAATGGTATTACTGTATTAATGTGGATTCCAATATTTAATTATGATGGCTGGATAGTAATGCTTAGTTATAAAAATAGATGTAAGGGCTATAGAATCAGGAGAGAAATTACTTTCATAATTCAATGGCACGAAGATGGTTTACTCCTCGTTCAGCCAAACATCAACAGTCTTGGTTTGCATGTCTGTGGGTGACTGGTATATGTTTATGCATGTATTTGAGTTTTTTCATGTATCCCGGTGATGAGTATAGGAATCTGATAAAAGGAAATCGGGATTACTCCTCTAGAAAAATGGGAAATCTCCTGGTTTAGCTAGCCTCCTTTTTATTTATAAAACTTTAAAATTAATGAGTTTACTTATCTTATTCTAGTAGAAAAATGCAATGTTCTTATTAGATAACATAGAATGAATTTTAAATGTTTTTATATGCTTGTTATATGATTTAAAATTATTGTCATGGTACTAATATGGAAATTGATTGTAAATGATACATAAAAGATATAGTAATGTGTGACTGTATGGCCACTGTAATATATTGTGATGCTACGTAAAGGTAATACTTATGGCCATATAAATTAAAATATCATGTTAGTGTTGATGGCATGACATGCATTTTGTTGTTAATTGAAATGCAAAGTTATGGGATTATAAAGGGACATTGTCGATCATTTGTAATGCAAATGGAATTTCGTAGGGTTAGCGTGATATAAGATGTGTTGATGTTCAAATCTTACTTATTCTCACGTCCATGATTATTTAAATAATTGAATGACATGTTGCCTGATGAATGAGACTTGCGCGCAATGGAAGAATCATGTAATGTAGTGCTTCATGTTAAATGCTACGGTAACAATCTCTTTTATTATTAATTCATTGGCAAGGTTAGGGTAATATAAATGTAACGTCGATTATTGATGGTAAGGTTATGGTAACGTTATTGCGTTGATAGCAGGCAAGGATTAATGTGATTGGTGATGGATGTTTTAGTTGTAAGGTTGTGTAACATAAGATGTGAGGTTATTAAGATAATGTTGTTGTAACTTTATGGCATATGTAAGTTTCAAGAGGTATTGAGATGAGTAATTTAATTGCGGAGTTACTTCATGGTGGCGTGTTTGTAATTTGTAGTGTTATTGATAAACTTATTTGGTGAAATGTTCTTGAATTGTTGAGCTTGGTCGTCTTGCATTGTGTGCTCTGCTTGTGTCGGGCGGGATGTAGACAACTCCATGTTCCTCAGAACAGTCGCTAGCCCTGAGACCGTAAATGGTTAAAATCGATGGGAACCTGGGCTTGAGCGTTTCTTATGTGTCTTGGAGGTCCTAACCATTGTAGAGTAGGATGGACGGGTAGTCAGTCTTACTTATTGTCGTTGATCGTCGTTAAATGCATGTTGTTATTGTGATACGTCATATGTCGTCTTGCGGTGTTCGTATTGCTTGTGTATTGTTCATCGTCGGGTTACTAGTTTCTTCCTGAGCAGTCGGCCAAGAGCCTATCTAACCTTCTGTCTCTACGGAGTAGAGGACTAAGATTAAACGCCCTGCTTTCCTGTGCAGAAATAGTAAAATCTACTGTTATGGATTCTTCCTTATGTCTGTGTCGTTTAATTCTTGCAGTTACTTGTCGTGCGCCTTATGTCTTCGTATTGTGTTCTCCGTGGTTGAGTCTTGTTATTCGTCAGGCAATGACGTAGATTCAAGTGTGTCTATTTCCTTTATACACAGGTGCACACACTTTTAAAATAAAAATAAAAATTGCACCTGTTATCAGAGTTGTTGTCGTAACAAGGAGGTTGTTACACTTAACACATAAATCATCTTGCATATTTTAACACATGAAGCAAGGTCCTGTAAAGTTTATTTTATTGAGGTAGAGGGTGCTTGCATAGCATTACAAGTCAGCCTTCTATTTTCAGATCAGATGGTATCAGAGCATAGTTTTTTTTTCTCATGTGTTTTCCATTGATAGCTTGAGATTTAGCTGTTGGTATTTGTGCAAGTTTTGTGTTGAAGTTTGATATCTTTCAAGGATGGAAGAAGCTTCAAACATTGATAGTTCCCATACATCTTCATTATCCAAGTTCTTGGACAAAGATATGTTGAAGGAGTTGCTAACCATGAAAGATATGGTACAAGAGTTGTGGGAAGATAGAGAAGGGAGCATTGTCCTTCAAGAGCAGTTGATGGCCATGAAGGAGGAGAAAAACAAACTTCTTGAAAAGTTGCATGAGATGGAGACTCAACTCCATGAGGCAAAGGAAACCCTTACCAAGTACATGCATGAACATGAGGTATGTAATGTTAGATTATCTTCAAATTCCTCTCAAGAAGAATGCTTTGGTGTTTTTGAAAATCACATAAGAGGAATAGGGTCCAAGTTATTGTTAAAAATGGGCTATGAAGGTAAAGGGTTAGGCAAGCATGCACAAGGAATTGTTGAGCCTATTGTTGTTCAAGAGAGACCTAAGTATTGTGGTCTTGGATATGAACAAAGAGATGGAGAAAATTCTAAAGTTGAGGAGACAAGGGAAAAAGTTCCAAGAACAAATTTTGTTTCAAGTTCACCTCCTCAAGAAGGCTATAAAGGTGAAAGTTCAAGAACTTTTGTTGAAAGTTCAATCCCTCAAGAATGCAATGTAAGTGTTCAAGATGAATGAAAATGTGTGAAACAAGAGAGTTATGACAGCCATGCAGACAAGAACACTGTTGTTGGTCTTCAAAAGAGAGCTTGTAACTCTTCAAATTCACCTCCTCAAAGAGGCGATAAAGGTGAATGTTCAAGGTATAATTCTGCTTATCATTCAGTTGATTTTGATTATGTTAAGCACGATAACTTTGCATGTAAAAAGGGAATAAAAATTCCATGTACATATTGTGGTTTATATAACCATCATGTTTCAAAATGTTGGAAAAGATTGACCACTTTCATGAAACTTTCCAAGCAAAGGCAACTTGAAAAGAGCATGCAAAAGATTTGCACTCATTGCCAGAAGAGGGGTCATCTCATTGACCAATGTTGGACATTGTATCCAACCACTCATCTACAGCACAAGAAGCAGTTGGATACAAAGATTGGCAATAATGGAAGAGGAGATTCCATCATCGATGTGAGTCAAGATGATTCACAAGAAGACAAATTTCAGCAGAAAAATTCACCATTGGGTTGGCTTGGTAAGAAATGGTTAGATTTCTTGAGTAAGTAAGGCTTGCATTTTTTCTATTGTAGATGCACATTTCAGCCTTATCTATTCACTTTTGTTGAAGTTGACAAGTTGCAGTAGTGTATCATAACTTGTAAGATGCAAGTTTGCATGTGAATGCATTTCTTTTGAATGCATTCTTGTGTTATACAACTTCGTCAGGAGGATGTAAAAGAGGGGTATGATGCTCATTTGTCACAGCCATATATATTTTTCATATTCAGCTCTTATGTACCCACATGTTTTGGGTTTATGTACTTATGTTTGTACAGAAAGGAGAGTTGAAGAGCTATGCACATGCATGTGTTTTTGTGAGTGCGTAAACAACGAACTTGGTGATAGTTCATCATGAATGATTCATGATTGTAACATGATTGTTTATCATGTTTGTTGACTTGTCATTTTGGAAGGTTGATATGTTTCAAATGAGTCTCGACTTGTGTCGATGTTGTCTTCACAACTATGTTGTGTCGATCATGTTTTTCGACTTGTGTTTAGTCGATGGTGTTTGTTGGCTTGAAAGTTGATTTTGCGTACACCAAGATGCAGGAAAACGCCATGTGCTTTGATGAAGTACAATATGTGACAGTTTGCTTGAAGAGAAAAAAAGACTTTGCTGGCATCATTTTCAGTCTTGTATCAATTTGTTTTCAAGATTGATGGTTTTCTTGGCTTGTGACAAGATGTCATAGGAAAGTTTTTGCAGCCATTGGAGAGAGGATTGTGTTGACGCCAAAGAGTTCACAAGAGGGACTTGATTCTCAGTGGGAAGGTTGGTAGTCTTCCAAGCATGGAGAGAACAGTGGGTCAGCAACAGCCAGAGAATAGTGGTTGAGGGACATAGTCAGTTGCAGTGCAAGGCATGTCAAAGTATCCAGGTGATTGTCGAAAAGACTTTTCAAGTAGAATCAGTTCATAGAACTTGAAAGCAGAAGAGTATTGAAGCTTAGATAGATAATCATAAGATTTTGTGGGTCCGAAAGCCTTTCAGTGGGAAGGTGTGATCAGAATCTGGACCAAGGGTCAAATTTTAGCTCAAAAATCAACGTTCTCAGAATTTCCTCAAACCAAACAAGAGCATATCCCTAATCATCACAAACCCAATGCAACTTATTTCGTCTCAAATGGACATCGGGAGCGAAAGATATCATGATCTGTTCGAATCCTCAAACAGGTAAAAAAAGGGACGCTGACTATACAGTCCATACAGGCTGACGTGGCAGAGTCTGTATGCTAACATGGAAGAGGTGACATGGCTTGACCATACATGCTTACATGGCAGGTGACATGGCAGTTTCAGATTGGCAGTTTCAGGTGAATCATCTGTCGACATGTGGCATGGTTTTGGCAAATTATGAGGTACCACGTGGCCCAATCGTGGGCTTCCACGTGGCACCCCTTTATTGGATTTGGTTTGTTTATTAAAATTTTATTGGAGTCCATGGGGTTTGACCCTCGGACCTCCCCACTAGTGTAGAGATTTGGCAATGACCACCCTACAGGCGTGCCATACATTGTTTCCTATTATCTATATGGATTCAAATGTATTTCAATTTGCATATGGTTGTAAACGCCGGGGGCTCGGGCCGGGGCTTAGCCCCGACCCTCGGTTCTATGCCTTGTATATGACCATATCCTCCGATTAAATGGCACGTGGGGTTTTAAATGTACAAACCATGGTTTTATACTTTGAAACATATGACCATACACTTGTTAAATGGTGTGTGAGGGTTTTTTAAATATAGCCCATGGTCGCACAGCTTATACCATACGACCCGACTCCACAGTTGCGTGGGGTTTTTAAATATTTAGCCCAGTTTCTATGTGCGCCCTTATGACCACATCACGACACGTGGATTCTTTTAGAATGGCTAGCCATTTTTTCCCACCACATGTCACGCCCAAGTTTAACCAAATGGAACGGGTGCCTAACTTTGCACTGGGACGTGGCCACATCGCCCCCATGCGCCCAACACCTCCGTGATTCGGGGGCTTAGTTCCCTAACTGTTCGACAAATTGGTGTATTTTGTGGAGATGCGCACGGGTGCTGAGTTTAGGCACGGGAAACGCCCAGAAGCCAGGTTACTCACAGACAGGTGCGAAATGGCGAACCAGAGACAACAAGCTTGAAGGAAGAAAATGGCAGGAGGCCTATCTTCTTCACTTTTTGGCTAAATGAGGTGCCGTAAAAGCCTAGCTATGGGGTTTTGGATGTTCTGAATCCATTGGAACTATTTTCACAGCCATTTGAAGACTTATTTTTCAGGTTTTTCACCATTGAAGTTTGAGGAAGCTCTAGGGAGCTTGAAGCCCTCATTATTTGAGGCCATGCTCAGATGAGCCCTAGTCTATTTTCTGTGACTGAATAGTCATTTTTGAATAATTATTATGCTATGAACATTTTGGGATAGGTTTCAGATCCATTGGAGTACTTTTACAGGTGTTTTTTTCCATAGAGAAGCTCAGGGAAGCTTAAGGCCACATGTAGAAGAGGTCATGCCTGGATGAGCCATGATCCGTTTTCAGAGTTTTATTAGTCATTTTTGGGGTTTTTATGTATTCTGAACCTAATGGTACAGTCTATAAATCCATTGGAGTTGAGAAGGAGCTTGTAAAATAACATTTGACAAACTAATCCCAGAGAGCGAAGTCCATTGAAGGAGGCTCAAGGAGATGTAGCCCAGTGAGGGGTGAATTCCTTTATCATCTTGTTATTGTTGTGAGTTTGATGGGTGATTTGTTGCAAGTGATGTTGCTATGTATTTGTTTAAAGCACATATTTAAAACATGTTGGGTCACTGCATAAAGGAAGCTTTACATTCCTAAGTCGAGTCATGAAGTTCACCCGAAATTGATTACAGTCTAGAACTAAAACAAAATATTGAATGTTGTTGTTAACTATACTTGTAGTTGAGTTTTGTTAGTGTGATAATTCCAATTTTATACTCGTAGATACATAATCATGAGCACAAATAGTTCTCTCTGTTTAACTATCATTTCCGTCAATACATACATGAAATAGGCAATAGACAGTAAGCCCGACTTCTGTCCTCTTCCCTTCCAAAGTCCATAAGTATGTTTTCTCCCAGGTTCGATAAACTTACTACCGTCATCTGTAACCCCTGTCCCACTTCATACTTGGACTTGTTGAGTTGTAGCGTCACCCACTTGTCGATCTCCAACGACATAGATTTTAGTCGAAAAACGATACGAGTCGGGAGCGGAGGAGTCTATCCTCGTTGTGTAATGACGTTGATTTGTTCCCTTAGCGATTATTTTGTGTTAAGTACTTACCTGTGGATATTAAATCTATTATCAATTTTTGTTGTATATTAGTGGGTGATTGGTTTTTAATTATGTTCAAATGCCAATTCTGTAGCGTATATTTAAGTGAATCTAGCCTTGAAGCTAACACAGGTATTATCAATTCCTTGTGTGGAAGGAGGAATGTAGTGCACCGATGTTGGAATGGTCGGTCATTGTTACCATTCCACCAAGCTTGTCTTGCCTACAAATTCTCGACTTACCCCGTTTTCATCTCATAGTTAACAAGTATCTTGGTATTATACAAATGATTCTTACCTATATTGGTTGTATTATTAGCTCCATCGCTAAGTCCTAATGAAGTTATGTTAATATTTTAGACCTCTACATTTATAGTAGGTTAGCTCTTTCCTTAAATTTAAGTAATTCTTGAAAAGAATTGTTATGTAATTAAAGTTGAGTTAACAATCATATTAACTGGCAGTTTTTATATCATATTTCCAATTTAGATTGAAGTTATGTAGAGACCTTCCACGTTATGACAACCATTCTAGTAACAGGTGCAAATTTATTTATTTATTTATTTTTATTTTTTCATATAGGGACCTTTCAGTATCAGTGTGGTCATTAACAACTCTTAAAATCAGATCTTGCATTCCATCATATAATTATTATTCACTATAAAAAAAAAACCTCTTACCCTTAAAAATACTAGCATCAATCATTTTCAATATCTAGACAATATGTTATTATTTTTTTTTATAAGAATACAAATCCATTATAATCCACTGTTTATACAAAACACCTATTTCCTAAGAATACCACACATAATTTATATTCAATATTAAACTATTGACTTTCCTTAACAAAATAATACCCAAGCAATGATGTTTCTTTCTAGATAAACGTTCCACCAAATTTACATGGATAAACTATAATAATCAAAA
>ML783651.1:696113-707543 GCA_009831015.1 Picea engelmannii
AGGAAATATTAATATATCTGAACCAGTTCGCAGGGAGACAAAGGGAACAACCATGTTCCTCCCAACCGTAGAATAGGGTAGCCAAAATCACTTGCCCGATTCACCCCCTAGCTTGACCATGAATCCATGAGGACGAACTTGAAAATCTCCTCTTCAACATTGTCCTTCAATTCCAACCGATTCCTCTTGCCTCACACTCACATAGTGTTCATAACAGCAAGGAAAAAAAAAAAATCAATAGTCTCCTTTCCCAGCATACTTGGCAGCGTCCTACCTCCTCATATATGCTATTTATCAATTTGCCTAGGTCTTCTTTCCCTCCCTTGGAAATTTTCACAACTTTTTAAATCCCTAATTTCCAGGGGCTGTCAATGGCCAAATCACTGATTTGCCACTTGTAAAAATCATCCTAGAGGTAGTTCCAACATGTTCCCCACTCATGGAGTCATGGTCAGCTAAATTTAACATGGTTGTTCCATTTGTCTTCCTGCAATCAATATAAAATATTATGTTTTCATACAAGTGTCATAGTCAAATATTTAGTTGGGTCAAATCGGGTCTCTGCCCAACAGTCATAATAATTAATTACAATTATCAAATTCGAATTTTGGAATTGCCATAAATGGAAAAAAAATTCCAAATTCGAATTTACTAAAAACGGAATAAATTTTTAGCAAATTTAAATTTCAAATATATATATATATATATATATATATATATATATATATATATATATATATATTTTTGGGATGTCACAGATTATTTCAGCCAAAAACAGGAAATTGAGACTGAAAACAAAAACCAGAGAATTGCCCCAAGCTTACCTGAACTTCGGAGGTTGCAGACTACTGCAAATACTGAGAATTTGGCTTAAAAAAAAATACCATCATTTGCAAAAGTGAATCTACCTTCAATTCCTATAATTTCTTTTCATTTTTTTTTATTTTTATCTAATTTCATTTAATTTTTAAAAAAAATCAATGCATAATATTTTCAGCAGACATTATGATTCAGTGAAATGAAATATCAGTATCGCTAAAAGCATACAGTGAAAAATTTAGAAAAAAAATATATTCATAATTCTTAAATTGTTCTTTTCAAAAGGGTATATTTAGATTTTAGTTTTAAGTAAAAATTAAGATAGATACGAGGTGTAGAAAAACATGTGTTTAAAATCTTCAACGTTTCAACTTGGTCAACTTCAAAAAATTCTAGAAATTATAATATTCATTTGTTAGATTCAAAATTATAGTCATAATAAAATAAAGTCTCTGTAGATTGTTGCAGTATATTTCATTTCTTAAAAACATAAGTTTAATAATAGATACATTGTTGTAGGAAAAAGTAACTCATTATCATTCCTTTCATGTTTAAGGAACATACTGTTAAACAATTGTCAAATTGAGATATCAAATCGTGATAAAAAAATATTTGAAAAATAGTCATTGGAAAGCTAACAAAATTATTCACAAGGTTTTTTTTTACTTTAAAGTGAAATTATAAATAAAAAAGATACTTTTGTATCCCGGAAATTGAAGAAATTCTGAAAATATCATTTTTTTCTCATAAAACAAGCAAAAGTGTAACCCATCCTCATGATTTCACCTGACTAGTACACACCAATAACATTTTTCACAAGTATATACCCTTTATATAGGATATGCGTCTAGATTATTTGGGCTTTAAGACATATTTATTTCAAACATAGAGGTGGAAGATGACTCAGTTATTTATACCTTGAAAAAAGGTTAATACTATTTATTTGATTATTATTAAAGGAATAATGGAATGGGTATTATAGGTATCTAAGGGAAATAATGTAAACTTATCACACACTGCAAAACATAGTGGTGGACTAGTTGACAAGCTAAGGTAACGAGAGGAAAAGGGACCCTAAAGTATTTTTTTGAATGGTTATAACTAGTGTCTAAGTAATTCACAAAAACCAATATATAAGGGCACGTTTAACAATTAAGTCAACTTTTGATGATAATAAAATAGGTAAATTGCATGTGCATAAGGGATGATGGCCTCCCTCGCTTTAGAAGGAAATTGTTTATATGATTTGTCCAAGGATGCCACCTAGGGGAATGCCTACCTAGGGCGCACAAGTCAATCACCTAGGCGCAACACTTCTTCACCTTTTGATGCTTGACGCAAGGCCGCACTCCTCGGAGCACGTCCACTTCTACAGGACCTTCTTTCCTCTTGGCCCGAAGAATGTCAAAGGTTCTTATAATTCCTTATCGGGAATCTTCCTTACCCACAGATTCTCTTCGACGCAATCCCCCTTTCTTTAGTTGTCATAGGATCGAAACTTGCGACTTCGCAAGTTCTCTGTCGATCACTATACTCTCCAGTCCCCGAGACCCGATGTGTCACTCAATCACTGAATTTCTCCCTCCACTGTGGGGAATTCGCTCTATCGCGTCTTTGCGACTCGCAACACCAAATAATTGAGTTTCCAACCTCCGATACGTGATAAGCCGAAATGTCGAACTTCACGATCTCGCTCCCTCGCGACTTCGCTACTCGTGAGGTGGAATAACTTCCGCGTCGACTCCCGATGCCCGAGATGTCGAACCTCCTATAGTTTATGCCACTTGTACTCCACTATCTCCTTTGGCCCCACACTTACTTACGTAACTCTCGGGAGATTGCCTTTTGCGCTATCGCGATTCCCATGGCCAAATCTTCCGTTCCTTTCTCACGAAACCCTGATAGCCGATCTCACGACGGATCCAATGCCCCAAATGGACTTGGATCAACGACTCTTCTTTTCTGAACTTCTAGTCTCTCCACTCTTTCACTGTAACCTTCTCGCTCCTCTGGGAGATCTAACGATCCACCGAAACTTGTGGATTCTCCACGGAGAATACCGACCGTCCACTCTTCTTTACACAATCCACGAACAAGAAGTGCCTCTCCACGAGACTTGTTCACCAACCTACGTCTCTTTCTTTCATGCCTTCCAACACAACCTGTATATATTGTCCTTCAACGAACTCGAAGGTCTATCCTTCATGAACTTTTCTCACAACTTTCAAATCCCTTCGGGAAACTTTTGCATGCACTCCTTGCGGCAAACCTTCAACAACGCCTAAGTGTTGAAGTTTCAACTCTGCGCACACCTGTAGCAGCAGTCTTATTTCCCTTTTCTCAGAATCGCATCTATGAGACTTCTTCTAGCCTGCGCATGCCTTACACAGCTCCGGTTCCCAATCTACACTTCTGGGAACTTAGAACAAAAGTTACCTCTACTTGAACCGTTCTGTCAACGCACTCCTTGCGGACGATTCAATTGCCCTCCTTGCAGGAATTCTCTGGTTCAAGATAGAGAAAAAATTGAACTAACTCCTTATTCTCACAGACTTCAATTCAACCATGAAATCCCATACACAACATATAAAAGCAAATGTATGACAGGAAGCAAACATTCATGAGCATAACATCAATACACAGAGAAACAACACATAACCATGAAATTGAATCAAAGTTTTCTTCTATTAATTCAATGTCTGTACATGGGTGTTTTCATACAATTCTATGCATGCTCTTGCTCTTCCTAAATTCTCTCAATAATGCTCAGGCTAATGTTACAAATGCACAATGAGGGTGTCTATATCTCGTTTCCCTCTTGCGCTCTAAGCTATCAAATCTAGAATTAATTCCTATCTAACTACATTAACTATATTAAATGACAACTACCTACCTAAGGACGAGAGCTATCCGCTCAAGGTCCAAATACAATTTACAAGTGCGCCTCATTAAATCTCCTCATTAATGCTTGTGCAACAATATCAAGGTGTTTTCAAAATTAGTGTTGCTTTTCCAGCTGTCCTTCGCTTTCGCACTGGATTTCTCTTAATGTGGGCGGTGCTCCTACATCATACTCCCTCGCTTGAAAACTTTCATGGGCTCCTGTCCATGAGCTCCTGCACGACCTGTCCATGCTTCTGTATCACTTCTTTGCTCTCCCAACTGGCATCTTCCACTGGGTGATTCTTCCACTTGACCAGATACTCTAAGTATTCTTTCCTTCGGGTCTTCTTACCCACTCTCTTGTCCAGTATGCATTCCATCTGCGGCTTCTCTGCAACTGGAAATTGTTTCATCCACTGGATTAATGGCACTTCAGTTCCAGTCTCTGCTTCTCCAGCCCTGTATGGGTATAAATCGACGATATTGAATATCATATATATCCCGATGCCATCCGACAACTCAATCTCATAAGCATTCTCTCCGAATTTTCTTAAGACCTTGCATGGTCCGATTTTCTTCATCTTCATCTTATTGTATGTTCCCCTCAGGAACCTTTCCTTCCTCAAGTGCGCCAGAACTAGATCACAAACTCCAAAATGAAGTTGTCTCCAATTTTGATCTGCTCTGCGCTTGTACTCCTAACTTGAGTCTTGCAGTCGTTGCTTCACCCTGGTGTGAAGTTCTCTCATCGCCTCAATGAACTCTTCTGCACTAGCACTGCTAGTTGCAGTCTATTCTGAATCTCGCAACTCAGACACTCCCCTCAGCTATGTGTCATACACAATCTGAAATGGACTCTTCCCTGTGCTCCGATTCACTGAATCGTTGTATGCAAACTTTGCCTATGGAAATACGTGGTCCCAACTGCTGTGGTGCTCTGTCACCAAGCTTCTCAGCAAGTCTCCCAGACTTCTATTGACCACCTCTGTCTATCCATCCATTTGAGGATGATAAGAAGAACTAAACGCCAAGCTAGTTCCTAGCTTATTCCATAAGGTCATCCAAAAATTCCCTATGAATTTTGTATCCCTATCCAAAACTATACTTTTCAGCAATCCATGAAGCCTAACTATCTCTTTGAAAAAGAGATTTGCAATGTGCGTCGCATCGCTGGTTTTCTGGCATGGAATGAAGTGTGCCATTTTGGAAAACCTGTCCACTACTACAAATATGGAATCAACACCTCTTTGCGTCCTCGACAATCCCAATACAAAATCCATGCTTATCGCCTCCCATGGCCTCTCTGGTATGGGAAATGGCTGATAAAAACTTGCATTCTGCTTTCTTCCTTTCGAATGCTGGAAAATACTGCATCTGTCAACAAACCTCTTGACATCTGCTCGCATCCTCAGCCAAAAATATGATTCGCTCAGCTTCGGAAATGTTTTGTCATGGCCAAAATGTCCTACCAATCCTCCACTGTGCTTCTCCTTCAACAGGTTCTCCCTCATCGAGAAATTTGGAATACACAGCTGACTGCCTCTGAACAACAATCCTTCCTAGATCATATAATCTATCCAAGGACTCCTATCTCTAAGAAATGGATTCTCAGCTACTTCATACGCTTCTGCAAAATCTGCATCTCCGACGTACATGTCCTTGAGATTTTCAAAACCAAATGTTTTGACTCAGAACTCCTGCAATAGCAAACATTTCCTGCTCAATGCATCAGCCACTTTGTTAGCAGTACCCAAAATATGTTTAATCACAAAATTGAAATTCTGCATGTACTCTACCCATTTTTCATGTTTCTGATTCAACTTCTCCTGTTGAGTCACAAACTGTAATGCATGATTATCACTGTACAATACAAATTCCTTCGGGATCAAGTAATGCCTCCACTTCTTCAATGCCTGTATGATAGCATAAAATTCTTTATCATATGTGGAGTATTTGAGTTTCACATCATCCAAATTCTCACTGAAATATGCAATTGGTCTGTCCTCCTGACTCAAGACCGCTCCTATGGCATACCCACTAGCATCACATATCACCTGAAATGTTTTCTGAAAATATGGAAATACCAACACTGGTTGTTCCATGATCTTTCGCTTCAATAGATTGAAGCTCTTCTCAGCCTCTGTTGTCTAATGAAAATACTTATGTCGCTTCTTCATGGTATCCATCATCATTGCGCTAATTCCATTGAAATTCCTGATGAATTTTCGGTAGAAACTAGCTAATCCATGGAAACTCCTTACTTCGAACACATTTCTCGGTGATGGCCAATTCTTAATTACCTACACTTTATATGGGTCCATCCTCAACTCATCAGCCGAAATAACAAAACCCAAATAAATGAGCTCTGTCTTCATAAATGAACATTTCTTCATATTAATTAACAACTTCTCCTGCTGTAACTTCTTCATCACTATGGCCAAATGCTTCAGGTGTTCAGCCACTGATTTACTGTAAATCAATATGTCATCCAAATAAACATTAAAATTTTTTAATGAATTCCCTCAGGACTTCATTCATCAACCTCATAAAGGTACTTGGGGCATTCATCAACCCAAACGACATGACTAGCCATTCATACAGTCCTTCATTTGTCTTGAAGGCTGTCTTCCACTCATCACCTTCTCTCATGAAAATCTGGTGATATCCGCTTTTCAAATCAATCTTTGAAAAATACCTTGCCCCACTCAGGCAATTGATCAGATCATCCATTCTCGGTAGTGGAAATCTATACCTGATGGTTATTTTATTGATCGCTCTTGAATCGGTGCACATTCTCCAGCCTCCATATTTCTTGGGACTAAGTACCGTTGGAACGACACATGGACTCAAGCTTTCCCTGACCAATCCTTTGTCCATCAAATCTTGGACCTGTCTTTTAATATCTTCATTTTCCTACGACGTCAACCTGTATGCATCTTTGTTTGGAAAACTAGCTCCTGGTATGAGGTATATATGATGACTCACACTCCTCATCGGTGGCAACGAATGAGGTAATTTGTCCCTTATGATGTCACCGAACTCTTCCAGCAGTTCCTGAACCTCAACTGGTAAATCATCCACTCTTGTGCTAGTCAGAACAATTCTCAGTTTTCGGACCACAAAGAATTGTGGATCTTCCTTCTTCTTAACCTATGTAAGAAGCTCCTTCCCACTCATGAGAAGTACAGTATTGCTTACTTCCGGCTTCATCTCCTTATCCTTTATCAGAAGCAACATATGGGTTGTCCCATTTTTCTCCAGGGTATATGTGTTCATTCTCCTGTCATGAATCACATTTCTGTCATATTGCCATGGTCTACCCAACAATAGATGACATACATCCATAGGAATGACATCACATAAGATCTTATCATTATACCCTCCAATTTTGAATTCAACCAAGCATTGTTTTGTAATAGTTACCTGGTGTCCTTTCTATAGCCATGAAACTCTGTATGGACTGGGATGATTAGTCGTTTCCAGCTCCAGCTTCTCTACCATCTCCGTAGATACAAGATTATTTGTGCTACCACTGTCAACAATGACCTTGCACACCCTATCCTTGGTCTTGCAAGCTGTTCTGAAAAGTCTGGTCCTCTAAACCGAGCTTTCCACCTCCTTCTCGGGTGTCAAAAGGACTTTACGCATCATCAATGATCTTCCACCTCAACATCGTGCCTCTGCGCTTCAGTGATGTGAGCTTCTCCAGTATCTTTCTTTTTCTCTGGATACTCATACGACTTGTGCCCATTCTTTCCGCATGTGAAGCATGTGATTACTCCACCTCGGCCTCTTCCTCTACCTCGAGTACGAGGAAAAGTGTTCGCATCAGCATAATCTCCCCTCTGCTCGTTATGCTGCCCTATCCTTTCATTATATTGTCCACGCTGTGAAATTCCGCCTCTTTCAACTTTACCCTGAGTTTTCTTCCATTCCTCCTTAGGATTTTGGTATTTATCCTGGGCAACTGCTTTGTCTCTGGGCTGGCTTCTGCCTCGACCTCTCTGTCCTTTCTTTCGGCTCAGCTTCTCCTCATCTTTCAGAGCCAATTGGTAAGCATCTTCCACCGTTCGGATAGTTAACATACTCAATTCTTCCTGAATGTCGTATCTCAGACCATTCAGATATCTAGCAACCTTCTCATCATCGCTATCCCGATGACCTGCTCTGATGTTCAGTCGATAGAATTCCTCAATGTATTCTTTCACTGTCATCAGTTTCTGTCTCAGGTTCTGCATTCACCTGAACAATGTGATTTGGTAATCTCTTGGGATGAACTTTGCCTTCATCTTTGTGATCATTCAATCCCAACTCTTAATCTTTTGCTTACCCTTGCAGTGTCTATCTACTTGAAGCTCGTCCCACCACAATGTTGCATGTCCTTTCAAGCGTGTAACTGCATGCTTGACTTTCTTATCTTCTTCCACATCTTCATAATCGAAGTAAGTGTCAAGATCTCTAATCCAATCTAGAATCTCCTCGGCATCCAGATTTCCTTCATAGACTAGAATGTCCATTTTCGCCTTCGCACCCATTCTGGCAATGGCTTTGATCAACCTCTTGGTTGATGCATCTTCTGCTGTGACCTCTTCTTCATGTCCAACTTCCTCTTCAACTTAGGAATCACTAATATCTCCTACATCAACTCCGCGTCTCTAAGATGTCTCCATGTCTTCAAGCCTTGCTCGGAGATCTCTCATTTGCCTTTCCATTTCTGGATTTGCTGTTGGCCTTCCTCTTCTTCTCACCTCCCTGTCTTCTGGATCAGGTGATTGTCTTTACCTTCTTGGAGGCATGGTGAATTCTCCTTCTCTGCTACAGAAAGAAAGAGACAATTCTCGCTCTCATACCACAACTGACGCAAGGCTGCACTCCTCGGAGCATGTCCTCTTCTACAGGACCTTCTTTCCTCTCGTCCTGAAGAATGTCAAAGGTTCTTCTGATTCCTTATCGAGAATCTTCCTTACCCATAGATTCTCTTCGGCGCAATGCCCCTTTCTTTAGTTGTCGGAGGATCGGAACTCGCGACTTCGCAAGTTCTCTGTCGATCACTATACTCTCGAGTCCCTGAGACTCGATGTGTCAGTCAATCGCTGAATTTCTTCCTCCGCTATCAGGACTTCTCTCTATCATGTCTTCATGACTCGCAACACCAAATACTTGAGTTTCCAACCTGTGATACGCTATAAGCCGAAATGCCTAACTTCGCGATCTCGCTCCCTCGCGACTTCGCTACTCGCGAGGTCGAATAACTTCCACGTCGACTCCCATTGCTCTAGACACTAAACCTCTGATAGTTTATGCCACCTGTCCTCCACTATCTCCTTTGGCCCCACACTTAGTTACGTAACTCTCAGGAGATCGCCTCTCGCGCTATCACGATTCCCGTGGCCAAATATTCCGTTCCTTTCTCGCGAATCCCCGATAGCCGATCTCACGACGGATACAACGCCCCAAATGGACTTGGATCAACGAATCTGCTTTTCTAAACTTCTAGTCTCTCCACACTTGTGATGTAACCTTCTCTCTCCTCTGGGAGATCTAACAATCCACCGAAACTCGCGGATTCTCCATGGAGAATACCGACCGTCCACTCTTCTTTACACAATCCACGAATAAGAAGTGCCTCTCCACGAGACTTGTTCACCAACCTATGTCTCTTTCTTTCAAGCCTTCCAGCACGACCTGTCTATATTGTCCTTCGACGAACTCGAAGGTCTATCCTTCCTAAAAAAATTTCACAACTTTCAAATCCCTTCAGGAAACTTTTGCACGCACTCCTTGTGGCAAACCTTCAACAACGCCTAAGTGTTGAAGTTTTGACTCTGCGCACACCTACAACAACAGTCTTAATTCCCTTTGCTCAGAATCACATCTCTGAGACTTCTTCTAGCCTGTGCACGCGTTTCATGGCTCCGGTTCCCAATCTGCACTTCTGGGAACTTAGAACAAAAGTTACCTCTACTTGAACCCTTCTGTCAATGCACTCCTTGCGGACGATTCAGCTGCCCTCCTTGCAAGAATTCTCTGGTTCAATATAGAGAAACAATTGAACTAACTCCTTGTTCTCACAGACTTCAATTCGACCATGAAATCCCATACACAGCATATAAAAGCAAATGTATGACAGGAAGAAAACATTCATGATCATAACATCAATACACAAAGAAACAACACATAACCATGAAATTGAATCAAAGTTTTCTTCTATTAATTCAATGTCTGTACATGGGTGTTTTCATACAATTCTCTGCATGCTCTTTCTCTTCCTGAATGCTCTCAATAATGCTCAGTCTAATGTTACAAATGCACAATGAGGGTGTCTATATCCCGTTTCCCTCTTGCGCTCTAAGCTATCAAATCTAGAATTAATTCCTATCTAACTGCATTAACTATACTAAATGCCGACTATCTACCTAAGGACGAGAGCTATCTGCTCAAGGTCCAAATAAAATTTACAAGTGCACCTCATTAAATCTCCTCATTAATGCTTGCGCAACAATATCAAGGTGTTTTCAAAATTAGTGCTGCTTGTCCAGTTGTCCTCCGCTTTCGCGCTGGCTTTCTCTTGACGTGGGCGATGCTTCTGCATCAATGCTGAATTAAATATATGTAAAATAAATGGTTCCCTTAGTATATAAGGTGAACTGGGACTAAAATAAAGCATTCTTACATTTTTTCCTCAAGCTATGTGTCTTGGTTCTTTTCTTTTATTAGTTTGCATTTTACATTCACAACATTTTCATTTTTAGGGTTTTTGTAGAATAACCAGTGTGCCTTCCTTCATGGATGCCTCCCGGTGACTCTGTTTTCCATGCTTCCACCTCTGAGAGCAATCTTATCCCATCATATAGCCACTCTCTCATGGAGAAAATCATTTCCTTCAAGTTTTCTGAGGCAGAACAGAGGGTGCAACAACTACTGTTTAGGCCCTTGTTGGTTTCTTCTTTGTGGGAATGAAGTGAGTGTGCCCTCTTCCATGAATGCACTGTGCTTCCCCCACTAATCACCAGAGGTCACTCTGAGATTTCCAAAATCCTCTTGGCCACTCTTGGGTCATCCTGGGTTGGATCCCCATTTTCTTGGTCCCCCAAACTGTAATGCCCATAAACATATATCTAACATTGTTATCTTCACGAGCAATTATTTCTTAACAATATAATACAATATCTATTCAACATAATATCGATCTTCATACCAGCAACTTAAACAATTTAGATTCATCAAATAATAACGAATTCATAGCAGAATAAATAAATGCATAATTCAACAGGGGGGGTACCTGGTTCTGATGCTATTTCCGTTGCCAGCTGCCTTCCTTCTGCTACCTGCTATACAGTCCAGTCCTGTTGCAAACACATAAAATAATTGCCCAAAACCTCTTGTCCACCCTTCCAACTAGGAAAACAACCTAGCTCCAGGATATCTACGGATATCCTGGCCCTCCGAGCCCAAAACCTCTAGCAACCCCGATCACTGTGTCAATCCCAAACACAAATCTCTCCCTGGTCCAAGACTCAGAGTTCTCCCCCAAAAGATCCTTCTCCCCCTCTCCAATGAATGAATCCCCAAATATCCTTCTCCACTTCCCTTATTCCTCCTTCACCGCCCTTCCTCCATTAACTCCCCCCACCAAATACCTTATCCCTTTATTAATGCCTCATCCATTCATTAATTGCCTTATCCCTTATTTAAATGTTTCCCCTTTACGTATTGGTTACGTTATCC
>ML783651.1:740920-753170 GCA_009831015.1 Picea engelmannii
TGCATTTTCCTGAGCAATTGATAGTTCCTCCATCTGTAATCATTACTTGAAACTCTGGTGCTGGATATACAAAGCAATTGAGATCTTTGGCTAATTTATAGTGAATGAAATTATGAGTACTGCCAGAATCAATTAGGACTATTACATTTTTATTTTTGATGTATCCTTCGATCTTGAGGGTTTGAAGAGTGCTAATTCCAGCCAATGCATTACACGATATCGTGGGAGTCAACTCTTCAGATGAAATTGCTTCTACGTTTTCATCTTGAGATGATTCTTGTTGTTCTTCTTCTTCCTCTTTACAATCTATGTAGAATAATTTCTTATCACCACACTTATGTCCCTTATTGTACTTGCTGTCACAATTAAAGCATAAACCTTTTTCTTTTCTTTCCTCCAATTGTTGAGGTGTCAACCTCGTAGGTTGAGGTGTTTTAGAAGAAGGAGCATTGTTCTCTCTATAGATCTTAGGATTGGTCCTTCGAGTAGACATAGCCATATTTTTACTTTCAACATTTCTTGCCACCTTAAATACATTATCCAATGATTTGGGTTCCCAAAGGTGAACCTCATGTTGAATGTTATCCTTCAAAGTTCCTATGAATACATCAATCAAGTGTTCATCTGGAATATTAGTTACCTTTATATTCAATCTTTGGAAGTTCTCAATGTGCTCGGTAACTGAACCCTTTTGCTTGAGATTTATCAATTGGCTAAAGAAGGTATTGCTCCTTGTATCCTCATAGTGTTCTATCATTTCTTCCATGAAAATTGTCCAAGTGACGAGTGATTTGCGAGAACAAAGGCATCAATACCATACAAATTGATTAGGTTCTAAATATAAAGAAACAATTCATACCTTTTTTGTATGTGGCACATTATGGATATCAAAGAATTGCTCCATCTGAAGTATCAATGTGATTGGGTCCTTGCCATCAAACTTCCGCATATAAATCTTAGGAACGTGGTTGGTCTTCAAACCAAAGTTGGAGTTTCTCCATTCTTGATTCACCTTCCTTGTGTCCTCATCATGAATTTCATGGGATGCATTTTCACTTTCAGGTGTCTTCTCTGTTACGAAATTTTTAAATGCTTCCATGATATCCCCTTTTAAACCATCTATCTTAGTATCCAACTTAGCTTCCATTGAATCCATCTTAGTATCCAACTTAGCTTCCATTGAATCCATCTTAGTATCCAACTTAATTTCCATTGAATCCATCTTATTTTGTAGTTCATTTATGTCCCTACGCATTTCTTCACCTTCATCAAGAGTCCAAGTAGGATTTTCTGGAGGCTTATTTGGTGTAGAGTTTCTCTTTTTGGGTGGCATGTTGTCCAAGTATCACTTTTGAACCTTGATTTTGAGGTGGTTCTGCTAGACAATATTTATTCTATTGTATCTCCCAAGTTTCGTCCCTTCTAGGTATGCAACTTTCTTTTATGTATTTCTATGATATTGCTTCTCTACAATGCCACAGTTATGATCAAAATTGGATGTGCCAAGTGGAATTTATGGTAACTTTCCCACAACTTGCCAATTTGTTTCCTTTCCAGGAGATCTCACTTGTATAGTGTGCCTTGTACAAAATAATTGATATAAAATTTTGAAACTCACACCCAAAATACTACAGACTGTCCACGATCCAATGAAACCAGTACTACTTAATTTAAATACTCTAGGAAGAAGTTATGATTGTTTTACCTGGAACACCTCCTTGAGACTAGTCAATCAAACTAGTCAGATACCCTATCTTACACAAGGTGTATCTACAAATTTAAGATGAGCCAGAAGATGGAATTTT
The DNA here is from genome assembly GCA_009831015.1 of Picea engelmannii. Taxonomy (NCBI): domain Eukaryota; kingdom Viridiplantae; phylum Streptophyta; class Pinopsida; order Pinales; family Pinaceae; genus Picea; species Picea engelmannii. The sequence goes on from ML783651.1 coordinate 742,726, forward strand.
TACCACAGATACCTTACTAATTTATGTAAATGGCCTCTATATTTTAGGGTCTGAAACATTACAGGAATGATTTTATAGTGAAACTTCCGCAATGACTCAGCTCAGGATGATTCCAGAACCCTATCTTGTACAGGTTGTATATCTGAAAGTATAAGGCCTCGGGAGATGAATTTTGAACCCAACGTACCTTGATCTATCTATTAAATATAATCCAAGCCATTCCTTATGAAACATTGTAGAAAACAATTTATAGCGAAATTTCCACGGTGTCTCAGATGCAGCAGTGAAACCCCAAGACCTTGAGCTCTGATACTATATGTTAAGAACCAAATATCAATATAGCATAGAAAATCCTCAGAAAAAGTACTCAATGCCTTTAAAAAGAGATAATTTTAGATAATAAGCCTCTTCGAGGGGGCAACCTCCTTTTACCCCGCTTAAATGTTCAAGTATAATATGATTCAAAATGAAAATGTCTCATTGGTATATATAGGAGACTAGGAGGTATAATTAAAACTAATGGCCTAAAGCCGACATAAATAAAATAACATTACTAATATAATATGCCCCAATTAAGGGGTAATGAGCCAATATTAGGGCTTAACATGCGCCCAATAACACCAAACAATACCATGCACCCTATTCCTGAAACAATGACTCCCCTCCTCCATGAGCTTGCAGAGGTATTTCAACCTCCGAAGCGACTTCCCCCCTCCCGACACATTGACCATTCCATTCATCTCATCCTCGGATATGCCTTACCTAATGCCCCTACTTACCGATTGGCCCCAATAGAAATAGAGGAAATGGAAGGACAACTGACCAACCTCATCAACTCTAGCCACATCCAACCCACATCTTCTCCCTATGCTTCTGCCGCATTTTTCATCCCTAAAAGAGATACCTTAGAAATGTGCCTTGTCACTGATTACCTAGCCTTGAACAAAGACACAATCAAAAAATGTTACCCCCTGCCACAAATTGAGGAACTACTCGATGCCCTCCAAGGAGCTAAGTGGTTTACCAAATTGGATTTGACAGCCAGCTACCATCAAGTTCGAATGAACCCAGATGATGTTTGGAAAAGAGAATTCAAGACCAAATTTGGTCTTTTTGAGTGGAAATTCATGCCTTTCGACCTCACCAATGCCCCAACCACTTTCATGAGGCTCTTCAATGACATCTTCAGAACACATTTGGGTCAATTTTTGGTCATCTACTTAGATGATATTATCATCTTCAAGTGTACATGGGGCACTCACATGCAACATGTCCGACAAGTTCTCCCAATTCTCCAAGAACACAAGTTGCAAGTCAAAGAGAAGAAGTCATATTTTGATCAGACTTTAGTTACTTATCTCGGATTTGTGTTCATCTCATAGGGTATTCAACAAGATCCAGCCCGGAACCAAGCATTGAAGCAATGGCCTCTACCTTCCTCAGCTAAAGAGTTGAAAATCTTTCTGGGTAGCATCAATTTCTATCATAAGTTCATTCCCTCTTTTTCAAATCTTTCTCGACCTTTGCATCAACTCTCAAATACTTCTTCTACATTCATATGGAACAAAGAAGAAACTAGTCACTTTGCTCAGCTCAAAGATGCCCTCTGCTTATCCTGTGTTTTACATCTTCTAGACCTGTTCAAACCCTTTGAGATTGATTCTGATGCCTCACAATATGCTATTGGTTCCATACTTAAACATGGAGGACACCCCATTGCTTACCACTCTAAAACATTGTCCGAGGAAAAGAAAAATTATAGTACCTATGACAAAGAATTTTATAGTTTGGTTCAAGCGCTCAAACAATGGAGGCATTATTTGTTGGGTAAAGAAACCATTCTGCATACTCACCACCACCCTTTGATTTTCATCAACTCTCAATCAAAGATTCAGGAACAAAGGCACCTTAAATGGGCCTCCTACATTCGTCAATTTCACTTAGTCATCAGATATAATAAAGGCACTTCTAATAAGATGGTTGATTTGCTAATTCAACCTCCCACTCCAGTTCTTTCCATTCTAGAAGTGTGTTGTGCTACTTATGACACATGGAAATATCAATATGCTACTGAGCTTGACTTTTGTCAGATTTGGAAATCTTTGCAAAGGCCCATAGTGATCAATCTGACCCCCTTCCTAGACTACACTATTAAGGATGGGTGGCTATATAAGTTAAATTTTCTATGCGTTCCACACTCAGAAGACCACCTCTTGATCATCAAGGAGGTGCATGCTTCAGCCTATGGAGGCCACTTTGGGATTCTAGAAGTGTGTTGTGCTACTTATGACACATGAAAATATCAATATGCTACTGACCCCGACTTTCGTCAGATTTGGGAAGCTTTGAAAAGGCCCACAATGATCAATCTGACCCCCTTCCTAGACTACACTATTTAGGATGGGTGGCTATATAAGTTGAATTTTCTATGCATTCCACACTCATAAGACCACCTCTTGATCATCAGGGAGGCACATGCTTCAACCTATGGGGGCCACTTCGGGACCACAGAGACCATCCAACATCTGGAAGGCCATTTTCATTGGCCTTCCATGCAGCCTCAAGTTGAAAAATTTATTAGAGCTTGTGCATTATGCTCACAATCCAAGCCATCCAACTGAAAGCATGGGTTGTATCAACCATTGTCGCTTCCTTCTCGGCCTTAGGAGTCAATCTCAATGGACTTCCTCAGTGGACTTCCAACAACCCAAAAGAAACATGATGCAATCTAGGTAGTGGTATGTCGCTTCATCAAAATGGAACTTTTTATCCCGTGCATGAAGACTACTACAGCAGCGCAAACAACAGAACTCTACTTCCGACATGTCTAGCCCCATTTTGGCCTCCCAAGCACTATCATCTTAGATAGATATTCTCGCTTCCTCAGTACATTTTGGAAGACCGTATGGGCGCTATTGGGGTTCCACCTCAAGTTTTCTACTTCTTTCCATCCTCAAATGGATGGCCAAACAGAGTTTGTAAACATAGCCTTGGTTCATGCTCTCTGAACTCACTTTGGGCACAACAAACAATGGGACACTTACTTGCACATTCTCCAACATAGCTACAACAAGGCAACACATTCTTCTATGTGATTTTCACCTTTTGAAGTCTGCTTGGGCTTCCAACCAACATCTCCAATCGAGCTCCCACTCACTTGGGCTCCTCAAGGTACCTTCCATCAATAGCAAGAATAAATGTCAACTCAATGATTTCTCCAACAAATGGCACAACGCCACAGTGCAGTCACAACAACACTCAAAGCAGCCCAAGATCATGCCAAGCAATGCCATGAAAAACAAACAACCTTCATGTCCTTTCAACCAGGGGATCAAGTCTGGTTATAATTGGATAAAAATCTCTTCAAAGGCCACCATCACAAGCTTCTCCCAATCAGATATGGTCCATATACAGTACTCGACAAGATTAGTGAAAATGCGTATAGGTTGGATGTGCCACCACAACTAGGAATCCACAATGTCATTAATGTAATTCACTTAAAGTTGTTTAAGCCTTCCCTCTTGGGAGAACCAGTCACCATCACTCATCTAGTGGACAACATTCCTCATTTACAACTCTCATTTGCCAAAGACACTATACTAGACACTCGAAGTTGCTCTATAAGACACTGGACTTACACTTCATATTTGGTAACCCACCAAGGCCAAACTCCAACTTAGGAAAAGTGGATCACAACAAGTTTCTGCATCTTCTCATGGAATCTAGGACGCTTCCATATCTAAACAGGGAGGAATTTGGCCAAGGAGGACACCTAGGGGAATGCCCACCTAGGCACAACACTTCTTCACCTTTTGATGATGAATTAAATATATGTAAAATAAATGGTTCCCTTAGTATACAAGGTGAAACGAGACGAAAATAAAGCATTCTTACATTTTTTCCTGAAGCTACGTGTCTTGGTTGTTTTCTTGTCTGAGTTTGCATTTTACATTCACAACATTTTCATTTCTAGGGTTTCTGGAGAATAACCAATATGCCTTCCTTAATGGCTGCCTCCTGGTGACTCTGTTTTCCATGCTTCCACCTATGAGAGAAAGATTATCCCATTATCTAGCCACTCTCTCAGGGAGAAAATCATTTCCTTCAAGTTTTTCGAGGCAGAAGGGAGGACACACCAACTGGGGTTTGCGCCCTTGCTGGTGTAATGAACCCCAAAGTTTCCAAAATAAAAATAAAAATTGATAGGTGCATTAATACTTCTTTACTCACCTGTACTTAATCGTATAAAACTGAAATCGTTGCTATCAGAACACAAAGCCTAGTTAAACGTAGTTACAAGTGACTTTTCGCTTATCGAACTAATCTGGTACCTATCATATCAATTTTTTCTAACATATTAGAGTTTAAAACTACTGAGAGGAGAAGTGAAATCTAATTCTTTTACAAGTCCATGGTAATTTTATCCTAGCAGGCTTCTTCCATTGTAACGGAAAAAGTACTTGTCAAAAAAAATTATCTTTTATACAGGCCTTAATACTTCCCACTAAATCCAACATATGGGTACATAACAAGTCCCATACCATAAGTTCCCTTAACCAACCTCTTATCACCCATGTATCGACTAGATTTGGAGTTGTAGTTGGGTCCATACAACCCTTACCCTATGTCTATGAAGATATATAAGTACAGTGTAATATATTTATAACCATACTAGGCAATGAATTTTTCCTTGCACTTATAATATATAAGTCGTTATATATTTGCCCGAAGTAAATAAATTACACCCATATATAAGGTTGTATATGTATCTACTTATACCACTTTTTCCTTACTGTATGTGCATTCAAATAATATTCATACGCTGGTCATGTTGGTCAGGTTCTCAATACTTTAACTATATTAGTTATATGACTCAGTTCATCTTAGATGTAACATAAGGGGTTGTTCTTGCATGTCAGTTTCAAACATTTAAGAGGGGTGGCTCTTAGCTTCATGGCAAGTTAAATCGACCCCGAAAAAATATCAACCATTCTTCACACAAATTAGCCAACTACTTTCTTTCCACTATTTACACTTACCAAGTCCTCTATCAATGGTGATTAGAGGATTTTATCTAAAACCTAAACTCAAGGGAGATGGATATATTTAAATACATAAACAATAGGCTATTTGTAATATATATATTTTTATATCTATCCTTACCATAGTCTATCCTTTTGACTTAAACAAACTTTTTTGTAATATGTATATACACCATCATAAATTATGCTTTCGTTCTCGAAAGTAAGGCATACTATGGAGAAGGTAACAACGTATGAACAACCTTAAATTCTGAAGTGACAAATCAATTCCCTTGGTACATGTAGCAGATACTTAAAGGAGGAAATAATATATGTACGTATGACAGAGATAAGACTTAATGTAAATGACCTGATGGATGGAAACCTATTACCTACTCTTGGTTAATTACCATACCACCTAGAACTAGCCCTCAATCCAACTCCTAATTCAAGGTTGGCATGTCCAAGATGAGGCGTTCATTCCTTTCCTGGAACAGGATTGGATGAGATTTATGCAAATCTCCCTCCAATTCCTAAGTGGCCTCCTCAGGACTAAAGTGCTTCCATTGCACCTTTACCTGAGCGACGACTCTGTTCCGAAGTGTTATTTCTCTCCAGTCCAGAATGCAGAGGGGTTCCACCTAGAACTCGCCCTCGGGTTCCACCTGCACCAAGTTCCAATCAATCATATGAGTAGGGTCATGAATATACTCTTTTAACAAAGAAACGTGAAATACATTATGAATTCTTAGATTAGCTGGAAGTGCAAGATGATATTCTATGGGTCTAATTTGAGTTAGTATCTCGAAGGGTCCACAAAACCTGGGTGCTAGCTTGGCACAGTTCCCCAACTTCAGCAAGCTTTTTCGGGCTTTGACCTTCAAATAAACATGGTCTCCCACTTGAAATTCCAAGTGTCTTCTTTTCTGATCCGCATAGCCCTTCTGTCTGTTCTGTGCTTCTTTCAAGTTTTGTTGTACTTTCTTTACCATGTTCTCCATTTCTTGGAGCATCTCTGGTCCAATGATGAGTCTGTTAGCCGGGTTATCCCAGCTAATTGGAGTTGTACACTTTCTTCCATACAGTATTTCGAAAGGGCTCAACTTAGCCGAAGTTTGGTACCCATTGTTATATGCGAATTCTACCAAGTGCAGGTAGTCTTCCCACTTGTTCGGCTTTGTTCTTACATACATGCAGACCATATCCTCTATGATTTGATTTGTACTTTCGGTCTGTCCATCCATTTGTGGATGATAACTCGTACTAAAATTCAAATTAGTATTTATCCCTGCAAACAATTCCTTCCAAAAAGCGGATGTGAATTTTACGTCTCTATCTGAAATCACCATTTTAGGAATACCATGGAGTCTAAAAATTTCTTTCATGAATATTTCAGCAATGTTAATATCTTTAAAAGTAGACTTTATAGGAATAAAGTGTGTAGACTTACTGAGTTTATCAATTACAACCATGATAGAATCATTATGTTTCTGAGTTTTAGGCAAACCTGTTATAAAGTCCAGTGAGATGGTCTCCCATTTCCATTCTAGTACTGGTAATGGCTGTAATAGGCCAGCTGGATGCTGGTGTTTAGCCTTAACTTGTTGGCAATCTTGGCACCTAGCCAAGTAGTCCGTTGTTTCTCGCTTCATATTAGGCTAGTAAAATAGTTTTCTGAGTGTTGTTATTGTTTTCTGGTAACCTGGATGGCCAGAGTATGGTTTCCTATGCACTTCATCTAAAATAGTTAATTTTAGCTCTGCTGAATTTGGTACATAAAGTCTATTTTTAAATCTTAATAGTCCCTCCTTGTCGATACTTATATCTGGTTCATCTAAGTTTGTGACACTATTTTGCAATTCTGCCATCATCTTAGTGTAATTTTCGTCATTAACACCTGTCGTTCTTATTCTTTGTTCCAGATCACTTTCTGCTCTGCTGATATTTATCTCAAATAACCCATGGATTCTGCGGCTTAATGCATCTTCTACTTTATTTTCCTTACCCTTGATATGTCTGACTTCGAAATCAAATTCGCTCAAGAAGGCTAGCAACCTTGCTTGCCTCGCATTAAGGTCTGGTTGGTTAAACATATATTTCACTCCACTATTCTATGTCAATAGTAAGAATTTTCTGCCCATGATATAGTGTCACCACATTTTTAAAGCATGTATGATTGTTGCTAATTCTAAGTCATAAGTGACATAATTTTGCTCGTGTTCCTTTAATTTTCGGGATTCATAACAAATCATGTTCCCTTCCTGAGTTAGAACACCACCTAGCCCCTCTTTAATTGCATCAACGCATACTGTGAAGTCTTTATCTGGGTTTGCTACCTTCAAGATGGGCACTGATGTCAATAATTCTTTTAGCTTGTTAAAACTATCTTGATACTTTTGAGACCACTTAAACTTGGTCCCTTTCCTTTGTAGTGATGTGATAGGGTAGGCTATCTTGGAGAACCCTTCTATAAATCTGCGATAATATCCGGTGATTCCCATGAATGACTGGATATTTGCCACATCTTTAGGCACTGGCCATTCCATAATGGCTTTTATCTTTTCTGGGTCTATGGCAATACCTTCCGAGGAAATGACATGTCCTAAATATTGTATTTCTCTTTGATAAAAGTCACATTTGTTGAATTTTGCGTAAAGTTTGTGTTTCCTTAGTGTTTGCAGAACTATTCGTAAGTGTTCATCATGTTCCTCCTCTATTTTATAATAGACCATAATATCGTCGATAAATACTACTGCAAACTTGTCTAAGTAATGGCTGAAAATGATGTTCATCAAGCACATAAATGTGGTTGGTGCATTAGTGATTCCAAAAGGTATGACTACAAACTCGTAGTGTCTGTATCTTGTTTGAAAAGATGTTTTGTTTATGTCCTGGTCCTTTATCCTAACTTGATGATATCCAGATCGTAAATCCAATTTTGAAAAGATCTTGGCCCCACCAACTTGATTCAACAAATCATTTATCCGTGGTAAGGGGTATTTGTTCTTAATGGTCACTTTGTTCAGTTGTCTATAATTGATACATAGTCTTAGAGTATCATCTCTCTTTTTCACAAAGAGGACTGGTGCTCCCCATGGCGAGACACTCGGTCTGATATACTCTTTATCCAACAATTCCTGTAATTGTATTTTTAATTCTGTCAGTTCTGGTAGACTCATTTGGTAGGGTGCTTTTGAGATAGGCACTGATCCAGGTAGTAAGTCTATGGAGAAATCTATTTCTCTCCTAGGAGGCAATTATGCTATCTCATCAACAAACATGTCTCTGAATTCACGTAGGACAACAAAGTCTTCTAACTTGGGCTTATCTTCTTTTTCTAATAGATTTGTTACTTGGATGGCATAAAATTGACATCCCTTTCTAATACATTTCTTGAATTGCATCACTAAAACTTGTCTGACTCACAAAGGTTTTGGTATGCCTTGGGCTATTCTAACAGTGCCAAAATTATCTTTATAGCTAAGTATCTTTGTATAACAATCTAGTACTGCTTTGTGTTTTTCCAACCAATCCATCCCAATAATCATATCATAAGACCCTAGTGGTAGGATGTTCATATTTTTCCTTATCTTTTGACCATCTAAACTGAACTCAAGATCAGAAATAAAGTTAACTACTTTTCTTTTAGTCCTTGTTGCTAGTTGTACAAGCCAAGGTTTTGCATGCTTTTGTTTCTTATTTTTATTCAACTCTACTACATCAGGAGAAATATAACTTAACGTAGCTCCAGGGTCGATTTTACCTTGAATATCTACCATCGAGGATTTTACCTTCAATCCCTACCATCGAGGAGTGGTGGTCAGCTTGTCGACCATCTATGGCTGCATTTATCCGATGCAGACTTCTGCCCATGTCACCTACTGTCGAGGCTTCTTGCAGATTGTGAACAACAGTTTTGTTTGCTGCAATTAAACGTGGATAGTTCCTCCTTAAATGAGGTTCTCCACACTCCCAACACTTTAATGGTTCGCGAGAGTTGTCCCCAAACTTCTTCATTCCAAGGTTTACTGGTTTACCGCTACCTTGCGTATTCAGATGATTGGAGTTAAAATCCTTCCTTGGGAAACCTTTTGTTTCATTTTGATAAGGAGCTGGTTGGTATCTCTTCTTCCGCTGGTTTATTCCATCTTACTTCGTCCATAGTTGTGTCACACTCTTATTGCCACCCTTTGTGCCTAGGGTTCCACAACCTGTTTAAACTTAACATGGTCATTTCTTGTCTCATTGTTTCATATAATCCTCGTCACATGGCCGAGATCAACTCCGTGATTTTTGTCCCACCATCTGCCATTTCTCTTGTATTACGTGTATGCAATCCTTCCACATTGAGTGTACATTGACATGTTCTACATGTAAGAGGAAAACAATCCAATTTCATTGTGTCTAGTTAATTCCATAGCAAGGCACAACATTTATTTTAGTGCTAAGATATCATATATTGTCAATCTTCTCAATTGGTTTTAGACTGTCATTGTTCTTCCTCCTTTGGAGAATCTACGTGTGCTTGGATTTGTGTACATAGAATTCAAACCTAAGAGGATTCTTATAATGGAGAATAGACATAGTTTCACATCTTTAGATGTGTACCTCTTCACATCCACAAGCCTCTCCATAAATCATCAAGAAAATTTCTTTATTTTATTTAATATATAACATATATAAGGAAAAACACCTCCATGCTTTTAAGATTGATTAGGTTGAATTTTGTCATCATCACTATCAGTTAGTGATGATATCTGAAGATTTATGATATTTGACTATGCAATCTTAAATAAAACATATTTTAAATATTTATGATATTTGAATATGCAATCTTAAATAAAATATATTTTAAAGATTTATGACTTTGGACGTAAAATAGCTTATAGAAAAAGTTTTAAACAATCGACATAAGTATGTTATCACGTGTACACTACGAACTCAGACGCTACACATGGTGTATCCTACCATCCTACAATTGCATTCAATATTCCGCCTCCTCTCCTCCCCTCTGCATGATGTATTAATAGACGATCCCTCAGAGTATTGTAATCCATGAAATTATTCCAAAAGTACACATCGTTCATATATATAATTCTTTCCCAAATTTACGAACAACCCATTATCAACCAATCGATCACTCCGTGGAAGAATCATTGGCCAATCCATTAGTTGTGACTTCAACGCAACCCACATTCTCCAGTTCCACCGCCTCCACATGTTCAGCCTTCCGCGGAGTGAAGTATTTGACAATAAAATTGTTGCTTAATGACTGTTGGTTTGTTATATCTGCAAGGATGTTTTTGGTTGCTAACATCTATTTGAATGGTTTATTACTTTAGACAAAGTGATGGGAATAATAAGTTTAGATGAAACAATGAGTTATGAAACACAAAGACCATTCATATATGAGTTTAGGCATAT
>ML783651.1:785656-799513 GCA_009831015.1 Picea engelmannii
ACTCACAATGTTTAATTTAAGAAACTAATGTATGCAATAACATCATTATTTAAGAGTAAACATATCGATACATTTTCCCATGGTTATTGTTGTGACCTGACCTATGACAACATTGATATTTAATACACTCCATGACAAAATCATATGATCAAAAATGAAAATTTCTCTAGTAATCTAAATGATCACATTATTTTCCTTATATAGAACCAATATGTCATTATTGCTACTCAATTGACAATTTACTTGAGTACCTCAAAGGTCCCTACACCACAATGAATCATATTTAATATCTTATTTTTTTTTCCAATGAATCTTTATGATTTTATGTATTAGCTATACTCTTCTTGGTGGTTAGTTGTGTTAAAGTTTTCAATACTATATATAAAATATGTGGTGGAGTGTAACATCCCGCTCTGGCGCACTTACAAAACTTATTCTTTGAGGACACTTGCTCGCAAGTGATCTGGATTTTTATGATGATAAAACTTTTTCCTTCATTATGATGCGTTAAGTTGGGATGTTTTTACTACTTTGATGTAGACAGGTGCTGCTGACTCAGTTTCATTGAGTGTGCAGGGTTTCAGACCTTGAGGATGCAGAGGCATTGGTGGAACTCCCTTGGACTCTGGATTGAGTCAGGGAGTGGGCTATTTGGGTTGTTTCATTTATGGTGATATTGCTTTGTTTTGATGATATGCTATTGATTTTATGATATGTTGTTGACATGATCTGACATGATGGTTGATGATGCAGGCTGACGATAGCTTGCCGACCAAGACTCACATATGGAGTAAAGGGGCCACACATGATTTCCAGAGAAGCTGAGGGAGAGGTGTGGACAACAGCCCTGCCACAACCTACTAGCACTCCCGTCGTGGCTCGAACTGTAGGTTAACGATTACCTAGTTCAAGAGGATCCACGATGCCGTGAGGGCAGACTACGACAATCGCTCACGATGATTCTAAGGGGTGCGCAATAAGGTGGGGGCCTTATTCCTTAGAGCCCTTAGTCTCCCACAAGTTCACCTGGCGGAGTGTTGACTCCAGGGGTTATAGAGTCTACCAATCCGTCAAGTTGGCGAGTGCCACCCTTGGAGCACATGGTGCATCCTGAAGGGCACCTCGCGCAAAAGAAACACAAGTTGGCGATTGGCACCCTTGGAGCACGTGGTGCATCCTGAAGGGCACGTCGCGCAACAAAAGAAATCAAGGCGAGTTTCACCCTTGGAGCACGTAGTGCGTCCTGAAGGGCACATCGCATTGGTGAAGATGATGAGACAACCTAGATGACCCTAAGACCTTAACGCCTGATAAATTCTTACAACGCCTCCCCTAATTAATTGTCGCATAGTTCAATCAAAACCTAAATTAAAACATCTCTAAGATATATTTTGACAAGCCCTAAGAAAAGATCCTACAAAAATAAACATAAGGGCGTAACTAAAATGCTCCTAAGTGTTAATTAAAGTCTTCTTAAAAGTAAAGGGGGTAAAGTAATGAGGGAGATAAATTAATTGAAACCCTTGGTTTTTAAAAGATAAAGAAGAAATAAAACTAATTAAAGTGTGGGAGTATAAAAGTTAGGATTTTAGAAATATAATGAAAGGTTTAATGAGTTCTTTTATCCTTTTGGGTTTTAAAAATTAAAAAAAAATTAAAAAAAACAAAAAAAAAAACAAGAGAGAAATAAAAGAAAATAGAAATGAGGAAACTTGTAATAAAGGAAACTTAATAATGGAAAGTAGGAGACCTAGGGTAAAAAGATAAAAGGAATCAACAATTAAGGAATTACTAAAAATCAACAACTTCATTTTAGGAAAGTTATTAAAAGCATGAGAGGGGATCTAGGAACCCTAGGAGTAATTTAAGGAGCGATTTTTGGGGGAGTGAGGGAATTGAGCCTTTTAATTGTTAAAAAGAAATTAATTTTTGGAGAACCATAGGGATGAGTGACACTTGGATGACAAAGAATGTTTAAATGTTTGTCATTAAAAATTAATTAAATAATTATTTAGGAAAGTAGGTGGGTCTCAAATTTCTATAAAAGAAGGGGAAATGAAGGAAGAAGGGATGAACGGTTAGCGTAACGTTACGCTGCCGGATTGAGGCTTGACAGATTGCTTGTGAGGAGTTGGGTTTATCTCAGTTGTATTGGAGTGGTAGCTCAGCCTTGGAGGCGAGCTGAGAAGCTAGTCTTATCTCTGGATCTCGTGTGGCCCCTTTGCGGCTCGGGGGGCTAAGGGGGAAGCAGAGTACCCCTAGTGATTGGCTGGGAGGTACCGGTGAGGGTTCCACGGTCGGAAAGCAGGAGCGGAAAGGAGCGCGGGACTTCGATCGAGGCGCGGACAACATACAAGGCCTGCACAAGGAAATAGGTACGCTCGTTTATTTTATTGAGTATATTGCATTAGATATTAAGCTGGGAACTGTAAGATGATTGTAATGTTCTAAATTCCGGTTCTGGAAATCTCGCTTGCTGATATTTTATAGAAGTAAAACTAGAACCGGTTTTCCCTCTGTCACTTGATTGGTTGATTTCTAAGATCACTTGATCTGGTGTTTAGACCTGGCAATTTATTTCACCTCTGGAAAATTGTTTGATCTTCTGGAAAAACGTTCAACCTGGCAATTCATTTTACCTCTGGCAATTTGTTTATCTCCTGGCAAATCAATTTAACCTGGCATTTCAGTTTATCCTCTGTCAATTCGTTATCTTCTGGCAATGCGTTTGGGGTGTCTTTGGTTTGCGTTTTAAAGGGTTTAATGAGCTACATTTTTCATTTGGTTTTTGGGCATTTTTTCCACTGTATATTGGGCGTTTTTAGCAACTGCAATCTAAGGGCGATCTGAATGCCAATCTGAAACTCTTTACACTTCTTTCCATCTATTGGGGTCTGCGTTTTATTACCTTTCGTTTTACCCACTGTAGACTGCGTGGTTAATGGTAAGTGCAAAATTTAATGCAATCTGAACGCATTTCAAATCGCTTTACATTTCAAATTAGTTATTGGAGGTCTGCGATTTTAATGACAAATGCAAAACCTCATGCAATCTGAACGCATTTCAAATCACTTTACATATAAAATTAGTTATTGGAGGTCTGCGATTTTAATGAGAAATGCAAAACCTCATGCAATCTGAATGCATTTCAAATCTCTTTACATTTCAATTTAGTTATTGGAGGTCTACGTTTTTAATGACAATGCAAAACCTCATGAAATCTGAACGCAACCTTGAATCTCTGTACATTTCATTTTAGTTATTGGGGGTCTGTGTTTTAAATGACAAATGCACACTAATGAAATCTGAACGCAACTTTGAATCTCTGTACATTTCATTTTAGTTATTGGGGGTCTGCGTTTTAAATGACAAATACAACTAAATGCAATCTGAACGCAATCCGAATCCCGTCACATTCGTTTATTTTTGGGGTTGGCGTGTTACTGGTGAATGTGAATCTCATTGCAATCTGAATGCAAATCTGACTTTCATTACCTTTCATTTAAATGGTTATGGTCTGCGTTTTATTCTGGGTCAGCGTTCCTCTTTCCTGGGCGAAATCACAGAGGCGTTATCGTTTTTGGGGTCTGCGTTTTCATTGCATACAGTGGCATTTATTTCGATGGCGTTCGGTATGCGTTTGTTGTTTACCTGTTACTGCACGCGAAGTTAACCCTGTAAGCTTTAATTCTGCCAAATTATGTGATATGATGTCATTTCTGTATATCGATTTTCAAAATTGTTGCTACCTTTAAATATGGTCTTTTTATATTTGATATTTGGCATTTTCAATATTGCAATTTTATTATGGTCATTTAAATTTGCTATTTTATATATTTCCTTTTCCTTAATATTAATGTTACCTCGTTAGTTTCAAGTCGATGTTACCTATTGATTGATATATGACTGTTATTGAGTTAGTAATGGCCTCTCCTTATCCCTCGCAAAGATTAATTTTAGAGAAAAAGGGGAGTAAAAGAAGCGTGAACACTATCTTATTTCCTTTCAGTTAATATGGAATTAAATGACTAAATTTGTTAACTGCTTTTGTGTGGTAAGCAATGTTGGGTTCTAATGCCCCTTTATCCTTTTTCTCCATTATGGTTAATAACGTTGCAGCTGGTAAGTCTGTTCCGGAATATTGATGTTTTTGCCTTATTGTATTGAAATTCTAAAGGGTTATGTATATTGAGTTTTTGGAAGGTCGATGCATTAATTATTGAGTTTATTAAGATTAAATGGAAAGTTATGCATACGGAGTTGTATGGAAGGTTTTTGTATATTGAGTTGAGTTAGACGGCTCCTTTGGAAAATATGAAAAGCAACATAAAATGCAATATTAGAAGCAATATTAATATGTGTTTAAATAGAGAGGTTAATACTAGTCTAAAGCGAAATGTTAATATTTGTTTAAACTGCCTTGTAAATACTTGTTCGAATTGCAATACTAATATTTGTTTAAAGTGAAATGTTAATAATGATGTTTAAAGTGATACGTTAATATTTGTTAACTACCATATTAATACTTGTTCAAATTGCAAGGTTAATATTTGTTTAAATTGAAATGTTAATGATGATGTTTAAGCGCAATGTTAATATTTGTTTAACTGCAATGATAATACTTGTTCAATTGAAATGTTAATATTTGTTTAAATTGAAATGTTATTGATGACGTTTAAAGCGCAATATTAACCCTTGTACAGTCATTGTAAAGTATGGTAATAAATTGGCAGGCAAGGTGAGATATTATGGAGAATTTGGCTAGTATTCAATCACGGATGAGTCATAGACATTGCCTGGTCTTTAATTTTGAATGGTCGTTGTCCGAGTCCTTGTCTTGCGCCTTCTGTAGAAGACGTGGTTTCTCTTTCATCTATGGTTGCGCTAGGTTGTAAAAATTTGTCGATTGGTCTCCTTGTGTCGGGCGGGATATAGATACCTTCTGTGGCCTTAGCATATCTGTCTGAGTGTATTTTTCTGTGTAAAGGATCCAGTGACATATCAAGAGTCTCGGGCCCTTTAAAGGTAGGGTTCCACTCTTGCAACACACATGACGAAGGTTACTAGTTTCTGCCTGAGCAGTCGGCCAGGAGCCTGTCTAATCTTCTTTCGAGAAGACATAAGACTAAACGCCCTACTTTTTTGTGCAGAAATAGTAAAATCTATGTGACTGTACTGTACTTAACACCTGGTGTCGTTTTCTTCTTATAGATGCTAGTTGTATGCCATATGTCCAGGGGCGTTTATTTCTTGTTGTCACTGTGATATGTCGGGGTCGTCTTGTTGTGTTCATCTTGCCTGTGTCTCGTTCTAGGTCGGGTTACTAGTTTCTCCCTGAGTAGTCGGCCAGGAGCCTATCTAATCTTCTTCCGGGAAGACATAAGACTAAATGCCCTGCTTTCCTATGCAAAAATAGTAACCCTAACACCATGGACTCTTCCCTCCGTGTTCTTACTGTGCGTCACCAGGATGTCTTATTGTTTTGTCGTGCGCCTTGTGCCTATGGTCGTATATTGTTGCAGTTACTCGTTGTGTGCCTTCATTCTTCTTGTGCTGAACATCGTGGTTGCGTCTTCTTGGTTGTCAAGTGGCGTCGTACAGTTAAGTGTGTTGTTACTCTCCACGCGTGCACACACCTTAAACAAAAAAAAAAAATTGCACCTATTTTCAGAGTTGTTGTCGTAACGTGGAGGTCGTTACATGGAGTGAAATATTTGACAACAAAGTAGTAATTTAATGAAAGTTGGTGTGTTGTGTCTGCAAGGATGTTTTTGATTCATAACAACTGATTGCATGGTTGCATTAGTTTGGACAAACCGATGAGAATAACAAGTTTTGGTGAAACAATGAGTTATCAAACACAAGGATCATTTTCACATGGGTTTACGAAAACTATTGCGCATAATAAGTTTAAATGAAATAACGAGTTATGAAATACAAGAACCATTTTCATATGGATAAATACAACTAGATTAGCATGTTTTATATAGAACCAATATGATATTATTGGTTTCAAATTGTCTATACAATTCTCAAAATACTAGAATAACTCCATTATTAAATTTTTTTAAGTATGCATAAATTACCTTTCATAAGAAAAACTTTAGTAGCGTCATGAGTGTCCGAGGATTGTTAATGTTAAGTTGCCTACGAGGAAAACCAATTCAGCCAGTACCTCCAAAACCAAAATAGACCTCAGTTTAAATCATATGGAATAGGATCACCCCATGGGAAAACCGATTCGTTCATAGTTGTCCAACCTTATAGAACAACTAAGACTGACTTATGACATGAAAAAAGTAAATTATCCAAAAGTATAGTTGTAGAGGCATAAACAAACCATAAAACAAGCCATGCAGTTTGACACCTATGCAGGTGTCGTAGCTCATGTAGACGATTGGTTGTGAGTCACGTTGTTTGTTGTTGGTCACGTTGTTTGTTGTTGGCACCTGGAGAGTCCTCCACCTCCTCACGGACCTCAAACACCAGGTCTTGTATAATTGCAAGGTCGTCTTGAAACTTTGCACAGGAGGTGCAATCTGAACAATATTTTGGATGGTCAAGTGGTTTCTCTCAGTGGAAAGAGGTGTCTTCCTAAGGAGACTAGGTCGGTGGTGGATGCGCATGTGGTGGCTCCGGAGTTGAATTCTAAAGTGAATTTGTTGGGGTGACCAAGGCAAGTTGCAAGGAAGAGGCTAGGTCCGGTAATGGACTGGGGGAGAAGCCCAATGAATTCCTGAGGAGGTCGAACCACTCAAATCAGTAGGACCATGGCGAGGACAAAGAAGGGAGGCCGATTTGGCTCTAAGAGGACTGGTCAGATGAGGGAGGCAAAGGAGGAGGAGACCTATGTGATGGTGCTAGGGCAGGATGAGGTGGGATGGCCATGCGAGGCCTATTTTGATACCTGGATGAGCCCCGCTTGGATTTCCCCTGAAGTTGAGCCATGAACGAAGTGAAAAGAAAGTATGAAGGTATGAAGAGTTGGCTAATGAAACAGGTGAACAACAGTGAGGCATGTCGAATGAGTGGTGGCTCTGCCGGGAAGAGGAAAAAATGATGGACTAGTTGAGGAGCGGAATGATATGAATATTGTTGGAGAGGGAAGACGCACATGCGCAAAGGTAACCACCATAAAGACTTCTCCATTGATCGAACGAGGAGAGAGGGAGGAGCACGCTCAAACAATTAATGACATTATGGCTAGAGTGAGATGTACGAATTTTCATAGTGTGGGAGGAGGGGAGGTGCAAGCACTAGTCACATGGCTAGTACTAAATTGCCAGGATCCATCCCCTCCATAATTGTATTGTATTTTTGAGACAGTGGTATCATTCATTTTTTCTATACTTTCATATTTTTACATCTTATTTACTTATACCTTAGCCATGTGGTTTTTTATTATCGATAGCTTTCTTGGTGATTATCGTTATTAAGGTAACCAATGTTATATATAAATATATGCGGTGGATTGAAAACTAAGTATATGTACTTAGTATATTTTTGACATCAAAGCTCACTTTATAAAATTACTAAAAGAATAAAAATGTGAGTTATATTATAAGCTTCAGAAAATATTGTTCTACTAAAAAGTACTTAATGTGTTTTAATAGTTTCTTTTTAAACATATATCTAATACAATCAGGTACATCGTATAAATCAACATATACCTAGTAATAACTTAGAGCTTTTTTCCTCACCATTTGTTAATTTAAGTGTATCAAAGAAGAATTAGAACAAAAATAATATATTAAATTAATTTTTTTATTAGTGGTTGTGTGCAATGCTTGAATATTTGAAGTGAATGGAAAGCATTTATAAATTTCAACAACGTCATTAAAAAATAGAATTGTATTGGTACATACCAATAAAAATTTTCACAACTATATACCCTTTATATATGATATACATGTAGATTATTAGGGCTTTAAGACATATTTCTTTCAAAACATAGAGGTGGAAGATGACTCAATTATTTATACCTTTAAAAAAGGTTAATACTATTTATTTGATTATTATTAAAGGAATGATGGAATGGGTATTATAGGTATTTAAGGGAAAGATCRTAATTTTATCACRCACTGCCAAAAAATAGTGGTGGACTACCTGAAAAGCTAAGGTAACGAGAGGAATAGGGACCCTAAAGTATTTTTTTGAATGGTTATAACTAGTGTTTAAGTAATTCACAAAAACCAATATATAAGGGCATGTTTAACAATTAAGTCAACTTTTGACGATAATAAAATACGTAAATTGCACGTGCATAAGGGATGATGGCGTCCCTCGGTTTAGAAGGAAATTGTTTTTATGATGCAATGAAAACACAAATCGATAATATTTTCCACTCAATTCCAATAGGTATTAGAAAGGATTAACACTTATGTGGTAGCATATCCTTGTTCCATGGGGTTCAATCAATTTCCAAAATGACTAGCCATAAATGAGGATGAGTGGACAAATCCTTCAAAGTGTTGAATCTCATTGCTCTAAGCTAACTTAATATTCCTCCAATGGAATCTCCGACTGTGGTTGAACACTCAACATTGACGGTTGTTGCTTCAATCCTTTTTCATATGCTAGATGCAATCTTATATTAGATTTAAGTTACACCAAAAGCACCTTGCAATAATTATAATTCAACTAGTTCCACTTTGGACCTCGTGAAGTTTCACATATTAGATCACGAATCAAAGGAAATAGTGGTTTCTCTCATAGAATCATTGAGGTTGTTCACCATTACTAGGTCATTTGAATCTACAGGTTATTTCTAAAGTGTAGATCCACACCAAGAGACTAGACACTCAACTCCCCACCTCAACACCATTCTATACTCAATGGGAGGAAATATGGGAAAGTTTCATTTCAAATCAATAGGAACCAATGCAGAATATAAGGGAACACATCCCAATAACAACATCTTACAAGTAGAAAAACATGAGAAGGATGTCATCACAGAAATCCATAGTCGTTTAGGACACTCTCCTAGTTTTCCAACACTATGTAGATATAGTTAGTTCCAACTTTTATCCGTCGAGATACATGCATATCCATCCTTTGTTTCTTTAAATTGGTAGTTATCTTCTATGGACAGACTGAAAACTATATAATACCTTTGGCCATATCAATAAATCTAACCATATGTTTTGATGTATTTTGAATTTGGGTTTCTTTTTTTGACCACTCTACTTTATCTTCCATCACTTAATATCCTAGGAAATCAAGGTATTGTTGTAGGATGGTTTTGTAACAAAAAAATATTAATAATATTACTTGTATTAATTGTATGGTTTATTACTTTAGACAAAGTGATGAAAATATTAAGGTTAGGTGAAACAATGAGTTATGAAACACAAATACCATTATGATATGAGCTTACGCATACAAGTGGGCATAATAAGTTTACATGAAACAATGAGTTATGAAACAAAATCACTATTTTTATATGGATAGATACCACTAGAGTAGCATACTTTATACAAAAAATTTCTCTAGAAAATAACCCCTTCTCCAATGCTGTGAAAAAGGTTATATGAGTAATTGGCTTTGTAAATGTAGTTGGAAGGATACATATATCCAAATCTTCAACTCCCCATCATAAGTTCTCTTCCTCTCCCTTTCCTTTTGTTGGAAACATTGTGTTTCCTTGTTCCTCTGTCCTTCGTATTCTTATTCTCTTTTAACCACGTTGTTTGATTATTTTGTTGGTTGTCTAGTTGTTGAAATCCACTGTAAATCCTTTATCCTCCATAATAAAAATTGAAAGAAAATTGTCCCTCAAATTCTATACAATTGAGAAATTGTCAAAATATAAATATTACTTCACTCAATATGGAAGGGAATAATACAAACTCCTACTATTGGGTACCTACCATCACCACCAAGCTGAACGATTACTACCATGTCCTATTTCTTCAAACTAGAAAACTATTTTTTGGCTAATGTCATATGTTGAGAAGCCCCATTGTTCACATTCCATCCATTTCTCAGAATCATGCTAGTAGAAAGGAAATATACCAATGAAGATTACTTGTTGAACATAGTAGAAAAATTGTAAATTTGAGTTTCTACAGAGCATGCGACCTACTTATGATGTTGTTTACCTTGATACTTCTTATTATTTATGCATTTTTATGCACAATAACCTTGCTTATGACAAACAAACCTAGTAACGAACATTGCTTATTTATCATCATTCTATTTATATCTTTTCTTTGTTAACTAACCCCGATACTAAAAATCTCCTTCGATATATTCTTCTCTTATACATGGGGGATATAATGATCCTTAGTGGCATTCAATATCATCCACTTTGACTTCACTTCCCTCTTCTTGTGAGATATGAACTTTTGTGGATCTTTAGGTGGAGTAGTAACATCCTTGAAAATATCCCACAAAACATAGTTTTGTAGTAAGAATGTAACCACCACCTTCCATGATAATAAATTTGAAGCACCATCCAATATAAATGCAAACCTAAGGATGTCTAATGGCGTCTTTAAGATCTATTTCACAAACTCCTTAATATAAAAATGAAACTTTGAAACGATGTCATTTCTCTTCCTTCTTTTCTACAATTGACTTACCTTTGAAAATCCTACAAAATATCAATAACATAAATAATCTCTCATACCATATGAAATATTCCAATACCCAAGTCACTAAATTCCTTATGATATTAAGTAAAGAAGTAATCAACTAGCTAAAGAAAAAAAGAATTCACACATACACATGTAATTACTGCTTCAAAAATATATTTTCATACCTAGAAGAAACATACAAGGAAACTTGCATAAGATACTTAAAACTAGCAGTTATAGAGTTATCAAAGTCACCTCGAGTTAAGGTTGTATAGCCTCAGTAAGAGGTACAACTTACTAGCAAAAACAAAAAATAGTAGAAAACTATTGTATGGCCTATATGATAGACGATACAACTTGTTTGTAACACTCTACAAACTTGTCTATACAACTCTATGCATTGTATGAATCCATACAATGCTATTGTATGACTGTAGGGATTGTTGTTCAACTTGTTCAATTGTTCATGTCTTATTTAAATCTCTATTTTTACTGGCCTTTATAATTTTACCTAAGACCAGAACCCCAATATATTTATGAGATTAATCCTATTCTAATTCATGCATGCATGAAATACCCTTTTTACACCCAACTGCTAAAATCAATATTTTTTCTTAATATAGAATTTACATTTTGAAAATAGAATTACTTTTTGTGAATTAGTTTTCTAAAATATTCGATTTTAGGTTTATGTGGTGGGAGTGGTTTAAGTCATCATTTTAATTTTGTCAATATCCACATAGCTACTTACACATTCACATGAAATATGTTTGGACGTTCATGTTTGACCTATAATTCTCAATATTTATCTCTCCACTATTTTCCAATAGCTATAATACTAATGAAAACCGAAATGAATATTTTTACTTCCCATTGGAATCATCACGAGAATCATTAAATCAATTGGTATATTCATATAACTATGAACTAATGTTTGTATTTGCACCTTGACACAATAACTAGAATCCATTCTAGAAAGTTCTTATAGATATCAAAGCCTCGATTGAAAAAATCTATTTTTTATTGATTTTCTTCTCGTTGGAAATGGATTCCGTAGTGATCGACTTCTTTTTGAGTGCATAGTTGTGTCACACTCTTATTAGGACCCTTTGTGCCCAGGGTTCCACAACCTGTTTAAACTTAACATGGTCATTTCCTATCTCATTGTTTCATATAATCCTTGTCACATGGCCGAGCTCAACTCCGCGATTTGTGTCCCACCATCTACCATTTCTCTTGTATTACATGTATGCAATCCTTCCACATTGAGTGTACTTTGACATGTTCTACATGTAAGAGGAAAACAATCCAATTTCATTGTGTCTAGTTAATTCCATAGCTAATATATCATATATTGTCAATCTTCTCAATTGGTTTTAGACTTTCATTGTTCTTCCTCCTTTGGCGTATCTGCGTGTGCTTGGATTTGTGTACATAGAATTCAAACCTAAGAGGATTCTTATAATGGAGAATAGACATAGTTTCACATCTTCCTATGTGTACCTCTTCACATCCACAAGCTTCTCCATAAATCATCAAAAAAATTTATTTATTTTATTTAATATATAACATAAATAAAGAAAAACACCTCCATGCTTTTAAGATTGATTAGGTTCAATTTTTTCATCATCACTATGAATTAGTGATGATATCTGAAGATTTATGATATTTGACTATGCAATCTTAAATAAAACATATTTTAAATATTTATAATATTTGAATATGCAATCTTAAATAAAATATATTTTAACGATTTATGACTTTGAACGTAAAATATCTTATAGCAAAAGTTTTAAACAATCGACATAAGTATGTTATCACGTCTAAACTACGAACTCAGACGCTACACATGGTGTATCCTACCATCCTACAATTGCATTCAATATTCCACCTCCTCTCCTCCCCTCTGCATGATGTATTAATAGACAATCCCTCAGAGTATTGTAATGCATGAAATTATTCCAAAAGTACACATCGTTCATATATATAATTCTTTCCCAAATTTATGAACAGTCCATTATCAACCAATCGATCACTCCGCGGAAGAATCATTGGCCAATCCATTAGTTGTGACTGCAACGCAACCCACATTCTCCAGTTCCACCGCCTCCACATGTTCAGTCTTCTGCGGAGTGAAGTATTTGACAATAAAATTGCTGCTTAATGACTGTTGGTGTGTTATATCTGCAAGGATGTTTTTGGTTGCTAACATCTATTTGAATGGTTTATTACTTTAGACAAAGTGATGGGAATAATAAGCTTATATGAAACAATGAGTTATGAAACACAAAGACCATTCATATATGAGTTTAGGCATATTAGTGGGTATAATAAGTTTACATGAAACAATGAGTTATTAAACACAAGCACCAGTTTTATATGGATAAATACGATTAGAGTAGCATATTTTATACAAAAAATCTTCTCTTGCAAAGAAAACCTTCTTCGATGTTGTGCGAAAGCTTATAGGAGGAATTGGCTTCGTCAATGTAGTTGGAAGGATACCTATATCTAAATTTTCACCTCCGCAACATTTGTTCTCTTCCTCTCCCTTTCATTTTGTTGGAAACGTTGTGAGTCTTTGTTCCATTCTCCTTGATCTTCTTATTCTCTTTTAATCATGTTGTTTAATAATTTTGTTAACTGTTTAGTTCTTGTACTCAATTGTAAATCCCTTATCCTCCATAATAAAAATTGAAAGAAAATTATCCCTCATATTCTGTACAAATGAGACATTGTCAAAATATAAAGAATTACTTGACTCGAGATGGAAGGGAATGATACAAACTCCTCCTATTCGGTAGCTATCATAACCACTAGCTTGAACCTATAGTCATGTGTCCTGTTTCTTAAAACTAGAAAATCATTTTCGAGCTAATGTTATCTGTTGAGAATCCCTATTGTTCACATTCCATGCATTTGTCAGAATCATGTTGGTAGAAAGGAAAGATACCAATGAAAATTACTTCTTGAACATAACATCAAAATTATACATTTGATTTTCTATAGAGGATGCTACGTACGTCTGATGTTGTTTACCTTTATCCTTCCTTTTATTTATACATTGTCATGTGCAATAACCATGCTTATGAAAACTGAATCAATTGATTTTACTCAAGCCCTTCATTGCTAGCTATGAGGTTTACTCAACACTCTTTCCCTTACCCTTGATGGGTCCTTTATCTCCATCCATATTTGACTCACCAAATAGAGCTAGTTTATGTTGACAATCCTTCTTGCTAGACATAAATAGAGCTAGTTTATGTTGACCATCCTTCTT
>ML783651.1:799746-816526 GCA_009831015.1 Picea engelmannii
GTCGAGATGGTTTTTCTGAGCATTATTACCTCTCACAAATGATTCCCACAAAGCTCAAAATCCATTCAATTCCATGTTCACTAAGTCTACATATTGAACCTTCTCCCCAACTGCAAAAAGTTGATACAAAATTGTCTCATATTCAAAAGCAATTAGTGATTGTGGCGATTAGTATATATTTTAGATTGTTCTTCCACATCATCTTCCTATTTATATTTTTTCTCTTCTAACCAACCACAACACTAAAATCCTCCTTTGATATTTTGTTCTCTTATGCATGAGGGATTAAATGATTGTTAGTGGCATTCAGTATGGTCCACTTTGACTTCACTTCCCTCTTCTTGTTAGATATCAACTTTTTTGGATTTGTAGGTGGAGTAGGAACCTCCTTGACAATATCCCAGAGATCATTATCTTCCAATGATAATGTAACCCACACCTTCCATGATTAGAAATTTTTAGCACCACCAAATATGTATTCAAACCTAAGGATGGCTAATGTGATATTTAAGATCTATTGCAAAAACTCCTTAATCTAAAAATGAAACTATGAAGCATTGTGACTACTCTTCATTATGCTCTAGAATTGATTTACCCTTGCAAATCCTAGAGAATCTCAATAACATAAATAATCTCTCATACCATGTGAAAGATTCCAATCCCCAAGCCACTACATTCCTTATGATATTAATTAAACAAGTAATTGGTGAATTTAATTATTGTTTAAATTAAATTTCAAAACTTAGCATTAATCAAACAATAGTTGGAAATCAAATAGAGAAAGAAAAAAAATCAATTTCACACATACACACTTAATTACTCCTTCAAAAATAGCTTTCCATACATCAAAAAAACAAATCCAAGGACACTTGCATAAGGTACTTAAAGCTAGGAGTTATAGAGTTATCGAAGTCACCTCAAGTTAAGAAATTGTAGAAAACTATTGTATGGCATAAAGGATAGCATGTACAAGTTGTTTGTAAAACTCTACAAACTTGTCCATACAACTCTATGGATTGTATGAATCCATATATTGTAGGGACTCTTGTTTCAAAGAGTATGTTACTTTCAATTGTTCATGTCTTCTCGATATCTAGATTTTTACTCGACTTTATAATTTTAGCTAAGACAAAAACCCCAATATATTCATGAGATTACTCCTATTGAAAGTCCTGCTTGCATGAAATACCCTTTTTAGACTGAAATACTAAAAGTAAGACTTTTTCTTAAAATAGTTTACATTTTGAAATTAGAATTACTTTTTGTAAATTACTTTCCTAAAATATTATATTTTAGGTTTCTATTGTAGGAGTGGTTTAAGTGGTCATTTTAATTTTGTCAATGTTTCACATGAGTAGCTCGATCCATTGTGAGGCCAAGTAGTAGAGTTGGAGAAGAGGGTCATCAAGCATATAAATAACTCAACATGTGTGGATGTTCCAGAGCCATAATTCGCGTCATTTTTCTCTCCACTATTTTCCAATATCTATAATACTAATTCAACTGAAAACGAAAATGCATATCTTTACATTTCATTGGAATCATCACAAGCATCAAAAACATTAATCGGAATATTGATATATCTATGAACTAATGGTTGTATTTGCACCTTGACCCAATGGCTAGAATCCATGCTAGAAATTTCCTATAGATATCAAAGCATCAATTGAACAAATAGATTTTCTTATTGGTTTTCTTGAGATTGGGCATAGATTTCGTACTTATAGATTTCTTTTTGAGAGCATAGGAGTTTCACAGTCTTCTTGCCTCCTCATTGTTTCTTATTATCCCTATCACATTGTCAAGCTCAAATCTACCAACCCAATTATTTTTGTCAGAGTAGTTTCCCTTTCTCTTGTATTAGGTGTGCTGTAATACTTCCACCTTGAGTGTACATTGGCATGTTCTACAAGTAAGAGGAAAAAAATTCAGTTTCATTGTGCCCCTCTTCGACTTGCCCCTGAGTCGAGCAACCACTCTCACTCTCCTCACACGTTCCTCATGTGGTTTTAGGTTGATATCTCTATGCCTCAACTCAGGGGAAACTCGAAGAGGGGCATGACCTGGTATGCGGCCAAAGGAGGGGAGTGAGAGGGCATGGCTCTCCTCCAGTAACTGAGTTCACCTCCACCCCGACGTTGACTCTTTCTCCCACTCCCACCTTCACTTTCATTCCGCCCATTCAAGACATCTCTCCAGACTTATCTCCACTATCGAATCCCTTTGCCTATCGCGTCAAATGGTTCAACAGCCTTGGAAACTCCCTCGACCTCACTCCCAGGCTTAGTCCATCCGCCCCTTGCCACCCTCCACCTCCTCCTCCTCCTTCTCCACCTCCTGTCACTTCTACCGCCCTCGTTCCTTCATCTCCTTCCTCCGACTCCCCAACGTCCTCTTGCGACTCTCCACATCCACCTCCACTCTCTTCAAAATTCTCCTACTCCGCAGAAAAGGACGCTTTCGAGGAATCCAAAAATGCCATTAAGTGAGGAATTGAGCACATCAAGGTCATCATCAACGAGATGCAACACAAGTAAATAGAGCGATGGTGCCATGTGGACCTTCTGATGGCATTCCTTCAGGACCTCAGGCAAGCTATCTTGGACATATATAAGCTCGACAGAGAAACCATGCATGTGTGTCAGGCTTGGAGCAAAGTCTCGACCCCGGCATTGGATAATTCCTTCTAGCTCATGTTTCCTGTTTTCTATGTTTTCAGTTAGTTTAGTTCACAAGTTTTTTCACCGACTCAAGGGAGAAGCCTCAAGATTACTAAACACCTTGGAGGAGAGACTGTGCAGAGGAAGGCACTAGTAGATAGAATTGTTGAGGATTTTGTAGAGCTCTGCCAGGTGGGCGTCGAGCGAGTGCAAGGAGTAAACAAAAGAACTATGTTTTGAATTATGAGAAGAGAAGTCTAAAGGAGAGACACTTACAGATTTTTCGAATAGTCTAGAAAGATCCACAAAGAGTGCTTGAGCCAATGTTGGCAAGAAGGAACTTATTTCCCTTCAAGGAGAGGAAGGGAAAAAAATCCTTGAGGTCCGAGAGGTTAAAGCTCATGAGGTCGAGCAAATAGGTTTCCAGGAGGCCACCCAAAAGTCTTTCGAAAGACACAGAAGGGTGAGACCCTCAAGAGATTGAGTAAACCAAATAACTTAGGAAAGATAGCACAAGGAAGGAGCGTAGAGAGAACTTGCTTCACATTCAAAATCTCAGAAGGGAAAGCGTTCCCAAGAGTAAGAAATATTCAGAGCAGTCGTCTCACAGGAGAAAGATCGAAGTGCGAGACCTTCGAAACACATACAAAATTGTTCTAAGTCAAGAGGAAGCCAAAACTTAGGAGAAATAACACTTTCCAAAAGTGTAGACAAAGACCAAGGGATGGAATCATAGAAATATCGAAGACTGAGCCCTTTTTAAAATTAGAAATCCTTCCAAGTCACAGAAAGAAGCAAAATCTCGGGAGGAGGAGCAACAATGATTGTTGGATCGAGCAGAGGAAGATTATGGACCGTCAGATCATAATCTAGACAAGACGAGCGCGCATAAGGGGAGGATAGATCTCGTTCGATGAATCTAGGTGTGAAGGACCAATAGCCATTTGATATAGAGGTAAGTGCATGGAATTTAACATTCTAGAAGTGCACAGGGTCAGCAAACTCACAAAATCGAAGTTTGTGATTCAATCACAACCGTTGGATCATGGAGGGATCTAGACCGTTAATCCGAGGCAATTGCAAAATCGACAATCGGGAGAAGGGATGTGCGCAGTATTCCAACTTCCCAACACGCAAAATATAGATTCAAGAGAGAGGAGATATGGATCGTCGGATCATGGGGCACGTAGATCGTCGATCTAACATGAGTGGAATTTTGGAAGTTGGAAGAACAGAGGTGAACAACCTTTCAAAGTCGTGAACCATGAAATCTCGACTTGATCACCACCATTGATCAAAGGAAAGATACAGATCGTGGATCTATCGCCATAGCAATCTTGGATATCTGGAGAACGGAAGTAAGGAGACTCCCAAAGTCATGAACCGTGAAATCTCAACTTGATCATAGTTGTTGATCAAAGGAGAGATCTGGACTGTTGATCTATCTCTAGGGAAGGAGATATCGAGATTTTAGATGTCGTGATAAGGGAGGTAGGTGGTCCTCCAACTTCGCGAATCGTGAAATCGCAAAACTCTCGGAGGGTTTGGCCCCAGGACATAGTGAGGGGTCATATTGGTGGAACATAAGGGAGGATCTAGCACACATTACACTCCGGTTGGGGTTTCAGAAGTCGGGAGAGTCAGTGTGACTCACATGCAAATACCCAACATGTGAAATCATGAAACGCCATTCTGACTAGGGTCGTGGTCACAACCCATGGTCGCATGAGAGAAACTTGGGCCTGGTGTTTTTTCACGCAACAGAGTTTCGTGAAAAGGACCTATGGATATTTCTTGAAGATTCCAATAGGGAATCGAAGAGTTGTTCTAGTTCAAAGATTGGGAAGATCCAGAGACTGGGAGGTCAACAGACCCTACTGAGGTAGGGGCATTGCATCATGTGGTATTAGAGCTTAGCTTTGTTTGCAAACTGCAGACAAAAGAAGGACGGTGTAAGGATATAGTCTGATACCATCAAGTGGTATCGGAGCAGAAATTTCAGTCTGTAGATTTCAGGTGAAGGGGATAAAGGAGATAGTATTGTATCATCAAGAGGTATGAGGTAGGAGATATAGAAGATAGTCTAGATACGACAATTAGTATCAAGTGAATAATTTTTTCTACAGATTGTAGGTAAGGCAAGAAGGAGAATAGAGAAGATGAAGTTCACTTGTGGACAAAAGGTGAAGGAAGACAAAGTACTTATGCTCTGTAGATATGGTTGCAAGGTGTGCAACAAACGATAGATATCTAGGAGGGATGAAGACAGAAAAGATGGCTTCTAGCACGCATTAGACTCCGGTTGGGGTTTCATAAGTCGGGAGAGTCAGTGGGACTCACATGCAAAGACCCAACACGTGAAATCGTGAAACGCCATTTGGATTAGGGTCATGGTCACAACCCATGGTCGCGTGAGAGAAACTTGGGCCTGGTGTTTTTTCACGTTGCAGAGTTTCGTGAAAAGGACCTGTGGATATTTCTTGAAGATTCCAATAGGGAATCGAAGAGTTGTTCTAGCTCAAAGATTGGGAAGATCCAGAGACCGGGAGGTCAGCAGACCTTGTTGAGGTAGTGCCACTGCATCATGTGGTATTAGAGATTAGCTTTGTTTGCAGACCGTAGACAAAAGAAGGACGGCGAAAGGATATAGTCTGATACCATCAAGTGGTATCATAGCAGAATTTTCAGTCTGTAGATTTCAGGTGAAGGGGATAAAGGAGATAGTCTCGCATCATCAAGAGGTATGAGTGTTGATTTGTCTGTAGATTTCAGGAGAAGGAGATATAGAAGATAGTCTGGCTACAACAATTAGTATCAACTGAATAATTTTTTCTACAGATTGTAGGTAAGGCGAGAAGGTGAATAGAGACAATGTGAGGACACCAAATGGTATCAGAAGATGAAGTTCACTTGTGGACAAAATGTGAAGGAAGACAAAGTACTTATGCTCTGTAGATATGGTTGCAAGGTGTGTAGCAAATGGTAGATAGCTAGGAGGGTTGAAGACAGAAAAGATGGCTACTAAAGGTCGTGAGCATGGTGAAAGAGGAGCAGACTGCCAGAAGAAAATTAGAACATAAATTGACAAGGATCTCATTCAGATAAGAGAAATAATGGAACAACTATCATTGAAGATGCAACAAGAAACAAAGGTACGCTCGATGTACGAATGGGGTCTCAACAAGAAAGAAAAATGCCCTGTCCAAAAGTTGTTGGACAGAAAACAACAACGAGCAGTGAGGAGATGGATGAGGTATGATGAAAACTTCAATGACACAGAGGAGGAGTTGGTTTTCATTTGTGAGCCAGAAGTAGGAGAAACCCTTAGTGATGAGGAAGGGAGATCAGTTACAGGTCTCATAAACTGCCAGGAGGGTAGAGATGAATTTTCAAATTTCCAGGTGGGCAATGATATGAGATCAAGTGAGGATCTCTTAGACCATCACGAAGATGGTATTTGAAATTCATATTGCCAGGTGGACCCTGAGATGGGATTGGGATATCTCATAAATTGTCAGGGGGGTAGAAGTGAACTTTCAAGTTTCCAGGGGGGAAATGGAGGGAGATCAGTGGATGATCTCATAAAATTGCAGGAGGGTAGTGATGGAAGTTTGAGTTTCTAGGTGGGCAATGAAGAGGGGTCATTAAATCTCATAGACTTCCATGCGGGAAGAAGAGAAATACCATATCGTTAGGTGGGCGAGGGAGAAGAAATGAACTCAGTTGAGAGTTCATATCAGAAAGGAGTGCTGATAGATGAACATTCATGTGGGTTTGCAGACCATGTCAATGAAGACGATGAGAAGTTAAATACTCCCATTGCAGTGGAGGAGGATCAGAGATGTGTTCTAATCGTTGGGGGAATTCAAATATTCGTGCCAAATAGTCCAACAGAGACTAATACAAAAGTTGCACATGAGGAGGTAGTGTAACAAGAATATGAGAAGGAGGCCATGCGACCAAATGATTTTAAAGATAACTGTGTCTGTGATGCAGGTGCAACAGAATAAATACAACCAACAAGGATTGTCAAAGATGAGGAGAAGGAGAAGACACTGATGTTTGCCCCAATAGAAAAATTGGAGAATTCAGATGAAATCCTCACTCAATGGGAGCAAGAGATGAAGATGTTGTAGGATTGGTTGAACGATCCAAACCCATGGGATGGCTGCCAGGAGATAGTCATGCAGATTTTAGGAGGAGAACATTCAACAAAATTGCTCAAAATTTTCAGCCAGGAAGCTGAAAGGGAGATAACTGCAGCATCGAAGTTTGCAGCAGAAGAGGAAGCATAAAACATAGATTTTGTTGATCTATGTGAGGAATTTGAATCCTTGGAGAGAAGGATAAATATGAAGAGTAGTCATATCCAATAGATCAAATTTGAAATAGGTGGAGGAACGTACCATCCTGGGGAGCAATAGGAGGAAGTTGGAGTTGAGCCAACACAAGAGGCGATTAAAAAAGTTAGTTTGTCAGAGGAGGAAGTTGAGAAGTAACTCAATGATGAGATTGCAGAACTGGAGTTTGCAACAGAGAGTTTGCAACAGAGTTTCCAACTAATTCCACAGGAGATGAAGATAACATGAAAGTTCACATTGATCAGATTGGTGAAGAGGAGAAAGAGCACACATTTCAATGTTCCCAAGAGATGGAGAAAGAAGAGCATTCGGTGGAACTGCTCAAAATTTTCATCCAAGGAGATGAACATAAGGAAAATGTAGAATTGGGATCTACAATAGGGGGAGAAGAGTGTTCAGAGGAATGGTTCAAATTTTTTAGTCAGGAAGATGAGAAAGAGATAATTGTAGAATGTGAACCTATAACAGAGGAGGAAGAAATAGATAACATGGATCTTGTTGATCTGTGTGAAGACATGGAAGCCCTTGAGAGAAGGGTAAAAATGCAAAAACATCTTATCCAACAAGTAAAGTTGGAAATTGATGGAGAGAAGAGGCAACAGAGGGGGAAAACCATCTAGTGGACTAGTTGGACAAAGAAACAGAGGAAATAAAGAGATTGATGCTAGCAACATCACAAGAAGTAGTTATCAGAGAAGTATGGGACATAAGAAAACCTGCAGGACCAACAGGGAGAAAGAGACAACAAGGAAAAGGAGCAGATGAACAAATCCAAGAGAAAGTATGGGATCCTGGAGGACCTTAGAAGCAAAGCAGAGGGAGCCATGAGCAGGAGCTCGTGATTTTCCTAGATGTGGAGTATGATGAAGGAGCATCGTCGGCAAGCCCACATGGAAGGACGACTCACCTCCATAGCACATGTGAAAGGATAGCTCAACACCTTTCTAATTTAAAAAGGAATCTACAAGATGGGGTTTTCTGTAGATCCATTTTTGAACAGATGGGTGAAGAAGAGAGAAACGCTCTGGAACTGAATGATCACAAGAGATCTGGGATTTTCACTCTCATTCTTGAATGTAACTGAACTAGAGTAGAAGTTAGATTTTTCCTTTTTTGAGGAGTCGACGAGTAGTCAGAGAAAACCCGAGAGGACCTCTAGTAGATGTAGATGCATGGCTTGCCCAAATGAGGCGGCTAGAGTAGTATTGTTGAATAGGACATGGAATAGCTTGCTTGAGGGAGCTGAGACTATGTTCAGTACGAAGTAAGATGCTCCCCACTACGAAGTAAGACTCTCCCCATGGTCCATCCTAGAATCACATTCAATATTTCGTCTCCTCTCCTCCCCTCCCCTCTCCATGATGTATTAGTAGACGATCCCTGTGAGTACTGTAAAGCATGAAATCATTCCAAAAGTACAAATCGTCCATATATATAATTATATCCAAAATTTACAAACAGTCCATCTTCGGCCAATCGATCAGTCCGCGGAAGAGTCATTATTATATAGTATTTGACGCTCCTATAACCATACAAGTGAAAATGGTGATTAGGTTGTCTACAAAAACCAATGCGTCTGTTCTGGTGGTTGTTTCTCTCATGGTAATTATGGCGACATAAGTCCCAAAAGTTCTTGTGGTCGTTGTTCGTCCCGGACTACAACCAAAACCACATTCTCCAACTCCACCGCATCCCCATGTTCAGTCTTCCCCGGAAGTAGCGGGAGCAGGAATGTGCCCTTAGAAATCTCGTTGTGGTGACAATGTTCCAATTCCACCTGGATGTTGCACTGGAAGTGTAATAAAGAATGATGAGACTCTTCCAAGCATTTTGATTCCCTTGTGAAACAAAACCTTCCGACACCACACATTCTAGGTTTAGGTTTACGGTACATATTTTTATGTTTTTCATGCAAAACGTATTCTCTAGTGCACGTAATCGTAAAAGGATTTGAAATTTTTCTTTCATATGAATAAACATGAATATATATGTTCATGCAACCATATTCTTTAGCAAATCATATCAAATGAGGCAAAGGTTGAAAAGTGTATTTGGCTTCATCATGCAAATTTCGAAATTTTTTTTTATTGAAAAATCTGTCTCTATCATTGAGTCACCATTTCAAAATATACCTTTAAATTATAATTACTGGAGAAAAAGTTAAATATAAAACATTCACTTTTGTTTAAAAGAATTATAATATATATAAAAATATTTTAAAGTTGCAACTGACCAATAAGTGGAATTGAAGCAAGCGAAATGAATCACATAACATCAATCATCACTTATGGGGCTTGCACCTCATAATCATGACTTCTCTCTAGCTGAAGCATGCTTAACTATGGAGTTTTCCACACAATCAAGCCCACTTATCTTTCTATCCCATTTCCAAAACCTTAGCAAGTATTGTGCCTTATGAACTATCCAACATGAGTATTAGTGGCACGTGACCAATAATTCTCATGATTTGAATAGCCCACTTAGCACTCATTGCATCGGGTGATGCTCACATGCGTGAAGAAGTGGAATTGGAACCAACAAAATGAATCGCATAGCATCAATGATCATTCCAAGTTTATAAAAAAATGTCAGCTATAATTTTTTGAAACTTTATTTATAGATTTTATGATTTTATGTATTAGCTATACTCTTCTTGGTGGTTAGTTGTGTTAAAGTTTTCAATACTATATATAAAATATGTGGTGGACTGAAATATTTGACAACAAAGTAGTAATTTAATGAATGTTTGTGTGTTGTGTCTGGAAGGATGTTTTTGATTCATAACAACTGATTGCATGGTTGCATTAGTTTGGAAAAACCGATGAGAATAACAAGTTTTGGTGAAAGAATGAGTTATCAAGCACAAGGACCATTTTCATATGGGTTTACGAAAACTATTGCGCATAATAAGTTTAAATGAAATAATGAGTTATGAAATACAAGAACCATTTTCATATGGATAAATACAACTAGATTAGCATGTTTTATATAGAACCAATATGATATTACTAGTTTCAAATTGTCCATACAATTCTCAAAATACTAGAATAACTCCATTATTAAATTTTCTTAAGTATGCATAAATTACCTTTCATAAGAAAAATTATAGTAGCATCATGAGTGTCCGAGGATTGTGAATGCTAAATTGCCTCTGAGGCAAACCAATTCAGCCAGTACCTCCAAAACCAAAATAGACCTCAGTTTAAATCATATGGAATAGGATCGCCCCATGGGAAAAACAATTCGTTCATAGTTGTCCGACCTTATAGAACAACTAAGACTGACTTATGACATGAAAAAAGTGAATTATCCAAACGTATAGTTGTAGAGGCATAATCAAACCATAAAACAAGCCATGCAGTCTAACACCTATGCAGGTGTCGTAGCTCATGCAGATGATTCATTGTGAGTCATGTTGTTCGTTGTTGGTCACGTTGTTTGTTGTTGGTCACGTTGTTCATTGTTGGTACCTGGAGAGTCCTCCACCTCCTCGCGGACCTCAAACACCAGGTCTTGTAGAATTGCAAGGTCGTCTTGAAACTTTTCACAGGAGACACAATCTGAACAACATTTTGGATGGTCAAGTGGTTTCTCTCGGTGGAAAGAGGTGTCTTCCTAAGAAGCCTAGGTCGGAGGTGGATGCACATGTGGTGGCTCCAGAGTTAAATTCTAAAGTGAATTTGTTGGGGCGACCACGGAAAGTTGCAAGTAAGGGGCTAGGTTCGGTAATGGATTCGGGGAAAAGCCCAATGAATTCCCGAGGAGGTTGAACCACTCATATCAGTAGGACCATGGTGAGGACAAAGAAGGGAGGCTGATTTGGCTCTAAGAGGACTAGTCAGAGGAGGGAGGCAAAGGAGGAGGAGACCTATGTGATGGTGCTAGAGCAGGCTAAGGTGAGATGGCCATGCG
Organism: Picea engelmannii; assembly: GCA_009831015.1. Taxonomy (NCBI): domain Eukaryota; kingdom Viridiplantae; phylum Streptophyta; class Pinopsida; order Pinales; family Pinaceae; genus Picea; species Picea engelmannii. The sequence goes on from ML783651.1 coordinate 810,680, forward strand.
AGGCCTATTTTGATACCTGAATGAGCCCCGCTTGGATTTCCCCTGAAGTTGAGCCATGACCAAAGTGAAAAGAAAGTATGAAGGTATGAAGAGTTGGCTAATGAAACAGGTGAAAACTAGTGAGGCATGTTGAATGAGTGGTGGCTCTGCTGGGAAGAGGAAAAAATGATGGACCAATTGAGGAGCGGAATGATATGAATATTGTTGAGAATAACAAGTCTTGGTGAAACAATGAGTTATCAAACATAAGTACCATTTTGATATGGGTTTAGGAAAACTTGTGAGCATAATAAGTTTACATGAAACAATGATTTGTGAAATACAAGCACCATTTTGATATGGACAAATACGATTAGAGTAGCATGTTTTATATAGAACCACTATGAAATTATTGGTTTTGAATTGTCCATACAATTCTCAAAATAGTAGAATAACTCTATTATTATTTTTTTAAGTAAGTATGCATAAATTACCTTTCAAAAACAAAATTACAGTAGCGTCATGAGTGTCCGAGGACTGTGAATGCTAAATTTCCCTAGAGGGAAACAACTTCAACCAGTACCTCCAAAACCAAAACATACCTCAGTTTTAATCATATGGAACATAATCGCCCTGTGGAAAGTCAAAGCCAAGAGAATCAAAACCAAGACCACCGATGAGTTGTCTGCTGTTAGCCTTTGGAGAGATGAAACCAAGACCATCGATGAGGCCACTGGTGCACTAGGTTCCTGGTCTAGGGAGCATCAAGTGCCTTGTAGAAAGGATAACATTTACAGAATTTGTGTCCCTTTATTGTCCAGAATTTCCAGACGGAGTCGTATGTCGTCCACCTCCTCATGGACATCGAACACCAGGTCTTGCAGAATTGCAAGGTTGTATTGAAAATTTGTGCTGGAGAAGCAGTCCGAACAAAAGTGTGGATGGTCTGGTGGTTTCTCTTGGTGGACGAAGGTGTCTTCCTAAGGAGACTGGGTTGGTGGTGGATGCACAAGTGGTGGCTCTGGAGTTGAATTCTCAGGTTAATTTAGTGGGACAACCAAGGAAAGTTGTGAGGAACAGGCCAGGTCTGGGGGAAAAACCCAATGAATTACCTAGGAGGTTGAACCAATCGACTTGACAGGACCATGGAGAGGACAAAGAAAGGAGGTCAATTTGGCTTTAAGAGAACTGATCAGAGGAGGGAGGTGAAGGAGGATGATGTAGGAGCATCGTCGACAAGCCCATGTGGAAGGATGACTCAGCACCATAGAAAATGCAAAAGGATAACTCAACGCCATAGTGTGCCTTTCTAATTTAAAAAGGAATCTACCAGCTCGTGTTTTCTCTAGGTCCGTTTTTGAAAGGATGGGTGAAGAAGAGAGAAACGCTCGGGATCTGAATGATCACAAGATATCTGGGAGTTTCAGTCTCAGTCTTGAATGTAACTGAATTAGAGTAGCAGTTAGGTTTTTTGTTTTTGGGGGACTAGATGAGTAGTCAAAGAAAACCCGAGAGGACCTCTGGTAGATGTAGATGCATGGTTGGCCCAAATGAGGCGTCCAAACTAGTATTGTTGAATAGGAGATGAAATAGTTTACTTGAGGGAGCTGAGACTATGTTACAGTCCAGTCTACACATATTGTAATCGAACATTCATTTGAATAGAGAGAAAGACATTTTTCTGGCATATGAACTTTCTATATGTGTTGATGTATTTTTGAATGTCATTTGTACTTATGAATGGATGATGTAGATGTATGTTAAAAAATTCATCTTCAGGGATAGATAGATTTCTATATCTATGAGTTTGCTGGAATTGTTTCTGGGTTCTTTAGGCTGTTCAAGGAGTGCACAACGGAGTATCAGAAACTTTGTAGCCGGCAGAAGGAGTGTGCATCTGAATCTCGAATCAAGTTCAGGGGAAAACGTATTAGGATGGCACACCAGAAGGATTCACTGACTCAAGGGAGAGGCCTCAAGATTACTAAACACCTTGGAGGAGAGACTGTGCAGAGGAAGGCACAAAGAGATAGAATTGTTGAGGATTTTGTAGAGCTCTGCCAGGTGGGCATCGAGCAAGTGCAAGGAGTAAACAAAAGAAGTTTGTTTTGAATTCTGAGAAGAGAAGTCTCAAGCAGAAACACTTACAGAGTTTTCGAATAGTCTGGAAAGCTCCACAAAGAGTGCTTGAGCCAATGTTTCCAAGAAGGAACTTATTTCCCTTCAAGGAGAGGAAGGGACAAAAATCCTTGAGGCCCAAGAGGTTAAATCTCATGAGGTCGAGCGAAGAGGTTTCCAGGAGGCCACCCAAAAGTCTTTCGAAAGATGCAGAAGGGTGAGACCCTCAGGAGATTGAGTAAACCAAATAAATTAGGAAAGATAGCACAAGGAAGGAGCGTAGAGAGAACTTGCTTCACATTCAAAATCTCAGAAGGGAAAGCATTCCCAAGAGTAAGAAATATTTAGAGTAGTCGGATCACAGGAGAAAGATCGGAGTGCGAGACCTTCGAAACACATAGAAAATTCTTCTAAGTCAGAGGAAGCCAAAACTCAGGAGGAATAATACTTTCCAAAAGTGTAGACAAAGCCCAAGGGATGGAATCATAGAAAGATCGAAGAATAAGCCCTTTGGAAAATTAGAAATCCTTCCAAGTCACGGAAAGAAGCAAAATCTCGGGAGGAGGAGCAACAATGATCGTTGGATCGAGCAGAGGAAGATTATGGACCGTCAGATCATAATCCAGACAAGACGAGCATGCATAAGGGGAGGATAGATCTCGTTCGACAGATCTAGGCGTGAAGGACCAATAGTCGTTTGATCTAGAGGTAAGTGCACGAACTTTAACATTTTGGAAGTGCACAGGGTCAACAAACTCACAAAATCAAAGTTTGTGATTCAATCACAGTCATTGGATCATGGAGGCATCTAGACCGTTAATCTGAGCCAATCGAAAAATCTACAATCGGAAGAAGGGATGTGCGCAGTATTCCAACTTCTCGACATGCAAAATATAGATTCGAGAGAGAGGAGATCTGGATCGTCGGATCATGGGGAACATAGATCGTCGATCTAACACGAGTGGAATTTTGGAAGTCGGAAGAACAGAGGTGAGCAACCTTTCGAAGTCCTGAACCATGAAATCTCGACTTGATCACCGCCATTGATCAAAGGAAAGATATAGATCATGGATCTATCGCCATCGCGATCTTGGATATCAGGAGAATGGAAGTAAGGAGACTCCCAAAGTCACGAACCGTGAAATCTCAACTTGGTCACAGTCGTTGATCAAAGGAGAGATCTGGACTGTTGATCTGTTTCGAGGGAAGGAGATATCAAGATTTTAGATGTTGTGAGAAGGGAGGTAGGTGGTCCTCCAACTTCGCGAATCGTGAAATCACGAAACTCTCGGAGGGTTTGTCCCCAGGACATAGTGAGGGGTCATATTGGTGGAACATAAGGGAGGAGCTAGCACGCATTAGACTCCGGTTGGGGTTTCAGAAGTCGGGAGAGTCAGTGTGACTCACATGCAAAGACCCAACATGTGAAATCTTGAAATGCCATTTGGATTAGGGTCGTGGTCACAACCCATGGTCGCATGAGAGAAACTTGGGCCTGGTGTTTTTTCATGCGGCAGAGTTTCGTGAAAAGGACCTGTGGATATTTATTGAAGACTCCAACAGGGAATCGAGGAGATGTTCTAGCTCAAAGATTGGGAAGATCCAGAGACTGGGAGGTCAGCAGACCCTGCTAAGGTAGGGGCACTGCATCATGTGGTATTAGAGCTTAGCTTTGTTTGCAGACCGTAGAAAAAAGAAGGACGGTGAAAGGATATAGTCTGATACCATCAAGTGGTATCAGAGCAGAAATTTCAGTCTGTAGATTTCAGGTGAAGGGGATAAAGGAGATAGTCTAGTATCATCAAGAGGTATGAGTGTTGATTTGTCCGTAGATTTCAGGCGAAGGAGATATAGAATATAGTTTGGCTACGACAATTAGTATCAAGTGAATAATTTTTTCTACAGATTGTAGGTAAGGTGAGAAGGCTAATAGAGACAATCTCAGGACACCAAATGGTATCAGAAGATGAAGTTCACCTATGGACAAAAGGTGAAGGAAGACAAAGTACTTATGCTCTGTAGATATGGCTGCAAGGTGTGCGGCAAATGGTAGATAGCTAGGAGGGCTGAAGACAAAAAATATGGCTTCTAAAGGCCATGAACATGGTGAAAGAGGAGGAGACTCCCAGAAGAAAATTAGAACATAAATTGACAAGGATGTCATTCAGATAAGAGCAAGAATGGAACAACTGACATTGAAGATGCAACAAGAAACAAAGGTACACTGGAGATACAAATGGGGTCTCAACAAGAAAGAAAAATGCCCTGTCCAAAAGCTGTTGGCCAGAAAACAACAACAAGCAGTGAGGAGATGGCTGAGGTATGATGAAAACCTCAATGACACAGAGGAGGAGTTGGTTTTCATTTCTGAGCTAGAAGTAGGAGAAACCCTCAGTGATGAGGAAGGGAGATCAGTTACAGGTCTCATAAACTGCCAGGAGGGTAGAGATGAATTTTCAAATTTCCAGGTGGGAAATGATATGAGATCAAGTGAGGATCTCTTAGACCATCACGAAGATGGTAGTTGAAATTCATATTGCCAAGTGGACCATGAGATGGGATTGGGATATCTCATAAACTGTCAGGGGGGCAGAAGTGAACTTTCAAGTTTCCAGGTGGGCAATGGAGGGAGATCAGTGGATGATCTCATAAACTTCCAGGAGGGTAGTGATGGAAGTTTGAGTTTCTAGGTGGGAAATGAAGAGGGATCATTAAATATCATAGACTTCCATGGGGGCATAAGAGAAATACCATATCGCCAGGTGGGCAAGGGAGAAGAAATGAACTCAGTTGAGAGTTCATATCAGGAAAAAGTGATGATAGATGAACATTCATGTGGGTTTGCAGGCCATGTCAATGAATACGATGAGAAGTTAAATACTCCCATCGCAGTGGAGGAGGATCAGAGGTGTGTTCTAATCGTTGGGGGAATTCAAATATTCCTGCCAAATAGTCCAATAGAGACTAATACAAGAGTTGCACATGAGGATATAGTGCAACAAGAATCTGAGAAGGAGGCCATGCGACCAAATGCTTTTAAAGATAACTATGTCTGTGATGCAGGTGCAACAGAATAAAGACAACCAACAAGGATTGTCAAAGAGGAGGAGAAGGAGAAGACACTGATTTTTGCCCAAATAGAAAAATTGGAGAAATCAGATGAAATCCTCACTGAATGGGAGCAAGAGCTGAAGATGTTGTAGGATTGGTTGAACGATCCAAACCCATAGGATGGCTGCCAGGAGACAGTCATGCATATTTTAGGAGTAGAACATTCAACAAAATTGCTCAAAAATTTCAGCCAGGAAGTTGAAAGGGAGATAGCTGCAGCATCAGAGTTTGCAGCAGAAGAGGAAGCATAAAACATAGATTTTGTTGAGTTGTGTGAGGAATTTGAATCCCTGGAGAGAAGGATAAATATGAAGAGTAGTCATATCCAACAGATCAAATTTGAAATAGGTGGAGGAACGTACCATCCTGGGGAGCAACAGGAGGAAGTTGGAGTTGAACCAACACAAGAGGCGATGACAAAAGTCAGTCTGTTAGAGGAGGAAGTTGAGAAGTAACTCAATGGTGAGACTGCAGAACTGGAGTTTGCAACGGAGTATCCAACTAATTCCACAGGAGATGAAGATAACATGAAAGTTCAGATTGATCAGATTGGTGAAGAGGAGAAAGAGCACACATTTCAATGTTCCCAAGAGATGGAGAAAGAAGAGCATTCGGTGGAACTGCTCAAAATTTTCAGCC
>ML783651.1:839091-851120 GCA_009831015.1 Picea engelmannii
AATTATCGGAAACGAATTTATGGAACAATGAATTCCAAGTTTATAAAAAATGGTCACCTATAATTTTTTGCAACTTTACTTAGATTTTATTGAATTACTTAATATTGAATTTATTAAGCTGTAAATATTTGTTTCAATCATGTTATAAATTCATCATTTATCTTTATGTAAAAGAGAATGGGGGTTTATGAGGAATAAGTCATTTTGTTTGATGGATAATGAGGTATATACGGAATAAGTTATTTTGTTTGATGGATAATATAAAAGATTTACATGTCTTATGAACTATTTACAAATGAATAATTAGTTTGACTTATCTTTCTCTACAATTTAGCCATTCAAAATGTTTAATTCAAGAAATTATTGTATGCAATAACATCTTTCTTTAAAGGTAAACATATCGATAAATTTTCCCATGGTTATTGATGTGACCTAACCTATGACAACATTGATATTTAATACACTCCATGACAAAATTAGATGATCAAAAATGAAAATTTCTTTAGTAATTTAGATGATCACTATCTTTTGCTTATAAGTTTAAAAACTTTTTCCCATGTTATTTAGAAGTAAATTTTATTATATAGAACCACTATGTCATTATTGGTACTCAATTGATAGTTTACTTGAGTACCTCAAAGGTCACTACACCACAATGAATCATATTTAATATGTGCAAGGATGTTTTTGGTTCATATCAACGAATTGCATGGTTGCATTAGTTTGGTCAAACTGATGAGAATAATAAGTCTTGGTGAAACAATGAGTTATCAAACACAAGGACCATTTTGATATGGGTTTAGGAAAACTTGTGAGCATAATAAGTTTACATGAAACAATGAGTTGTGAAATACAAGCACCATTTTGATATGGACAAATACGACTAGAGTAGCATGTTTTATATAGAACCACTATGAAATTATTGGTTTCGAATTGTCCATACAATTCTCAAAATAGTAGAATAACTCTATTATTATTTTTTTAAGTAAGTATGCATAAATTACCATTCAGAAACAAAATTACAGTAGCGTCATGAGTGTCCGAGGACTGTGAATTCTAAATTACCCTAGAGGGAAACAAATTCAGCCAGTACCTCCAAAACCAAAACCTACCTCAGTTTTAATCATATGGAACATAATCACCTTGTGGAAAGTTGAAGCCAAGAGAGTTGAAACCAAGACCATCGATGAGTTGTCTGCTGTTAGCATTTGGAGAGATGAAACCAAGACCATCGTTGAGGCCGCTGGTGCACTAGGTGCCTAGTCTAGGGGGCATCAAGTGCCTTGTAGAAAGGATAACATTTGCAGAATTTGTGTCCCTTTCTTGCCCAGAATTTCTAGATGGAGTCGTATGTCGTCCACCTCCTCATGGACATCGAACACCAGGTCTTGCCGAATTGAAAGGTTGTCTTGAAACTTTGTGCTGGAGATGCAGTCCAAACAAAAGTGTGGATTGTCTGGTGGTTTCTCTCAGTGGACGAAGGTGTCTTCCTAAGGAGACTGGGTCGGTGGTGGATGCACAAGTGGTGGCTCTGGAGTTGAATTCTCAGGTTAATTTGGTGGGACAACCAAGGAAATTTGTGAGGAAGAGGCCAGGTCCTGGGGAGAAACCCAGTGAATTACCTAGGAGGTTGACCCAATTGACTTGACAGGACCATGGCGAGGACAAAGAAGGGAGGTCGATTTGGCTTTAAGAGAATTGATCAGAGAAGGGAGGTGAAGGAGGATGATGTAGGAGCATCGTCGACAAGCCCACGTGGAAGGATGACTCAGTGCCATAGCAAATGCAAAAGGATAACTCAGTGCCATAGTGTGCCTTTCTAATTTAAAAAGGAATCTACAAGCTCGCGTTTTCTCTAGATTAGTTTTTGAACGGATGGGTGAAGAAGAGAGAATCGCTCGGGATCTGAATGATCACAAGATATCTGGGATTTTCACTCTCAGTCTTGAATGTAACTGAACTAGAGTAGGAGTTAGGTTTTTTGTTTTTTGGGGAGTAGATGAGTAGTCGAAGAAAACCCGAGAGGACCTCTGGTAGATGTAGATGAATGGTTGCCCCAAATGAGGTGTCCAAAGTAGTATTGTTGAATAGGAGATGAAATAGTTTACTTGAGGGAGCTGAGACTATGTTACAGTCCAGCCTGCACATATTGTAATCAAACATTCATTTGAATAGAAAGAAAGTCGTTTTTCTCGCATATGAACTTTCTATATGTGTTGATGTATTTATGAATGTCATTTGTGCTTATGAATGGATGTTGTATATGTATGTTAAAAAATTCATCTTCAGGGATAGATAGATTTCTCTATCTATGAGTTTGCTAGAATTGTTTCTGGGTTCTTTAGACTGTGCAAGGAGTGCACAACGGAGTATCAGAAACTTTGTATCCGGTAGAAGGAGTGTGCATCTGAGTCTCGAATCAAGTTTAGGGGAAAACGTATTAGGATGGCACACCAGAAGGATTCACGGACTCAAGGGAGAATCCTCAAGATTACTGAACACCTTTGAGGAGAGACTGTGCAGAGGAAGGCACAAAGAGATAGAATTGTTGAGGATTTTGTAGAGCTCTACCAGGTGGGCGTTGAGCGAGTGTAAGGAGTAAACAAAAGAACTTTGTTCTGAATTCTGAGAAGAGAAGTTTCAAGGAGAGACACTTACAAAGTTTTTGAATATCCTGGAAAGTTCCACAAAGAGTGCTTGAACCAATGTTGCCAAGAAGGAACTTATTTCCCTTCAAGGAGCGGAAGGGACAAAAATCCTTGAGGCCCGAGAGGTTAAAGCTCATGAGGTCTAGCGAAGAGGTTTCCCGGAGGCCACCCAAAAGTCTTTCGAAAGACGCAGAAGGGTGAGACCCTCAGAAGACTAAGTAAACCAAATAACTTAGGAAATATAGCACAAGGAAGGAGCGTAGAGAGAACTTTCTTCACATTCAAAATCTCAGAAGGGAAAGCATTCCCAAGAGTAAGAAATATCCAGAGCAGTCGGCTCACAGGAGAAAGATCAGAGTGAGAGACCTTTGAAACAGATAGAAAATTATTCTAAGTCAGGAGGAAGCCAAAACTCAGGAGGAATAACACTTTCCAAAAGTGTAGACAAATCCCAAGGGATGGAATCATAGAAATGTTGAAGACTGAGCCCTTTGGAAAATTAGAAATCCTTCCAAGTCGCGGAAAGAAGCAAAATCTCGAGAGGAGGAGCAACAATGATTGTTGGATCGAGTAGGGGAAGATTATGGACTGTCAGATCATAATTTAGACAAGATGAGGGCGCATAAGGGGAGGATAGATCTTGTTCGATGGATCTAGGCGTGAAGGACCAATAGCCGTTTGATCTAGAGGTAAGTGCACGAAATTTAACGTTCTGAAAGTGCACAGGGTCAGCAAACTCACAAAATCAAATTTTTTGATTCAATCACAGCCGTTGGATCATGGAGGGATCTAGACAGCTAATCCAAGGCAATCACAAAATCGACAATTGGGAGAAGGGATGTGCACAGTATTCCAACTTCCCGACACACAAAATACATATTCGAGAGACAGGAGATCTAGATCGTCGGATCATGGGGCACGTAGACCGTCGATCTAACACGAGTGGAATTTTGGAAGTCGAAAGAACAGAGGTGAACAACCTTTCGAAGTCGGGAACCATGAAATATTGACTTGATCACCGCCATTGATCAAAGGAAAGATATAGATCGTGGATATATCGCCATCGCGATCTTGGATATCGGGAGAACGGAAGTAAGGAGACTCCCAAAGTCACTAACCGTGAAATCTCAACTTGATCATAGTCATTGATCAAATGAGAGATCTGGACCGTTGATCTGTTTCGAGGGAAGGAGATATCGAGATTTTAGATGTCGTGAGAAGGGAGGTAGGTGGTCCTCCAACTTCGCGAATCGTGAAATTGCGAAAGTCTCGGAGGGTTTGGCCCCGGGACATAGTGAGGGGTCATATTGGAGGAACATAAGGGAGGAGCTAGCACGCATTAGACTCTCGTTGGGGTTTGAGAAGTCAGGAGAGTCAGTGGGACTCACATGCAAAGACCCAACACATGAAATCATGAAACGCCATTTGGATTAGGGTCGTGGTCACAACCCATGTTCACGTGAGAGAAACTTGGGCCTGGTGTTTTTTCACGTTGCAGAGTTTCGTGAAAAGGACGTGTGGATATTTCTTGAAGATTCCAACAGGGAATTGAAGAGTTGTTCTAGCTCAAAGATTGGGAAGATCCAGAGACCAGGAGGTCAACAGACCTTGTTGAGGTAGGGGCACTGCATCATGTGGTATTAGAGCTTAGCTTTGTTTGCAGACCGTAGACAAAAGAAGGACGGTGAAAGGATATAGTCTGATACCATCAAGTGGTATCAGAGCAGAAATTTTAGTCTGTATATTTCAGGTGAAGGGGATAAAGGAGATAGTCTCGTATCATCAAGAGGTATGAGTGTTGATTTGTCCGTAGATTTCAGCCGAAGGAGATATAGAAGATAGTCTTGCCACAACAATTAGTATCAAGTGAATAATTTTTTCTACAGATTGTAGGTAAGGCGAGAAGGCGAATAGAGACAATCTGAGGACACCAAATGGTATCAGAAGATGAAGTTCACTTGTGGACAAAAGGTGAAGGAAGACAAAGTACTTATGCTCTGTAGATATGGTTGCAAGGTGTGCAGCAAATGGTAGATAACTAGGAGGGCTGAAGACAGAAAAGATGGCTACTAAAGGTCGTGAGCATTGTGAAAGAGGAGCAGACTGCTAGAAGAAAATTAAAACATAAATTGACAAGGATCTCATTCAGATAAGAGAAAGAATGGAACAACTGACATTGAAGATGCAGCAAGAAACAAAGGTATGCTGGAGGTACGAATGGGGTCTCAACAAGAAAGAAAAATGGCCTGTCCAAAAGTTGTTGGCCAGAAAACAACAACAAGCAGTGAGGAGATGGCTGAGGTATGATGAAAACCTCAATGACACAGAGGAGGAGTTGGTTTTCGTTTGTGAGCCAAGAGTAGGAGAAACCCTCAGTGACGAGGAAGGGAGATCAGTTACAGGTCTCATAAACTGCCAAGAGGGTAGAGATTAATTTTAAAATTTCCAGGTGGGCAATGATATGAGATCAAGTGAGGATCTCTTAGACCATCACGAAGATGGTAGTTGAAATTCATATTGCCAGGTGGACCGTGAGATGGGATTGGGATATCTCATAAAATGTCAGAGGGACAGAAGTGAACTTTCAAGTTTCCAGGTGGGCAATGCAGGGAGATCAGTGGATGATCTCATAAACTTCCAGTAAGGTAGTGATGGAAGTTCGAGTTTCTAGGTGGGCAATTAAGAGGGATCATTGGATGTCATAGACTTCCATGGGGGCAGAAGAGAAATACCATATCGCCAGGTGGGCGAGGGAGAAGAGATGAACTCAGTTGAGAGTTCATATCAGAAAGGAGTCTTGATAGATGAACATTCATGTGGGTTTGCAGACCATGTCAATGAAGATGATGAGAAGTTAAATACTCCCATCACAATAGAGGAGGATCAGAGGTGTGTTCTAATCGTTGGGGGAATTCAAATATTCCTGCCAAATAGTCCAACAGAGACTAATACAAGGGTTTCACATGAGGAGGTAGTGCAACAAGAATCTGAGAAGGAGGCCATGCGGCCAAATGCTTTTAAAGATAACTGTGTTTGTGATGCAGGTGCAACAAAATAAAGACAACCAACAAGTATTGTCAAAGAGGAGGAGAAGGAGAAGACACTGATGTTTGCCCCAATAGAAAAATTGGAGAATTCAGATAAAATCCTCACTCAATGGGAGAAAGAGCTGAAGATGTTGTAGGATTGGTTGAACGATCCAAACCCATAGGATGGATGCCAAGAGATTGTCATGCATATTTTAGGAGGGGAACATTCAGCAAAATTGCTCAAAATTTTCAGCGCGGAAGCTGAAAGGGAGATAACTGCAGCATCGGAGTTTGCAACAGAAGAGGAAGCAGAAAACATAGATTTTGTTGAGCTGTTTGAGGAATTTGAATCCCTGGAGAACAGGATAAATATGAAGAGTATTCATATCCAACAGATCAAATTTGAAATAGGTGGAAGAACGTACCATCCCGGGGAGCAACAGGAGGAAGTTGGAGTTGAACCAACACAAGAGGCGATGAAAAAAGTCAATCTGCCAGAGGAGGAAGTTGAGAAGTAACTCAATGGTGAGACTGCAGAACTGGAGTTTGCAACAGAGTGTCCAACTAGTACCACAGGAGATGAAGATAACATGAAAGTTCAGATTGATGAAGAGGAGAAAGAGAACACATTTCAATGTTTCCAAGAGATGGAGAAAGAAGAGCATTCGGTGGAACTGCTCAAAATTTTCAGCCAAGGAGATGAACATAAGGCAACTGTAGAATTGGGATCTATAATAGGGGGAGAAGATCATTCAGAGGAATAGCTCAATTTTTTTAGTCAGGAAGCTCAAAAAAAGATAACTGTAGAATGTGAACCTATAACAAAGGAGGAAGAAATAGATAACATGGATATTTTTGATATGTGTGAAGAGATGGAAGCCCTCAAGAGAAGGGTAAAAATGCAAAAGCATCTTATCCAACAAGTAAAGTTGGAAATTGATGGAGAGAAGAGGCAACGGAGAGGGAAAACCATCCAGTGGACTAGTTGGACAAAGAAACAGAGGAAATAAAGAGATTGATGCTAGCAGCAGCACAAGAAGCAGTCATCAGAGAAGTATGGGACATAAGAAAACCTACAGGAGCAGCAGGGAGAAAGAGACAGCAAGGAAAAGGAGCAGATGAACAAATCCAAGAGAAAGTATGGGATCATGGAGGACCTCAACAATAGAGAAGAGGGAGCCATGAGCAGGAGCTCGTGATTTTCCTAGCTGTGGAGTATGATGCAGGAGCATCATGGGCAATCCCACATGGAAGGACGACTCAGTGCCATAGCACATGTGAAAGGATAGCTCATCACCTTTCTAATTTAAAAAGGAATCTACAAGTTGCGGTTTTCTGTAGATCCATTTTTGAACAGATGGGTGAAGAAGAGAGAAATGCTCCGGATCTGAATGATCATAAGAGATCTAGGATTTTCACTCTCATTCTTGAATGTAACTGAACTAGAGTAGAAATTAGACTTTTCCTTTTTCGAGGAGTAGACGAGTAGTCAGAGAAAACCCGAGAGGACCTCTAGTAGATGTAGATGCATGGCTTGCCAAATGAGGCGGCTAGAGTAGTATTGTTGAATAGGACATGGAATAGCTTTCTTTAGGGAGCTGAGACTATGTTCACTATGAAGTAAGATGCTCGTAAGATGCTCCCGAGATGCTCCCCATGGTCCATCCTAGAATCGCATTCAATATTCCGTCACCTCTCCTCCCCTCCCCTCTCCATGATGTATTAGTAGACGATCCCTGTGAGTACTGTAATGCATGAAATTATTCCAAAAGTACAAATCGTCCATATATCTAATTATATCCCAAATTTACAAATAGTCCATCATCGGCCAATCGATCAGCCTGGGGAAGAATCATTATTATATAGTATTTGACGCTCCCATAACCATACAAGTGAAAATGGTGATTCTGTTGTCTACGAAAACCAATGCGTCTGTTCTGGTGGTTGTTTCTCTCCCCATTCTCCAAATCCACCATTCTCCAAATCCACCACCTCCCCATGTTCAGTCTTCTGCGGAAGCAGCAGGAGCAGGAATGTGCCCTCGGAAATCTCGTTGTGGCGACAATGTTCCAATTCCACCTGGATGTTGCACTGGAAGTGTAATAAAGAATGATGAGACTCTTCCAAGGAATTTTATTCCCTTGTGAAACAAAAACCTTCCGACACCACACATTCTAGGTTTAGGTTTACAGTACATATTTTTATGTTTTTCATGCAAAACGTATTCTCTAGCGCACGTAATCGTAACAGGATTTGAAAATTTTCTTTTATATGAATAAACATGAATATATATTTTCATGCAACCATATTCTTTAGAAAATCATATCAAATGAGGCAAAGGTTGAAAAGTGTATTTGGCTTCATCATGCAAATTTCGAAAAAAAATATTATTGAAAAATCTGTCTCTATCATTGAGTCGCCATTTCAAAATATATCTTTAAATTATAATTACTAGAGAAGCACTTAAATATAAAACATTCACATTCGTTTAAAAGAATTATAATATATATATAAATCTTTTAAAGTTGCAACTGACCAATAGCTGGAATTGAAACCAGCGAAATGAATCGCATAGCATCAATCATCACTTCTGGGCTTGCACCCCGTAATCAGGACTTCCCTTTAGCTGAAGCGTGCTTAACTATGGAGTTTTCCCCACAATCAAGCCCACTTATCTAGCTATCCCATTTCCAAAACCTTAGCAAGTATTGTGCCTTATGAACTATCCAACATGAGTATTAGTAGCAAGTGACCAATAATTCTCATGATTATTTGAATAGGAAGTGACCAAAACATGAGTAATAGTAGCAAGTTACCAAAACATGAGTATTTGAATAGCCCACATGGGTGAAGAAGTGGAATTGGAACTAGCAAAATGAATCGCATAGCATCAATCATCATTCCAAGTTTATAAAAATTTGTCACCTATAATTTTTTGCAACTTTATTTATAGATTTTATTGAATTACTTACATATTGAATTTATTAAGTTGTAAATATTTGTTTCAATCATGTTATAAAAACATTATTTATCTTTATGTAAAAGAGAATGAGGTGTATGAGGAATAATTCATTTTGTTTGATGGATAATATAAAATATTTACATGTCTTGTGAACTATTTACAAATGAATAATTAGTTTGACTGGTTCTTATCTTTCTCTCCAATTGAACCACTCACAATGTTTAATTTAAGAAACTAATGTATGCAATAACATCATTATTTAAGAGTAAACATATCGATACATTTTCCCATGGTTATTGTTGTGACCTGACCTATGACAACATTGATATTTAATACACTCCATGACAAAATCAGATGATCAAAAAAGAAAATTTCTCTAGTAATCTAAATGATCACATTATTTTCCTTATATAGAACCAATATGTCATTATTGATACTCAATTGACAATTTACTTGAGTACCTCAAAGGTCTCTACACCACAATGAATCATATTTAATATCTTTTTTTTTTCCAATGAATCTTTATGATTTTATGTATTATCTATACTCTTCTTGGTGGTTAGTTGTGTTAAAGTTTTCAATACTATATATAAAATATGTGGTGGAGTGAAATATTTGACGACAAAGTAGTAATTTAATGAATGTTGGTGTGTTGTGTCTGCAAGAATGTTTTTGATTCATAACAACTGATTGCATGGTTGCATTAGTTTGGACAAACCGATGAGAATAACAAGTTTTGGTGAAACAATGAGTTATCAAACACAAGGATCATTTTCATAAGGGTTTATGAAAACTATTGCGCATAATAAGTTTAAATGAAATAACGAGTTATGAAATACAAGAACCATTTTCATATGGATAAATGCAACTAGATTAGCATGTTTTATATAGAACCAATATGATATTACTGGTTTCAAATTGTCCATACAATTCTCAAAATACTACAATAACTCCATTATTAAATTTTTTTAAGTATGCATAATTTACCTTTCATAAGAAAAACTATTGTAGCGTCATGAGTGTCCGAGGACTGTGAATGTTAAATTGCCTACGAGGCAAACCAATTCAGTGAGTACTTCCAAAACCAAAATAGACCTCATTTTAAATCATATGGAATAGGATCGCCCCGTGGGAAAATTGATTCATTCATAGTTGTCCGACCTTATAGAACAACTAAGACGTACTTATGACATGAAAAAAGTGAATTATCCAAAAGTATAGTTGTAGAGGCATAAACAAACCATAAAACAAGCCATCCAGTCTGACACCTATGCAGGTCTTGTAGCTCATGCAGACGATTCGTTGTGAGTCACGTCGTTTGTTGTTGGTCACGTTGTTCGTTGTTGGCGCCTGGAGAGTCCTCCACATCCTCGCGAAACTCAAACACCAGGTCTTGTAGAATTGCAAGGTCGTCTTGAAACTTTGCACAGGATGCGCAATCTGAACAATATTTTGGATGGTCAAGTGGTTTCTCTCAGTGGAAAGAGGTGTCTTCCTAAGGAGACTAGGTCGGTGGTGGATGCACATGTGGTGTCTCCGGAGTTGAATTTTCAAGTGAATTTGTTGGGGTGACCAAGGCAAGTTGCAAGGAAGAGGCTAGGTCCGGTAATGGACCGGGGGAGAAGCCCAATGAATTCCCGAGGTGGTCGAACCACTCAAATCAGCAGGACCATGGCGAGGACAAAGAAGGGAGGTCGATTTGGCTCTAAGAGGACTGGTCAGAGGAGGGAGGCGAAGGAGGAGGAGACCTATGTGATGGTGCTAGGGAAGGCTGAGGTGAGATGGCCATGCGAGGCCTATTTTGATACCTCGATGAGCCCTGCTCGGATTTCCCCTGAAGTTGAGCCATGACCGAAGTGAAAAGAAAGTATGAAGGTATGAAGAGTTGGCTAATGAAACAGGTGAACACCAGTGAGGCATATCGAATGAGTGGTGGATCTATTGGGAAGAGGAAAAAATGATGGACCAGTTGAGGAGCGGAATGATATGAATATTGTTGGAGAGGGAAGATGCACATGCGCAAAGGTGACCACCATAAAGACTTCTCCATTGATCAAATGAGGAGAGACGGAGGAGCATGCTCAAACAATTAATGGCATTATGGCTAGAGTGAGATGTACGATTTTTCATAGTGTGTGAGGAGGGGAGGTGCAAGCACTAGTCACATGGCTAATACTACATTGGCAGGGTCCATCCCCTTCATAATTGTATTGTATTTTTGAGACAACTGTATCATTCATTTTTTCTTTACTTTCAGATTTTTACATCTTATTTACTTATACCTTAGCCATGTGGTTTTTTATTATCTATAGTTTTCTTGGTTATTATCGTTATTAAGATAACCAATGTTATATATAAATATATGTGGTGGAGTAGATTATTTCAAAACTAAGTATATGTACTTAAAATCATTTCAATACATTGTAGGTTTATTTTTGACATCAAAGCTCACTTTATAAAATTACTAAAAGAATAAAAATGTGAGTTATATTATTAGCTTCAGAAAATATTGTTCTACTAAAAAGTACTTAATGTGTTTTAATAGTTTATTTTTAAACATATATCTAATACAATCAGGTACACCGTATAAATCAACACATACCTAGTAATAACTTAGAGATTTTTTCCTCACCATTTGTTAATTTAAGTGTATCAAAGAAGAATTAGAACAAAAATAATATATTAAATTATTATTTTTATTAGTGGTTGTGTGCAATGCTTGAATATTTGAAGTGAATGGAAAGCATTTATAAATTTCAACAACGTCATTAAAAAATAGAATTGTATTGGTACATACCAATAAAAATTTTCACAACTATATACCCTTTATATAGGATATACATGTAGATTATCAGGGCTTTAAGACATATTTCTTTCAAAACATAGAGGTGGAAGATGACTCAATTATTTATACCTTTAAAAAAGGTTAATACTATTTATTTGATTAGTATTAAAGGAATGATGGAATGGGTATTATAGGTAAATAAGGGAAAGATTGTAATCTTATCACACACTGCCAAAAAATAGTGGTGGACTACCTGAAAAGCTAAGGTAACGAGAGGAATAGGGACCCTAAAGTATTTTTTTGAATGGTTATAACTAGTGTCTAAGTAATTCACAAAAACCAATATATAAGGGCACGTTTAACAATTAAGACAACTTTTGACGATAGTAAAATAGGTAAATTGCATGTGCATAAGGGATGATGGCGTCGCTCGGTTTAGAAGGAAATTGTTTTTATGATGCTATGAAAACACAAATTGATAATATTTTCCACTCAATTCCAATAGGTATTAGAAAGGATTAACACTTATGTGGTAGCATATCCTTGTGCCATGGGGTTCAATCAATTTCCAAAATGACTAGCCATAAATGAGGATGAGTGGACAA
>ML783651.1:915835-925986 GCA_009831015.1 Picea engelmannii
TTAGTTTGGACAAACTGATGAGAATAACAAGTCTTGGTGAAACAATGAGTTATCAAACACAAGGACCATTTTGATATGGGTTTAGGAAAACTAGTGAGCATAATAAGTTTACATGAAACAATGAGTTGTGAAATACAAGCACCGTTTTGATATGGATAAATACGACTAGAGTAGCATGTTTTATATAGAACCACTATGAAATTATTGGTTTTGAATTGTCCATACAATTCTCAAAATAGTAGAATAACAATATTATTATTTTTTTAAGTAAGTATGCATAAATTACCTTTCAGAAACAAAATTACAGTAGCGTCATGAGTGTCCGAGGACTGTGAATGCTAAATTCCCCTATAGGGAAACAAATTCAGCCGGTACCTCCCAAACAAAAACATACCTTAGTTTTAATCATATGGAACATAATCGCCCTATGGAAAGTCGAAGCCAAGAGAGTTGAAACCAAGACCACTTGTCTGTTGTTGGCATTTGGAGAGATGAAACCATGACCATCATTGAGGCCGTTGGTGCACTAGGTGCCTAGTCTAGGGAGCGTCAAGTGCCTTGTAGAAAGGATAACATTTGCAGAATTTGTGTCCCTTTCTTGTCCAGAATTTCCTGACGGAGTCGTATGTCGTCCACCTCCTCAGGGACATCGAACACCAGGTCTTGCAGAATTGCAAGGTTGTCTTGAAACTTTGGGCTAGAGACGCAGTCTAAACAAAAGTGTGGATTGTATAGTGGTTTCCCTCAGTGGACGAAGGTGTCTTACTAAGGAGACTGGGTTGGTGGTGGATGCACAAGTGGTGGCTCTAGATTTGAATTCTCAGGTTAATTTGGTGGGATGACCAAGGAAAGTTATGAGGAAGAGGACAGGTCCGGGGTAGAAACCCAATGAATTACCTAGGAGGTTGAACCAATCAACTCGACACGACAATGGCGAGGACAAAGAAGGGAGGTCGATTTGGCTTTAAGAGAACTGATCAGAGGAGGGAGGTGAAGGAGGATTATGCAGGAGCATCAACGACAAGCCCACATGGAAGGATGACTCAGTGCCATAGCAAATGCAATAGGATAAATCAGCGCCATAGTGTTCCTTTCTAATTTAAAAAGGAACCTACAAGCTTGCGTTTTCTCTAGATCCGTTTTTGAACGGATGGGTGAAGAAGAGAGAAACGCTCGTGGTTTGAATGATCACAAGATATCTGAGAGTTTCACTCTCAGTCTTGAATGTAACTGAACAAGTGTAGCAGTTATGTTTTTTGTTTTTTGGGGAGTATATGAGTAGTCGAAGAAAACCCGAGAGGACCTTTGGTAGATGAAGATGTATGGTTGGCCCAAATGAGGTGTCCAAAGTAGTATTGTTGAATAGGAGATGAAATAGTTTGCTTGAGGGAGCTGAGACTATGTTACAGTCCATCCTACACATATTGTAATCGAACATTCATTTGAATAGAGAGAAAGATGTTTTTCTGGCATATGAACTTTCTATATGTGTTGATGTATTTATGAATGTCATTTGTGCTTATGAATGGATGTTGTAGATGTATGTTAAAAAATTCCTCTTCAGGGATAGATAGATTTCTCTATCTATGAGTTTGCTGGAATTGTTTCTGGGTTCTTTAGGCTATGCAAGGAGTGCACAACAGAGTATCATAAACTTTGTAGCCAACAGAAGGAGTGTGCATCTGAATCTCGAATCAGGTTCAGGGGAAAACATATTAGGATGGCACACCAGAAGGATTCACAGACTCAAGGGAGAAGCCTCAAGATTATTGAACACCTTCGAGGAGAGACTGTGCAGAGGAAGGCACAAAGAGACAGAATTGTTGAGGATTTTGTAGAGCTTTTCCAGGTGGGCATCGAGCGAGTGCAAGGAGTAAACAAAAGAACTCTATTTTGAATTCAGAGAAGAGAAGTGTCAAGGAGAGTCACAAAGTTTTCAAATAGTCTGGAAAGCTCCACAAAGAGTGCTTGAGCCAATGTTGGCAAGACGAAACTTATTTCCCTTCAAGGAGTGGAAGGGACAAAAATCCTTGAGGCCTCAGAGGTTAAATCTCATGAGGTTGAGTGCAGAGGTTGTCAGGAGGCCACCAAAAAGTCTTTCGAAAGATGCAGAAGGGTGAGACTCTCATGAGACTGAGTAAACCAAATAACTTAGGAAAGATAGCACAAGGAAGGAGCGTAGAGAGAACTTGCTTCACATTCGAAATCTCAAAAGGGAAAGTGTTCCCAGGAGTAAGAGATATCCAGAGAAGTCGGCTCACAGGAGAAAGATCGGAGGCCGAGACCTTAGAAACACATAGAAAATTCTTCTAAGTAAGGAGGAAGCCAAAAATCACGAGGAATAACACTTTCCAAAAGTGTAGACAAAGCCCAAGGGATGGAATCATAGAAAGATCGAAGACTGAGCCCTTTGGAAAATTAGAAATCCTTCCAAGTCACAGAAAGAAGAAAAATCTTGGGAGGAGGAGCAATAATGATCGTTGGATCGAGCAGAGGAAGATTATGGACCGTTAGATCATAATCCATACAAGACAAGCGCGCATAAGGGGAGGATAGATCTCGTTCGGTGGATCTAGGCATGAAGGACCAATAGCCGCTTGATCTAGAGGTAAGTGCATGAACTTTAACGTTCTGGAAGTGCACCGGGTCAACAAACTCACAAAATTAAACTTTGTACTTCAATCACAGATGTTGGATCATGGAGGGGTCTAGACCATTAATACGAGGCAATCGCAAAATCGAAAATCGGGAGAAGGGATGCGCACAGTATTCCAACTTCCCGACACACGAAATACAGATTTGAGAGAGAGGAGATCTTGATCGTCAGATCATGGGGCACGTAGACCATCGATCTAACACGAGTGGAATTTTGGAAGTTGGAAGAACAGAGGTGAGAAACCTTTCGAAGTCGCGAACCACAAAATCTCGACTTGATCACTGCCATTGATCAAAGGAAAGATATAGATCGTGGATCTATCGCCATCGCGATCTTGGATATCGGGAGAACACAAGTAAGGAGAGTCCCAAAGTCATGAATCGTGAAATCTCAAATTGATCACAGCCGTTGATCAAAGGAGAGATTTGGAACATTGATCTGTTTCGAGGGAAAGAGATATCGAGATTTTAGATGTCGTGAAAAGGGAGGTAGGTGGTCCTCCAACTTCGAGAATCGTGAAATTGCGAAACTCTCAGAGGGTTTGACCCCGGTACATAGTGAGGGGACATATTGGTGGAACATAAGGAAGGAGCTAGCACATATTAGACTTCGGTTGGGGTTTCAGAAGTCGGGAGAGTAAGTGTGACTCACATGCAAAGACCCAACACGTGAAATCGTGAAACACCATTTGGATTAGGGTCGTGGTCACAAGCCATGGTTGTGTGAGAGAAACTTGGGTCTGGTGTTTTTTCACGCGGCAGAGTTTCGTGAAAAGGACCTGTGGATATTTATTGAAGATTCCAACAGGAAATCAAAGAGTTGTTCTAGCTCAAAGATTGGGATGATCCAGAGACCGGGAGGTCAGCAGACCCTACTGAGGTGGGGGCACTGCATCATGTGGTATAAGATCTTAGCTTTGTTTGCAAACCGCAGACAAAAGAAGGACGGTGAAAGGATATAGTCTGATACCATCAAGTGGTATCGTAGTAGAAATTTCAGTCTCTAGATTTTAGGTGAAGGAGATAAAGGAGATAGTCTCGTATCATCAAGAGGTATGAGTGTTGATTTGTCTATAGATTTTAGGCGAAGGAGATATAGAAGATAGTCTAGCTATGACAATTAATATCAACTGAATAATTTTTTCTACAGATTGTAGGTAAGGCGAGAAGGCGAATAGAGACAATCTGAGGACACCAAATGGTATCATAAGATGAAGTTCACTTGTGGACAAAAGGTGAAGGAAGACAAGGTACTTATGCTTTGTAGATATGGTTGCAAGGTGTGCAGCAAATGGTAGATAGCTAGGAGGGCTGAAGACAGAAAAGATGGCTACTGAAGGCAATGAGCATGGTGAAAGAGGAGCAGACTGCAAGAAGAAAATTAAAACATAAATTGACAAGGATCTCATTCAGATAAGAGCAAGAATGGAACAAATGACATTGAAGATGCAACAAGAAACAAAGGTACGTTGGAGGTATGAATGGGGTCTCAACAAGAAAGCAAAATGGCCTGTCCAAAAGTTGTTGGCCAGAAAACAACAACAAGGAGTGAGGAGATGGCTGAGGTATGATGAAAACCTCAATGACACAGAGGAGGAGTTGGTTTTCATTTGTGAGCTAGAAGTAGGAGAAACCCTCAGTGATGAGGAAGGGAGATCAGTTACAGGGCAGAAGTGAACTTTCAAGTTTCCAGGTGGGCAATGGAGGTAGTTCAGTGGATGATCTCATAAACTTCAAGGAGGGTAGTGATGGAAGTTCGAGTTTCCAGGTGGGCAATGAAGAGGGATCATAGGATCTCATAGACTTCCATGGGGGCAGAAGAGAAATACCATATCGCCAGGTGGGCGAGGGAGAAGAAATGAACTCAGTTGAGAGTTCATATCAGAAAGGAGTGTTGATAGATGAACATTCATGTGGGTTTGCAGACCATGTCAATGAAGATGATGAGAAGTTAAATATTCCCATCGCTGCAGAGGAGGATCATAGGTGTGTTCTAATCATTTGGGGAATTCAAATATTCCTGCCAAATAGTCCAACAGAGACTAATACAAGAGTTGCACATGAGGAGGTAGTGCAACAAGAATATTAGAAGGAGGCCATGCGGCCAAATGCTTTTAAAGATAACTGTGTCTGTGATGCAAGAGATGAAGATGTTGTAGGATTGGTTGAATGATCCAAACCCATAGGATGGCTGCCAAGAGACAGTCATGCATATTTTAGGAGGAGAACATTCAGCAAAATTGCTCAAAATTTTCAGCCAGGAAGCTGAAAGGGAGATAACTTCAGCATCGGAGTTTGCAGCAGAAGAGGAAGGAGAAAACATAGATTTTGTTGAGATGTGTGAGGAATTTTAATCCCTGGAGAGTAGGATAAATATGAAGAGTACTCATATCCAATAGATCAAATTTGAAATAGGTGGAGGAACGTACCATCCTGGGGAGCAACAGTAGGAACTTGGTGTTGAACCAACACAAGAGGCGATGACAAAAGTCAGTCTGTCAGAGGAGGAAGTTGTGACGTAACTCAATGGTGAGACTACAGAACTGGAGTTTGCAACAGAGTGTCCAACTAATGCCACAGGAGATGAAGATAACATGAAAGTTCAGATTGATCAGATTGGTGAAGAGGAGAAAGAGCACACAGTTCAATGTTCCCAAGAGATGGATAAAGAAGAGAATTCGGTGGAACTGCTCAAAATTTTCAGCCCAGGAGATGAACATAAGGCAACTATAGAATTGGGATCTACAATAGGGGGAGAAGAGCATTAAGAGGAATGGCTCAATTTTTTTAGTCAGGAAGGTGAGAAAGAGATAATTGTAGAATGTGAACCTATAACAGAGGAGGAAGAAATAGATAACATGGATCTTGTTGATCTGTGTGAAGAGATGTAATCCCTCAAGATAAGGGTAAAAATGCCAAAGCATCTTATCCAACAAGTAAAGTTGGAAATTGATGGAGAGAAGAGGCAACAGAGGGGGAAAACCATCCAGTGGACTAGCTGGATAAAGAAACAAAGG
Source organism: Picea engelmannii (assembly GCA_009831015.1). Classification (NCBI taxonomy): domain Eukaryota; kingdom Viridiplantae; phylum Streptophyta; class Pinopsida; order Pinales; family Pinaceae; genus Picea; species Picea engelmannii. The sequence goes on from ML783651.1 coordinate 921,508, forward strand.
AAATAAAGATATTGATGCTAGCAGCAGCACAAGAAGCAGTCATTAGAGAAGTATGGGACATAAGAAAACCTGCAAGAGTAGCAGGGAGAAAGAGACAGCAAGGAAAAGGAGCAGATGAACAAATCCAAGAGAAAGTATGGGATCTTGGAGGACCTCAACAGCAGAGAAGAGGGAGCCATGAGCAGGAGCTCGTGATTTTCCTAGATGTGGAGTATGATGCAGGAGCATCTTCGGCAAGCCCACATGGAAGGACAACTCAGGGCCATAGCACATGTGAAAGGATAGCTCAGCACCTTTCTAATTTAAAAAGGAATCTACAAGTTTGGGTTTTCTGTAGATCCATTTTTTAACAGATGGGTGAATAAGAGAGAAACGCTTGGAATCTAAATGATCACAAGAGATCTGGGATTTTCAGTCTCATTCTTGAATGTAACTGAACTAGAGTAGAAGTTAGATTTTTCCTTTCTTGAGGAGTAGACGAGTAGTCAGAGAAAACACGAGAGGACCTCTAGTAGATGTAGATGCATGGCTTACCCAAATGAGGCGGCTAGAGTAGTTTTGTTGAATAGGACATGGAATAGCTTGCTTGAGGGAGCTGAGACTATTTTCACTACGAAGTAAGACGCTGCCCACTACGAAGTAAGACACTCCCCATGGTCCATCCTAGAATCACATTCAATATTCCATCTCCTCTCCTCCCCTCCCGTCTCCATGATGTATTAGTAGACGATCCCTATGAGTACTGTAATGCATGAAATTATTCCAAAAGTACAAATCATTCATATATCTAAATATATCCCAAATTTACAAATAGTCCATCATCGGCCAATCGATCAGTCCGAGGAAGAATCGTTATTATATAGTATTTGACGCTCCCATAACCATACAAGTGAAAATGGTGATTCTGTTGTCTACGAAAACCAATGCGTCTGTTCTGGTGGTTGTGACTCTCATGGTACTTATGGCGACATTGCTGCTCAGGGAAGTCCCAAAAGTTCTGGTGGCTGTTGTTCGTCCCTGACTACAACCAAAACCACATTCTCCAACTCCACCGCCTCTCCATGTTAAGTCTTCCGCAGAAGCAGCGGGAGCAGAAATGTGCCCTCGGAAATCTCATTGCGGCGACAATGTACCAATTCCACCTGGATGTTGCACTGGAAGTGTAATAAAGAATGATGAGACTCTTACAAGGAATTCGATTCCATTGCAAAACAAAAACCTTCCGACACCACACATTCTAGGCTTAGGTTTACAGTACATATTTTTATGTTTTTCATGCAAAACGTATTCTCTAGCACACGTAATCGTAACAGTATTTGAAATTTTTCTTTCATATGAATAAACATGAATATATATTTTCATGCAAGCGTATTATTTAGCAAATCGTATCCAATGAGGCAAAGGTTGAAAAGTGTATTTGGCTTCATCATGCAAATTTGGAAATTTTTTTTTATTGAAAAATCTGTCTCTATCATTGAGTCGCCATTTCAAAATATGCCTTTAAATTATAATTACTAGAGAAACAGTTAAATATAAAACATTCACTTTTGTTTAAAATAATTATAATATATATATAAATCTTTTAAAGTTGCAACTGACCAATAAGTTGAATTGAAACCAGCTAAATGAATCGCATAGCATCAATCATCACTTATGGGGCTTGCACCCCATGCTTAACTATGGATTTTTCCCCACAATCAAGCCCACTTAGCTTGCTATCCCATTTCCAAAACCTTAGCAAGTATTGTGCCTTATGAACTATCCAACATGAGTATTAGTGGCAAGTGACCAATAATTCTCATGATTTGAATAGCCCACTTAGCACTCATTGCATCGGGTGATGCTCACATGTGTGAAGAAGTGGAATTGGAACCAGCAAAATGAATCGCATAGCATCAATCATCATTCCAAGTTTATAAAAACTTGGAACCTATAATTTTTTGGAACTTTATTTATAGATTTTATTGAATTACTTGCATATTGAATTTATTAAGTTGTAAATATTTCTTTCAATCATGTTATAAAAACATTATTTATCTTTATGTAAAAGAGAATGAAATGTATGAGGAATAAGTCATTTTGTTTGAAGGATAATATAAAATATTTACATGTCTTATGAACTAATTACAAATGAATAATTAGTTTGACTGGTTCTTATCTTTCTCTCCAATTGAACCTCTCACAATGTTTAATTTAAGAAACTAATGTATGCAATAACATCATTATTTAAGAGTAAACATATTGATACATTTTCCCATGGTTATTGTTGTGACCTGACCTATGACAACATTGATATTTAATACACTCCATGACAAAAATCAAAAATGAAAATTTCTCTAGTAATCTAAATGATCACTTTATTTTCCTTATATAGAACCAATATGTCATTATTGATACTCAAGTGACAATTTACTTGAGTACCTCAAAGGTCTCTACACCACAATGAATCATATTTAATATCTTATTTTTATTCCAATGAATCTTTATGATTTTATGTATTAGCTATACTCTTCTTGGTGATTAGTTGTGTTAAAGTTTTCAATAATATATATAAAATATGTGGTGGAGTGAAATATTTGACAACAAAGTAGTAATTTAATGAATGTTGGTGTGTTGTGTCTGCAAGGATGTGTTTGAGTCATAACAACTGATTGCATGGTTGCATTAGTTTGGACAAACCGATCAGAATAACAAGTTTTGGTGAAACAATGAGTTATCAAACACAAGGACCATTTTCATATGGGTTTATGAAAACTATTGCACATAATAAGTTTAAATGAAATAACGAGTTATGAAATACAAGAACTATTTTCATATGGATAAATACAAAAGTGAATTATCCAAAAGTATAGTTGTAGAGGCATAAACAAACCATAAAACAAGCCATGCAGTCTGACACCTATGAAGGTATCGTAGCTCATGCAGACGATTCGTTGTGAGTCACGTTGTTCGTTGTTGGTCATGTTGTTTGTTGCTGGTGCCTGGAGAGTCCTCCACCTCGTCGCGGACCTCAAACACCAGGTCTTGTAGAGTTGCAAGGTCGTCTTGAAACTTTGCACAGGAGGCGCAATGTGAACAATATTTTGGATGGTCAAGTGGTTTCTCTCGGTGGAAAGAGGTGTCTTCCTAAGGAGACTAGGTCGGTGGTGGATGCACATGTGGTGGCTGCGGAGTTGAATTCTCAATTGAATTTGTTGGGGCGACCAAGGCAAGTTGCAAGGAAGAGGCTAGGTCTGGTAATGGACCGGGGGAGAAGCCCAATGAATTCCCGAGGAGGTCGAACCACTCAAATCAGCAGGACCACGGCAAGGAAAAAGAAGGGAGGCTGATTTGGCTCTAAGAGGAATGGTTAGAGGAGGGAGGTGAAGGAGAAGGAGACCTGTGTGATGGTGCTAGGGCAGGCTGATGTGGGATGGCCATGCGAGGCCTATTTTGATACCTGGATGAGCCCCGCTTAGATTTCCCCTGAAGTTGAGCCATGACCGAAGTGAAAAGAAAGTATGAAGGTATGAAGAGTTGGCTAATGAAACAGGTGAAAACCAATGAGGTATGTTGAATGAGTGGTGGCTCTGCTGGGAAGAGGAAAAAATGATGGACCAGTTGAGGAGCGGAATGATATGAATATTGTTGGAGATGGAAGACGCACATGTGCAGAGGTGACCACCATAAAGACTTCTCCATTGATTGAACGAGGAGAGAGGGAGGAGCACACTTGAACAATTAATGGCATTATGGCTAGAGTGAGATGTACGAATTTTCATAGTGTGGGAGAAGGGGAGGTGCAACCATTAGTCACATGGCTAGTACTACATTGGCAGGATCCATCCCCTCCGTAATTGTATTGTATTTTTGAGACAGTTGTATCATTCGTTTTTTATTTACTTTCAGATTTTTACATCTTATTTACTTATACCTTAGCCATGTGGTTTTTTATTATCTATAGCTTTCTTGGTGATTATCGTTATTAAGGTAACCAATGTTATATATAAATATATGTGGTGAAGTAGATTATTTGAAAAATAAGTATATGTGCTTAAAATCATTTCAATATATTGTAGGTTTATTTTTGACATCAGAGCTCACTTTATAAAATTACTAAAAGAATAAAAATGTGAGTTATATTATAAGCTTCAAAAAAATATTGTTCTACTAAAAGGTACTTAATGTGTTTTAATAGTTTCTTTTTAAACATATATCTAATACAATCAGGTACATCGTATAAATCAACATATACCTAGTAATAACTTAGAGTTGTTTTCCTCACCATTTGTTAATTTAAGTGTATCAAAGAAGAATTAGAACAAAAATAATATATTAAATTATTTTTTTATTAGTTTTTTAATAGTTTCTTTTTAAACATATATCTAATACAATCAGGTACATCGTATAAATCAACATATACCTAGTAATAACTTAGAGCTTTTTTCCTCACCATTTGTTAATTTAAGTGTATCAAAGAAGAATTAGAACAAAAATAAT
>ML783651.1:977433-987442 GCA_009831015.1 Picea engelmannii
AACCTTCCGACACCACACATTCTAGGTTTAGGTTTACAGTACATATTTTTACGTTTTTCATGCAAAACGTATTCTCTAGCGCACGTAATCGTAACAGGATTTGAAATTTTTCATTCATATGAATAAACATGAATATATATTTTGATGCAAGCGTATTCTTTAGCGAATCGTATAAAACATTCACTCTTGTTTAAAAGAATTATAATATATATATATATATATATATATATATATATATATATATATATAAATCTTTTAAAGTTATCGGAAACGAATTTATGGAACAATGAATTCTAAGTTTATAAAAAATGGTCACCTATCATTTTTTGCAACTTTACTTAGATTTTATTGAATTACTTACATATTGAATCTATTAAGTTGTAAATATTTGTTTCAATCATGTTATAAAATCATCATTTATCTTTATGTAAAAGAGAATGGGGTGTATGAGGAATAAGTCATTTTGTTTGATGGATAATGAGGTATATACGTTATAAGTTATTTTGTTTGATGGATAATATAAAAGATTTACATGTCTTATGAACTATTTACAAATGAATAATTAGTTTGACTTATCTTTCTCTCCAATTTAGGCACTCAAAATGTTTAATTCAAGAAATTATTGTATGCAATAACATCTTTATTTAAAGGTAAACATATCGATAAATTTTCCCACCGTTATTGATGTGACATCATTGATATTTAATACACTCCATGACAAAATTAGATGATCAAAAATGAAAATTTCTTTAGTAATCTAGATGATCACTATCTTTTGCTTATAAGTTTAAAAGCTTTTTCCCATGTTATTTAGAAGTAAATTTTATTATATAGAACCACTATGTCATTATTGGTACTCAATTGATAATTTACTTGAGTACCTCAAAGGTCACTACACCACAATGAATCATATTTAATATCTGCAAGGATGTTTTTGGTTCATAACAACTAATTGCATGGTTGCATTAGTTTGGACAAACTGATGAGAATAACAAGTGTCGGTGAAACAATGAGTTATCAAACACAAGGACCATTTTGATATGGGTTTAGCAAAACTTGTGAGCATAATAAGTTTACATGAAACAATGAGTTGTGAAATACAAGCACCATTTTGATATGGACAAATACGATTAGAGTAGCATGTTTTATATAGAACCACTATGAAATTTTTGGTTTCGAATTGTCCATACAATTCTCAAAATAGTAGAATAACTCTATTGTTATTTTTTTAAGTAAGTATGCATAAATTACCTTTCAGAAACAAAATTACAGTAGCGTCATGAGTGTTCGAGGACTGTGAATGCTAAATTTCCCTAGAGAGAAACAAATTCAACCAGTACCTCCAAAACCAAAACATACCTCAGTTTTAATCATGTGGAACATAATCGCCCCGTGGAAAGTCGAAGCCAAGAGAGTCGAAACCAAGACCACCGATGAGTTGTCTACTGTTAGCATTTGGAGAGATGAAACCAAGACCATCGTTGAGGCCACTGGTGCACTAGGTGCCTGGTCTAGGGAGCATCAAGTGCCTTGTAGAAAGGATAACATTTGAAGAATTTGTGTCCCTTTCTTGTCGAGAATTTCCATACGGAGTCGTATGTCGTCCACCTCCTCATGGACATAGAACACCAGGTCTTGTAGAATTGCAAGGTTGTCTTGAAACTTTGAGCTGGAGATGCAGTCTGGACAAAAGTGTGGATGGTCCGGTGGTTTCTCTCGGTGGACGAAGGTGTCTTCCTAAGGAGACTGGGTCAGTGGTGGATGCACAAGTGGTGGCTCCGAATTTGAATTCTCAGGTTAATTTGTTGGGACAACCAAGGAAAGTTGAGAGGAAGAGGCCAGGTCCGGGGGAGAAACCCAGTTAATTACCTAGGAGGTTGAACCAATCGACTTGACAGGACCATGGCGAGGACAAAGAAGGGAGGTCGATTTGGCTTTAAGAGAACTGATCAGAGGAGGGAGGTGAAGGAGGATGATGTAGGAGCATCATCGACAAGCCCACGTGGAAGGATGACTCAGCGCCATAGAAAATGCAAAAGGATAACTCAGCGCCATAGTGTGCCTTTCTAATTTAAAAAGGAATCTACAAGCTCGGGTTTTCTCTAGATCCGTTTTTGAACGGATGGGTGAAGAAGAGAGAAACGCTCAGGATCTGAATGATCACAAGATATCTGGAAGTTCCACTCTCATTCTTGAATGTAACTGAACTAGAGTAGCAGTTAGGTTTTTTGTTTTTTGGGGAGTAGATGAGTAGTCGAAGAAAATCCGAGAGGACCTCTGGTAGATGTAGATGCATGGTTGGCCCAAATGAGGCATCCAAAGTAGTATTGTTGAATAGGAGATGAAATAGTTTACTTGAGGGAGCTGAGACTATGTTACAATCCAACCTTCACATATTGTAATCGAACATTCATTTCAATAGAGAGAAAGACGTTTTTATGGCATACGAACTTTCTATATGTGTTGATGTATTTATGAATGTCATTTGTTCTTATGAATGGATGTTGTAGATGTATGTTAAAAAATTCATATTCAGGGATAGATAGATTTCTATATCTATGAGTTTGCTGGAATTGTTTCTGGGTTCTTTAGGCTGTGCAAGGAGTGCACAACGGAGTATCAGAAACTTTGTAGTCGGCAGAAGGAGTGTGCATCTGAATCTTGAATCAAGTTCAGGGGAAAATGTATTAGGATGGCACACCAGAAGGATTCACGGACTCAAGGGAGAAGCCTCAAGATTATAGAACACCTTGGAGGAGAGACTCTACAGAGGAAGGCACAAAGAGATCGAATTGTTGAGGATTTTGTAGAGCTCTACCAGGTGGGCATCGAGCGAGTGCAAGGAGTAAACAAAAGAACTCTGTTTTGAATTCTGAGAAGAGAAGTCTCAACGAGAGACACTTACAGAGTTTTCGAATAGTCTGGAAATCTCCACAAAGAGTGCTTGAGCCAATGTTTCCAAGAAGGAACTTATTTCCCTTCAAGCAGAGGAAGGGAGAAAAATCCTTGAGGCCCGAGAGGTTAAAGCTCATGAGGTCGAGCGAAGAGGTTTCTAGGAGGCCACCCAAAAGTCTTTCGAAAGACGCAGAAGGGTGAGACCCTTAGGAGATTGAGTAAACCAAATAACTTAGGAAAGATAGCACAAGGAAGGAGAGTAGAGAGAACTTGCTTCACATTCAAAATCTCATAAGGGAAAGCGTTCCCAAGAGAAAGAAATATTCAGAGCAGTCGGCTCACAGGAGAAAGATCGAAGTGTGAGACCTTCGAAACACATAGAAAATTCTTCTAAGTCAGGAGGAAGCCAAAACTCAGGAAGAATAACACTTCCCAAAAGTGTAGACAAAGCCCAAGGGATGGAATCATAGAAAGATCGAAGACTGAGCCCTTTGGAAAATTAGAAATCCTTCCAAGTCACGGAAAGAAGCAAAATCTGGGGAGGAGGAGCAACAATGATCGTTGGATCGAGTAGAGGAAGATTATGGACCGTCAGATCATAATCCAGACAAGACGAGCGGCGCATAAGGGGAGGATAGATATCGTTCGGCGGATCTAGGCGTGAAGGACCAATAGTCATTTGATCTAGAGGTAAGTGCACGAACTTTAACCTTCTGGAAGTGCACAGGGTCAACAAACTAACAAAATCAAAGTTTGTGATTCAATCACAGCCGTTGGATCATGGAGGGATCTAGACCGTTAATCCGAGGCAATCGCAAAATCGACAATCGGGAGAAGGGATGTGCGCAGTATTCCAACTTCCCGACACGTAAAATACAGATTCAAGAGAGAGGAGATCTGGATCGTCGGATCATGGGGCACGTAGATCGTTGATCTAACATGAGTGGATTTTTGGAAGTCGAAAGAACAGAGGTGAGCAACCTTTCGAAGTCATGAACCATGAAATCTCGACTTGATCACCACCATTGATCAAAGGAAAGATATAGATCGTGGATCTATCGCCATCGCAATCTTGGATATCGGGAGAATGGAAGTAAGGAGACTCCCAAAGTCACGAACCGTGAAATCTCAACTTGATCACAGTCGTTGATCAAAGGAGAGATCTGGACCATTGATATGTTTCGAGGGAAGGAGATATCAAGATTTTATATGTCGTGAGAAGGGAGGTAGGTGGTCCTCCAACTTCGCGAATCATGAAATCGTGAAACTCTCGGAGGGTTTGGCCCCAGGACATAGTGAGGGGTCATATTGGTGGAACATAAGGGAGGAGCCAACATGCATTAGACTCCGGTTGGGGTTTCCAAAGTTGGGAGAGTCAGTGTGACTCACATGTAAAGACCCAACACGTGAAATCGTGAAACGCCATTTGGATTAGGGTCGTGGTCACAACCCATGGTCACATGAGAGAAACTTGGGCCTGGTATTTTTTCACGCGACAGAGTTTCATGAAAAGGACCTGTGGATATTTCTTGAAGATTCCAACAGGGAATCGAAGAGTTGTTCTAGCTCAAAGATTGGGAAGATCCAGAGACTGTGAGGTCAGCAGACCCTGCTGAGGTAGGGGCACTGCATCATGTGGTATTAGAGCTTAGCTTTGCTTGCATATTGCAAACAAAAGAAGGACGATGAAAGGATATAGTCTGATACCATCAAGTGGTATCGTAGCAGAAATTTTAGTCTGTAGATTTTAGGTGAAGGAGATAAAGGAGATAGTCTCGTATCATCAAGAGGTACGAGTGTTGATTTGTCTGTAGATTTCAGGTGAAGGAGATATAGAAGACAGTCTGGCTATGACAATTAGTATCAAGTGAATACTTTTTTCTACAGATTGTAGGTAAGGCGAGAAGGTGAATAGAGACAATCTGAGGACACCAAATGGTATCAGAAGATGAAGTTCACTTGTGGACAAAAGGTGAAGGAAGGCAAAGTAATTATGCTCTGTAGATATGGCTGCAAGGTGTGCAACAAATGGTAGATAGCTAGGAGGGCTGAAGACAGAAAAGATGGCTTCTGAAGGCCATGAGCATGGTGAAAGAGGAGCAAACTGCCAGAATAAAATTAGAACATAAATTGACAAGGATCTCTTTCAGATAAGAGCAAGAATGGAACAACTGACATTGAAGATGCAGCAAGAAACAAAGGTACCCTGGAGGTACGAATGGGGTCTCAACAAGAAAGAAAAATGGCTTGTCCAAAAGTTGTTGGCCAGAAAACAACAACAAGCAGTGAGGAGATGGCTGAGGTATGATGAAAACCTCAATGACACAGAGGAGGAGTTGGTTTTCATTTGTGAGCCAAAAGTAGGAGAAACCCTCAGTGATGAGGAAGGGAGATCAGTTATAGGTCTCATAAACTGCCAGGAGCGTAGAGATGAATTATCAAATTTCCAGGTGGGCAATGATATGAGATCAAGTGAGGATCTCTTAGACCATCACGAAGATGGTATTTGAAATTCATATTTCCTCGTTACGACAACCATTCCAGTAACAGGTGCAAAAATTTTCGTCTCTTTTTTTTTTTAAAGTGTGGGTGTGCGTGTGTACAAGGAAACAACAACAACCTATTCTACTCTGCGTTGCTACCGACGACAAATACGACGCAACCAGAGTGAACCTAAGAAGATGACCAAGATGCACGATACGTAACCACATGTATAAATGGTGATCACACGACAAGTAAAACTGATTGCTAAAATACGACTGACCTCCCGCCCGTCCTACCCTGCAAGGTTAGGACCTCCAAGACACATAATCAACGCTCAAGCCCAGGTTCCCATCGCTTTTAACCATTTAAGGTCTCAGGGCTGGCGACTATTCTGAGGAACATGGAGGTGTCTACATTCCGCCCAACACAACAGACCAAGCAACTAACTGACCACAATCAAGTACAAATAAGAGGAACAAATGCGCCCCTTACGGAAGGCACGTGACAAGGACTCTGACAACGAACACCCAAGTTCACAATCAAAAGAAAAACCACCCCGATATACTAACTTGGGTAAGTAGGTTACGTAAGTCCAGGACAGGCCACCATATTTATTACTCAAAACAAATGACATAAACAATATTCAAGATAACATTCACCATGGTTTATATTACATGACATACTTTTGAGGACAACACATTTGTAAACATGTATAACAAACACATTGTGTGAAATGCCTTCTTACAATAAATGCCCAACCAATAATGTAACAATCATGAATATTTGTAGATAATCTATATAAAGATGCAATATATAAGTTGAATCAAGTGATTAAAAACAAAAGTAGATAATCTATATAAGAATGCAACCCATAAGTTGACTCAAGTAATTGAAAACAAAAATACGGTAACATTGGTAAAGACTTTATAAATCTTTCCATAGTTTTATACTCATCTTTTGTATTGTATTTTATGAAAGCATAATTAATACGAACTTAGTTAGCTATTAAGATATACGACTATTGTATTCTTTCTCAAGTTTCCTTTGATCTCCTATAATATGGCCACTTGAATTTCATGAAATTTCCCCTTTTTATCCTATTAAAGCATAATTAAAACAAACTTAGTTGACTATTAAGATATATGACTATTATGTTGTTTGTCAAATTTCTTTTGATATCCTATAATATATCCACTTAAATTTCATGAATTGGGAATATAGAACATATAACTATATGAAATAGTTTTAACCAAGGAAACTTAAAAACAAAAAGAATTAGTTTTAACAGAGATAACTAAAAGTATAAATTTCATGAATTTTCGGAATATATAGAATATAACTTTATGAAATAGTTTTAACAAGAAAAAAAAAAAAAACAAGAAGATGGCATAGGGGTAAACTTTAAAATGAAATATGTGTAGTCATCGATGTGTTCCCTTATGACACGAAAAAGATTAGAGTAATATTTTGTCCTTCATGGCTAAAAACGTACTCATAGAAAGCCCCCACAACATTTTGCATAAATAATTAAATTAAATCTATCTTGTATCCAACTGAGTCCAAACATGAATTAATTTGGAAATTTAGCTTGGTAATGTTAGTTCAATTTTCAAGCAATATAATTAGAGAGATTAGAATTAAATCTCACCCAGAACGAACGTAAGGGAACAAAATAGCTCTTAGCATCTTTGCTTGAAAACTGTATTCTCATAGTATCACGTTGACCAGAACAAACGATGACATTACCTGTTATTAATGAATTCTGAAAATAAGCATGAGTAGACTTCAACGAATTTTTGCGTTGCATTTGGAAAAGGGCTGAAAAATAACATACAGTTCTCTGGTTTCTTGGTACTGAATCAGTGGAATAACTAAAAGAAAGAATATTGCCATTTCGTGGATCTCCCAACTCTCCTATAAATAAACAGACCCGTTATAGCATTAACTCTCGCAAACGCTGTTGATATAATGGGTCGAAGACAGGTGAATATGGGAAGGCTGCTCACATACATAGCGGCAAGAAAAAGAAAAACGCCCCAACGAAATGAAAAACGCAGGTAAAATCACAGATTGAAGACGCAGATAAATAAGAAACGCCCATAATCAATGCAATACGCGCAATATACAGATGCCCAACGTTTAATATGCAGTGGCAACCATAAAAACGCCCAATCGTCGAGGATTAATATCACCATACGCGGAGAGCGCTAACCGCGGACCACCAGCAGACCGAAATCAACATGCAACAGTAAAAGGAAACGCAGACCACATCCAGGAAAAAGGGGCGCACTCAGTCATTCGCCCAGTAACGAGGGACGCGGACCCAGAATAAAACGCTCATAACAATACAACGCGCGCAGAGATATGACACACTCGGACAAGAAGACGAAAGGACACACGTAGCAAAACAATAGAATCAACGCCCAGGTCAAGGGGATGCCCAACAATTACATAGGACGCAGGCCACTCATGGAAAACGTAGAGATTAAGATTAACAAGGTCGCAGACAGTGTTTTAGCAACGCGGGGAGGGTTAACCTCCACGCAGACCCCAACAAAAAGGCGCAGGAAACCACATGGGAGGCCAGAACGAATGCAGGAGGAGAATGACACTTCGCCCACGAGTTTACAGAAAAAGCGAAGCGAATCGCCAGGCGATTTACCAGAACAGAAGAACAATTCACTCAACAAAAATTACAACTCTAAAGGAAAACAACAGCCCCAACGGTTTCAACGATTTACCACTGAAAATGCCGGGAGGTTTAATTCCGCTTATATAAAAATTTACACAAGTAGTGCAGGGACTCTATGACGGTTTGTAAAAACAACTGAAGATGCAGGGAGTTGGACTCCCGTCTCAACCACGAATTTACTGAAGGTGCAGGGGTTTTATATATATATATATTTTTTTGTGTTTCGAGACAACTTTTTAAACTATGGGCACAGGAACTCTGAGGGTTAATCAATTAAGGATTTACACGATCCCGCGCAACAACAAACTTACACAGTCTAGATTCATAAAATAAAAGAAAGCATTTACACGGTTCAGAATAATAATGCTAATTGGAATTCGCCAGATGATGAACAAATTAACTCTAACCATCTATCATCTATGGAAACAGAAAACGCAACAATATTATATAAATTTCATCCAGAATACTTTTTCAATTCCAAGCAGATTTACATCATACAATCCAGTTGCATTCTATTCTACCAGTCTGAGAAATCATAACGTTTCCCTTTAGTTCGTCCTCGAATGGTTGTCCACGTGCTCCACCTCGCTCCTACTTGCCGACCACAAAGGCTCACCGGTACCTCCCAGCCAAACGCTAGGGGTACTCTACTTCCCCCTTAGCCCCTCGAGCCGCAAAGGGGCCACACAAGAACTAGAGATAGACTAGCATGTCAGCTCGCCTCCACGGCTGAGCTACCACTCCAACACAACTGAGATACACCCAACTTCTCACAAGAAAATCCGTCAAACCACAATTCGGCAGCGTAACATTAGGCTAACCGTTCATCCCCTCTTTCCTTCCTTTCCCTTTCCTTTATAGAGAAATGAGACTCGCTTACTTTCCTAATTATCAATTAATTAATTTTTAATGACAAACCTCTAAACAATCTCCGTCGTCCATGTTTCACTCATCCCTAGGGTTCTCCAATAATTAAATTCTTTTTTTAATTATTAAAGGACTAAATTCCCTCACTCCCCCAAAATCACTCCTTAAATTTCTCCTAGGATTCCTAGATCCCCTCTCATGCTTTTATTTACTTTCCTAAAATGAAGTTTCTGAAATTTAGTAATACCTTTAATGCTGATTCCCTTTTGCTTTTTACCCTATGTCTCCTACTTTCCAATTTTTAAGTTTCCTTATTCCAAGTTTCCTTATTTTTTATTTTTTTTTTCTTCTTTTATTCTCTCTTTCCCTTATTTATTATTAATATTTTTTTTTGTTTTTTTTTTTTTGTTAAACCCCCAAATGATAAATGAGCTTAATATTCTTTTCAATATATAAACAAAATTTTATTATTATTATTATTATTATTTGAAATACTAAATTTTATACTCCCCTCTTTAATATTTTTTTTTTAATTCCCCTTTATAATTTAAACGTCATGGGTTTCACTTAAATTAACCCCCTCATTAATTTACCCCCTTTACTTTTTAGAAGACTTTAATTAACTTCTAGGTGGGTGTTAGTTTACGCCCTAGGTTTATTTTTGGAGGATCTTCTCTTAGGGCTGGTCAAATTTATCTTAGAGATGTGTTAATCTAGGTTTGACTGAACAGGGCGACAATTTAATTAGGGGAGGCGTTGTAAGAATTTATCAGGTGCTATGGTCTGAGGGTCATCTAGGTTGTCTCATCATCATCCTCTAAGTGACGTTCCCTTCAGGACGCACTACGTGCTCCAAGGGTGCCACTCGCCTCGGTTTCTTCTGTCGTGCGACGTGCCCTTCAGGACGCACCATGTGTTCCAAGGGTGGCACTCGCTGACTTGTAATTCTTTGCGCGACGTGCCCTTCAGGATGCACCACGTGCTCCAAGGGTGCCACTCGCTGGCTTGACGGATTGGTAGACTCTATAACCCCTGGAGTCAACACTCCACCAGGTGAATCTTGTGGGAGAC
>ML783652.1:13737-31430 GCA_009831015.1 Picea engelmannii
CCTACCCACTCAGACACAGGTACATCAGCAACACTCCCTCTTGCTCCTATGCACTGATTGTGTGCCTCTCACTCTCCTTAGATCCGCTTTTATAATCTCCTAATGACTAAAACCCTAACCCTAGATCTTAATGGCCAAGATTAGATCTTGCCTCTCACAATCTAACGGTCATGACTTAATCTCTCGTTGGGATGACTTAAATCACTTAAGTCACTCAACTTTATAATAAAGTCACTTTAGTCATTACATAAAAGCCACTTTAACAATCTAGAGAGTGTCGCTCGGACACCTCCACATGCCAGGCACCACCAATGCGGAAGTACTTATCCGACCTACCCCAAAAGCTAACAACTCTATCACAAGAAACATGATCTACAATTTGCACTACTATCACAGAAAAACCCTAAAATCATTGATTTTAAATCAGTGATATCTTCACTTTCCAAACTGTGATGGGCAGTGAAGTTGAGGACACTAATATCAGTTGAAAACAACTGCTAATCAAAACTACTTAAAGTTGTGAGCTCTGGGGATTACAAAACCTCACATCTTGTAATGAGGCCTAGTGATTGTTTGGAGTGATCCAGTTTAAAACCCATCAACAATGATGATTTGGGGTGACATAGTTCAAAATATGTCTACAGAATTGGTTTGGGCTAAAAACCCATTAGTTGAATTGGTTTTGGCCAATCCAAGTAAAACAGCAACTAGTACAAACTGAGAATGGGGTTTAAATATTGTTTCTTTTCACTAAATTTTGTTCAATTACCTTTGCATGAAAACTCTAGAACTCTTGCAAAATTAGGCTTCTAGACACAGACCTACATAGTGAGATATTCAAGTAAAATAGACTTTCAAAGACAAACAAAATACCTACTCCAATAAAGGACAATAGATAATCCTGAAAAGGGTCACGCAATTTGATGGGGCATCCAAGGGAAGCCTGAAGCTTGTAGGGACGTGGTATTTTCCGGATTCATCGTGGGTACATTATAAGAACATATTAAAAATTCATAGGTAATGGATCAACTAATGAGGCAAAATTGGAAGCCATTTCCTAGGAATTAAAGAGGCCCCTCCTAGGAAGTTTTTAAAAAGTTTGTTTTGAAGGTGATTCCAAACTTATTATTAACATTCTAAATAAGAATTCTACGAGCTCATCATGGGACCTATTGAGCTACTCAAAATGGGCCAAAGAAGCTATTGGAGCATTGGGGGAATACCTATTACCAATGCAGCCAAATAAGGAGATCAGACAACCAAGTAGTGAATTGGTTGGCAAACAAAACAGTCACCACTCAAAATGGCCACGTCTGGGCTGAGGTGGATTCCACGTTGGCAGAATTTAATAACTGAAAACAGAAGTTGACTAGGCTGATGACCATGTCACCTCTCTCCATTTGTGTTTGAGATAATTAGACATCCCTATGATTCGCAATTAATGAGGTGCATGTCTCCAAAAATCCTCAGGATGAGGCACTGCTGCCCCAGAATTTTGAAGGACAAAGGTTATTAAGAATAACTTCAATGAAATTCAAAGACACGAGCATTCCCCATCGATGAGCACAGAGCTTCTTAAGGCAGAGAATTTGGGTAAATTCAGTATGACCAATGGAACTTTTCATCTGTCCAGTTCGCATTAGTTCCCTCATCACTCAGATTTGTCTGAATTCTTTCTCTGTTCTGGTTCAGCGAGCATGGGCGACTCGGGTAGGAGAGTTTGACTACACACTGGGGCTGTGGCTGCGGCAGAAGCTCAACAGGACAACCCCGTTGAGCAGAAAGAATGGTTTAAAGCTTTTACGGAGCAGTCAGGCCAGCCTCAAACCTCCTCCAAGGAGACCTCGACACCCTGGAAACCACTGAAAATTACAGTGAAAAAGCTTTACTATGCTATCTGTGACTTTGGTCAACATCTGAAAGAGAGAGATGAAAATAACCTCTCCGTTGTGCCAGGTATAAGGAAAAATCTATTGCCCTTGATGGAAAAGTTGGTCAACCATTATAAAAATTTTGATAAAGAAAAACAGGAGGAAGACCTCCTCAGGCAACCTCTCTGTAACTGCCCGATGGACATCAATGCCTCCCTGGCCAATCAGCAGCCACCAGTCCTCGTAGAGGATGAAAGTGGCCCAAATTCGAAAAAGCACCACCAGGGTGCATGACCCAATGCCAATGTTTCTCCATCAATCTGTTAAAATTATATATATGCTGGTACTTTGTATATAGTTTGGAATTTTTAGGATGTCCCTAATTTTTGTATGTTATATATGGCAAATTTTGTTTTAAGGACAATGTTTAAGCCATATTTTGTCATTAGTTTATGGTATGTATATAATCCAGTGAATGTATCCCCAATTGCTTCTACATGAACGATTCTTTCCTGTGGAAAAAATCATATATATGATTAAAAGAAAGTTTAACAAATTGCGCCGTACCTAATCTCGCAGCAACACATGAAGTGTTTCTATTTATGGTGGGAACCGCTGATGAGGTGCCCAGAAAAACCAGTTGCATTCCCCGGTGATCCTGAAAATCAGAACTGCTGTATATATTTGCTTCGTCTTTACCTTCTTTCAAGTCCGCCCCTGAATCACAAGTCTGGGCTCAGAATTTTAAACTTTGTTTCTGGGCGATATAAAACTGAGACACGGTTTCTTTTCCATAAAAACATTAAAAAACCTTTAAGAACTTCGAATTGCAACGGTCCCGGAGTTCTTATTTCACGTTTTCGTCCACCGGATTCTGCAGCCATGTTTCTCACATTTGAATATATTGCAGGTAGCTGTCGACTTCTCAGAAGAGAAATGTAAATACTAAAGCGGCTACTCCTCATCTTGCTGGGCTCCTCAAATCATTGGAGTTTCAAAATCACAGGAAGCAAAATAAAAGACACCCAGGCTTCATTCATTCGGCACTGTAGTGTATTGTGCTTTCCCACGGCTTCTGGACTGAAGATTACTTTTCTAATGCCATAAGATTTAGTGCCCGAGAAACAAAGGGAAATTTCATATAAGTATCGGCTAACCTAGGATGTTTTCAGTAAAATGGTTTGATTGCGTTAATTTGAATCAATTGGAAGGGGGAGAGGATCAAATGGTTTGATTGGGTTAGTTTCACTCATTCGAATGGGGGAGAGGATCAAATTCTAAAGGAAAGGTTATATTTCATTTTGAAGAGTTATTATTGAAATAATTTATATTTCATTTTGAAGAGTTATTATTGAAATAATTTTTTAAGGTTATATTTCAATTTGAAGGATTATTATTGATATAAAATTTAAGTTAATAATTTGTTTTAAGTAAGTAGGTTGGTTTTTTCTTATTAATATATTGATAAAATATACAACAATAATAATGTGATTGATGAGATTTCTGTGGTGAGGAACACATAATTCCCCCCGCACACTTAGTATCAGAATTTATAACCAACTCTTCCCTCCAATTAGAACCCAGGCTTTTTGTCTTAATGATGGATCTTGATATGGATCTGAAACATCGACAATCCATTGACAATACTGTGGTCTCTCTAAACACACGTGAAAATAATATTGTGGCTAGAAGATGAGCCAAATGTTTATCAAAATCATTAAATTATGTTGGCTTGTAATGAGGGAAACTAGGTCAGCTATCAAAAAGACATATAATAGCATGCCTATGTATGGAGTTATTATCTGACAAGTCTAAGATAGGGAAACCAAAACTAAGACACTGAAAAACTAGCAGACCCATATAGTAAAGATGCATAGCAAGGACATGACCATCATTCATTAATAACTTGAACCTGGGGAGCCCCCTTGGGTTGAGCATTAGTAGACTGAATTGACGGTTGTGGAGGTCGAGAGCTCGAAGGCTTATCCTTGTCGTTTGTTAGCTGAAAGATGTCAGCATGTTTCTTCATCATCCATGAGACCATGGTGATCAAGACATTGGTCTGACGCTCCAAAGCATCCATCCGCTGAATAGATTTCTTATATTACAGCTCATGTGGCCTCATGCCCTACACAACCATAGCCTTGACGTGCCAATAGAGCTCCAAGGTCCGATGGAACGTAATATCCTTGTTCTCGGTGCAACCCAAATCAGGGATAATGATTCTCACTTGCCTATCTACAACTTCATCCTCAATATAGGCCCTCATAGTCCGAACATCTTCCTCCATGATCAACATTGATTCCTTGTCTGTCGATTCAACCTCAAAATGATAATGGGCAACAACTTCCTCAACTGCGAGGTCGGCTCTTGTTTTTCATTCAACCACAGACTTCGCCTTTCATTTCTTGGGTACCATGATAACCCAGACCCCACTCTATAGGCCCCCACTACTAAACAATCTCAAGATCCCAAAAGCCGACAACTACAAACCTCCCCGCGCATAAACAAAATGAGGAACAAGAACAAACATAATAAACTCACGCAGGATCTTACCATATTTTTGAAGCCTACTCCCACACGCAGGCATAATATCTATCAGGACAGAGTCGGTCGGATCAATGACAGACATTGAAGAGCTCATAACTAACATCCGCCAGTGGAGCCTGCGAGTCGTACCTCCCCACATCCTACCTGGTCCTTTGCCCATCATGCTCTAGTGATCCTTCATCCCTCGTTGGATCATAGGGTGTTGTCTAGAGCGCACGAACCTGGGAGGTGACGAAAGGTGAGTCATAGGAAGAGACCTTACATGTTGGGCTATGATGGCCCTCCTACCTGCCAGCTACCATAATGTTTGGGCCAGTGTGGCCATGTGGCACCCGTTCTGAGTGTTTTATGGTGATAACTTAAAATATATTATTTTGGTTAAAAAAAAACATTATTAGTTGTAATAATTTATTGATTATAAATTTTAATAAATTTTTGTATATTTTTATATTAAAAATATGTTAATTTTTAAAAAGAGTAGATGTACACTAATCTTGGATCACAAATGTAAAAATAAATTGAATATATATTATAATGGTTTGAAAAAAAACAATATAATGACATTTTTATATGTAAACAATTGTGATATAAATTTTGAATGAAACAATGGAAAGTCTAACCTAACCTAATCGGGAACAAGTTCATAAATTAATAAAGAACACTTTTCATTCTTGAACTTTAATAGATTTACATGATCAATTTTAGAATTTACTATGCAAGCACATTTAGTAATACCAATAATCATGTGTTTTTAAAAACATATCTTAATATTGTATTGCACATAACTTGGATAGAGATTTATGTCATTTTATGAAATGTATGAAAATATTATAATGTGTGTTCGTTAGGAGTGGTCTAGATTATTAAAGGAGAGATAAATAAGGTTTTGATTTCCAATTTGAGATTGATAAGGTTTTGGTTAGAACTTCTAGTTTTTAGAAATCATGAAAAATTGCCTTGGATTAGAGTGTTTTTTCTTCATGTAACTATATTTTAATTATCATATAAATGAGATTCATAATTTAATGGAAATTGGGTTTCCATGGAACATATCACATGGAGTTTCTACTCTACTAAACACGAGCTCCTTAAAAGTTTATTTCAAAAATGATTTACAATTATACTTGTAAAATAAGTCAAGAAACAATATTGTCAAAACAAATATTAAAAAAAAAAAACATTCACTTTAAATAATTATTACCTATGCTTCAACATACTTTTGTTGATACTCAAACCCAACTATTTGAAAGCTATATATTCTTTTACAACAATTATTTATAGCTTGTTGCCAGTCATTGAGAAATTTAAAGGCCACAAATTGTCTTCCTCTTGGATTACATTAAAAAAATTGAGTTATTATCTAAAGAGCAAATCACAAAATGGTGAAAGTAGCTTCACTCGTTGAGGATAAATAATCACTTAAATATTATATTTTAGTGACCTTTCATATGTTCCAACTAGGACACCTAATATGTTTCCTACAAAAACCACGAAAAAATCATGGCTCCACATCTCATATTTTATGCGACACTATTTTTGTTTTGTTGTTTTAGCAAAACCATTAATTTTCACATTCTAGTAATTGTTTTTTCCACTTAACATCTAAAGAGCAAATTAGAGAATGGTGAAAGTAGTTTTACTGGTTGGGGAATAAATAATCCTTATATGTTATATTTCAAGTACCTTTCATATGCTCCTATTAGAACACATGACATGTTTTCTACAAAAACCACTAGAAAATCATGGCTCTACATCTCATATTATGTTGTGTTTTTTGGTTTTGTTGTTTTTGCAAAACCATTAATTTTCATGTTCTAGTAATTGTGTTAAGCCCTAAATAGTGGCACATTACCCCTTATTTGGGGCATATTACATTAGTAATGTTATTTTATTTATGTCAGCTTGGGTCCATTAGTTGTAATTGTACCTCCTAGTCTCTTATATATACCAAGGAGACCTTTTCATTTGGAATCATCTTGTATTTGGAAATTTATGTGGTGTATAAGGAGATTATCCCCTCGAAGAGGCTTATTATCTGAAATTATCTTTTTTTCAAGGTGTTGAGTACTTATTTTGAGGTTTTTTTATGCTATCTTGACATTTGGTATCAAAGCTCAAGGTCTTGGGGTTTCGCTGCTACATCTGAGACACCTTGGAATTTTTGCTATAACTATTTTTCTACGATGTTTCAGAAGGAACCCCTTGGAGTATGTTTAGTAGATGGATCAAGGTACGTTGGGTTCAAATTTCACCTCATGGGGCCTTATACTTTCAGAGATATATCATGTGTAAGATAGGGACGATTCACCCCATAGGTCACCTTGTCAACCCTCCCATACGAAAACTTGGTAAGTTACATATTGCATAGGGTCTTTGAGAAACTGTTTAATTTGATGAGGTGGTTTTGGATGCACAAGCTTAGGTGGATATTTTATTGTCTTGATTTACTCATCATGATACATTTGACTTGACATCCTTGGAGGGCGTGTCCATTTGTCTTTGCAGGACCATGTTTGGTGGACAATTTTGGAGTAACACGCCTAGCTTGGGCTTCCATGGGGCTTGAAGCCCACAGGTTGGATGGCGAGGGCCGGCATTATGGATGATGATGGCTTACCTTTGGAGGCCTAGAGGATACCTTGGAGTATCTTTCCCATCCCTCACATGCCAAACGACTTGCTTGAAAGGACCAAAACGTCACCCTTGAAGGCTTGATGCCACATAGGGCTAGTGTTTGGTGGTGATGGAGTTGCCACTCATTGACACTTGGCATGATTTGGTGTGAGAATACTTGAGGAGGATATAGCGCATGAGAGGGAGGATTTATGAGCCCCAATGACCTCAACTTTCTACTCCAACAACTTGCTAAAAGAATCAAGACGTCACCCTTAGAGGGTGACGTCATTTTAGGGTTTCTATTGTGCACATTTTTAAGTTTAAATTTGAATTAAAGTTGAATTATTTTGAAAAAGGGGAAAAGTAAGGGTTGTTGTCCCCTTACTTTGTGGTTTACCCCTCTTAAAGTGGACAAACTATGTTTTAGAACATTTGTATAAATAGAGATCAACTCTATTTCATTTTGAATCATAACTCTCCCATTGTGAGAAGGACTTGGCTGAAATTTGCGTCCTATTTGGGCAATCTCTCTCTTGTGCAATTTGTTATGGTTTGTCTTTTCTATTGGTGGAAAAAGTGGCGCGCTATCTCTCTTGGAGCTATTCTCTTGCATTTTGGTGGACTAATCTTGGTATAAAGGAGGTTTATCTTGTTGATGCTTGGACTAGGTAAGGAATCTATCATATTGTTGCTTCATTGCTTGGTTACAAGTTTGATTTTATAGACTTGTTTGGGAGTATAAGGGTATATAACCCCACCAAGTCCATCATTTGTGTCTTGAGATAATCTGTTGCATAAGGTTTTACTAGGAGAAGTAAAAGGGCTTACACCCTCCTAGTACTTCCTAGTTAGCCTTGCTTGCCTTGTGGAGTAAAAGGGATTACATCCCCAAGTAGATAACATTGCTAGATTATTCTTTCTTTGACTCCATAACCCAATAGCTAAAGACACTAATCTAATTGCATTGAAGAAATAAAATCTTGCATTGGTTAACGTGAAAACTTGAGATTTTGAGATTGTCTAGATTGGAATCAATTATATGCTATATATGCTTGGTTGAGCCACTAGGGCGTCTCACTTTGCTAAGTGATTCTTGATGTTGTTATAACATTTAATATACAACCATTAGGGCTGCAGAAACCCTAAAACAAATATCTTAATAACTTACAAACCAATCGTAAAAAATTGCTAACATTTTGCCCATATAATCTACTAGTCTTAGCGCACTTTTTGGGTGGATTGTTGGCAAGTTTTGATGGTTGATTTCTTTGTGTAAAAATTTGTTTTCATCCATAAGGCTGCAATTATTTCTATGCAATACCTTTTATTACATGCTTTTTTCATTGCTAAAGTCTTGTGCTTTTATACTAGAGTTATACTAGTGTTTTGCTAGCTTATCTCTTGCATCATTTGTTGGACTTTTAGCACTTGTTTAGCAGCTTGAACGACTATCTTATTTATGGAATATATCTTTGTTTACTGCTGAAATTAGGGATAACAAGATTAACTTTCTTGTCCACTTGATATACTATGTGCAAACTTGGCTTTACTTGTGTCTTGGGCAGGTACAAATACACTCCACAAGTACCCAAAGAATTGGCAACCGTAAACCACTCCCGAGATGAATCGTCAAAGCCATATTCCACTTAGAAACTTGACCTATAGGAGAATTCATTCATAAGTACCACTTTCCATCTCATTTCCCCCTAGGGTCACTCGATATTCCCCCCTTGAGGTTATCACTTCACCTCTAAAGTGACGGTAATACCTATCTAAGGTGACAGTGGGTAGGTGTTCTCTTAGTTTTCGCCATATTGTGGTTTGGGTTGGGATTTTCCAAAACTACAATTTGTGTAATAAAATTTGGGCACCGTTGATGGGGAGAATTTTGAATCCTCTTTCGTGCCCTAACGACACTTTGGCAAGCTTCCTTTTCAAAGCATCTACCTCTAACTTTTCTGGCGACTCCACTTGAAGGATGTTCCCCTTCCACCTTTGTTGAGCTCTTCTTGAAGCTCATATGGAAAATCCACCATCCCAGAACCCACCTTTCCTTGTTTCCCCCCTTTTCCATCCTTTGATGAAACTTGATCTCATCTGGCGACTCCATTGAGGTGTCTTTTCAGTCAATGGAATCATGGCACCATGGGACGAACCCTCATCCAGAACTTGTCATGCCTCAGGGAGGACACTTTTACAAATGGAAAAGAAAAAATCTACCAATGAAGTTGTTGAGGAACTGATGAATCTTGTAAAAGAGTTATTTCAAAATTATTCCCAAGAACTAGCCCTTGAGGATGAAGAAATGTTTGAAGAAGGTTACTAAGAAGATCCCAATGGAGTTTCTCTTGTTGAAGATCCAAACAAGACATTTGATGAAGATGAAGTGCTTGTGTCTACCCTTCCATTTGATGAAGACATCCATGCCTCTGTTCCTCCTGCACATCAAGAAGAGGACATGATGAGTTGTAACCCTTTTGAAGATCTTGATGATACTTTATTCCATGAATTTCGAAATGAAGAAGTATTAGAGGATCCCTTAGATGCGACATATACTTTTGAAAAAATGCAAACAAAGCACTATGTATTAAGTATCAAGCCCCTTGTAATGAAGAGGTGATGGAGGGGCATGTCCATAAAGAGAAATAAGAATGTTGACGAAGCATAACACAATGGGACACTGCTATCTTTGCTCCTTCTTGATGAAGGTGAGGTCGTCCAATCTTTCTCTCCTCCTGCACATAAAGTTGAAGAAACAATTGGTCTCAATGATGAAGAATCTGAAGATCCAATTGAAGCCGCCCTAGCCTCTGGTCTTCCTGCACACAAAGACAAATAGATGGTCATTTTCAGTCATATTGATGGTCTTATGAAAGAACCCTTGGATATGGTTGATGCGAATATAGACACGTTCATACAGATTGGGAGATGCATATTGGATTTGGGTCATTTCATTTTTGACAGAGACACCATTTATGACATTGAAGGTAGCTTTCAAGCAAAATGGTTTGAGTTGTCATCATCAGAGGATTGGTCCTCACGAGTGTATGATTCAGATGTTTGGCAGCCTGGTGATGATATGGTTATAGATTTGTTTCGTTCATTCGAGGATGACTTCTCATAGCATACTCAGGGTGATATTCAGTCATCCCTTGATACATACCCTTTTGGGGATGAAAATTTGTTCTATGGGGATTTTCAACCATCTTTGTGCTAATATTTTGATAGACACCAAGTCGTGACTAGCCCAGAGTAGTTCGGGGCTCACACTACCAAAAGGAAACATTTTCATATTGAGATTTTTGGCAAGGATTTGCAGACAAAGTAGCGACGTTTTCCAAGTCTCGGGGAGGAGTTTTTCTCTAGACTTGAGGTTGTGCCTTACTCCACTTCCTCTTGTTGAGGAAACTATCAGGTTTTCTCGGGATCCCTTATCTCCTCTCAACATTCAGGGAGCAATGAAATTTTGTGCGTAGATGAAGATGAGCCATCATCTGCATATGATAGTCCTCTTCAGAGATGGGTTGACCAAGCTTGTGGCTATCACTTCAGGTAGGGTTTCCTGGATTATCAGACTTGTGGTTTTTCTTTCCAACATGATTTTTTGCCTCCCACCCATCTCCATGAGTTTCATTTCATGATTGATTATATGTCTATTTATGCTCATGATCATTATGTGCTTGAATTATCTTTGTTGTATTACATAATTAAGAAGATGGGGAGATGCCTTGATAAGATGATCAACTGGTTGCACTAGTTGTAAGATTTCACCTAACATCTAACGACATTTGATCACTAGGGCCCCAAGTAAGTAGGTAGGTCATTTTGATTTCTTTCATTTGCATATTGATCGCTCATGGTAATTTAGTTTCACTTCATTTTTTATTTTCATTTTTCTCTACTTGCATAATTGATTTACATGCTTTATACATGAAAAATGCTAAAAAAAATATTTTCTAGATTAGTTGTCATTTTTGGCTTTTGATTATATGGACAAAGGATGAGTGAAGCCATCCTACTACTAACAATTTGTTGACTAGATGTATGTAGGCACATGTATACCAAGAGATGTTGTGGTTCTCATCCACCCCATGACGAGTACATATCCCCAAGTAGGAGCTAGATGTTATCCCCAATTTTAGGGATAACCAAGGAGATGATTTCTTGAGGCCCTCAGGTTGCAAACATGAAGTACTGAGAGATAGTTTGACCAAAAGTGTCCACTTGCACATATGGAGACCTGCTTCACCACCACAGGTTCTAGGTCATATTGAGGGTATCCACCACACCGACTTGCTTTCAGAGGACATTGGATCTTTCTTCATGAGGTACAAGCCAAGTATTAGGGTGAGTGTCATTTCAATATTTGAGGCATTTTAGTTTGTTGCATTTAAATCTGTTTTTCATTATGTAACGCATGCTCAGACCTTATGCTCTTTACCTTGTTTACTTTAGTGGTTGACATTGTGCCCTAGTAAGTGGTCACCCTTAGGGATGGATTTGCTACTGGGATTTTCCCCTTGACAAGTCATCATGCCACTCCCGACCATACTTGTCAATTTTCGTACTTCATCCCCTCGCCTCCTTATCTTTTGGGATTTTCGAGTGTATTGACCCAAGAAGGGATTGTCCCTCATTTCATGGGAGGAAGGGGCTGAAGGCCCAAAGGGAAGATAGCTAGAAAAACATAAAATCCTAATCATGAACCTTCCAAATGCTCGCCCAAAGAGGTCTTGAAAGCAATGAAACGCTTCTCCTAAAAAATCAAAGACCTGCAAAAGCAAATTAAAATTATATAAATGTCCCCACTTGTTGAGGTGTGTACACTCATGTGGGGTCCCTTTCTTTCCTTGCATATGACACTCTGTGTACCTCTAGATTAAAGTGGCCTTATGGTGCTACCCCCTAATCTAATTGAATCACTAATAGGGAGTTCCCAAGGTTTTGGATTATTATTAATTAACTAATGGAAATAAATGGGCTTGGAAAAAGGATGCATTGAAAACGAAGGTCCAACACACCCTCTTCAAAGGCACCCATAAATGAGACACTAACGTCCCTTGTATGTCATGAATCCCATGCCCAAAAGTATTTCCCCCATCCATATCATCTTTTGCACATGTCTTAGATGGGGGTTTGAACCAGGAAACACTCCTTGACCTAGATGATGATTCATCCAATAGGTCACCTTGTCAATCCTCCCATACCAAAACTTGGTAAGTTGCATAGGGCCTTTGAGAAATTGTTTAATTTTATGAGGTGGTTTTGGATGCACATGCTTAGGTGGCTCTTTTATTGACTTTATTTACTCATCATGATGCATTTAACTTGAGATCCATGGAGGGAATATCCATTTGTCTTTGCAGGACCATGTTTGGTGCACGATTTTGAAGGAATAAGCCTAGCTTGGGCTTCCATGGGGCTTGAAGCCCACACGTTGGATGTTGAGGGCCCACATTATGGATTATGGTGGCTTGTCATTGGAGGCCTAGAGGACACCTTGGAGGATCTTTCCTAGCCCTCACATGCCAAACGACTTGCTTGAAAGGACCAAAATGTCACCCTCGAAGGCTTGACGTCACCTAGGGATAGGGTTTGGTGGTGACGAAGTTTCCACTCATTGACACTAGGCATGATTTGGTGTGAGAACACTTGAGGAGGCTATAATGCATGAGAGGGAGGCTTTATGAGCCCTAACGACCTCAACTTTCTACTCCAACGACTTACTCAAAGAGTCAAGACATCACCCTTAAAGGGTGACTCCATTTTAGGGTTTCTATTGTGCACTTTTTTAAATTTAAATTTGAATTAAAGTTGAATTATTTTGAAAAAGGGGAAAATTAAGGGTTGTTGTCCCATTACTTTGTGGTTTACCCCCCTTAAAGTGGACAAACTATGTTTTAGCAACTTTAACGACTATATTATTGCTGATATATATATATATATATTGTTTACTTCTGCAAATTAGGGAGAACAAGATTAACTTGCTTGTCCACTTGATATACTACGTGCAAACTTGGCTTTTCTTGTGTCTCATGAAGGTACAAACACTTTCTACAAGTACCCAAAGACTTGGAAACCTTAAACCACTCTTGAGATGAGTCATCAAAGCCATCTTCCACTTAGAAACTTGACCTATAGGGACATTCATTCATAAGTACCACTTTCCATCTCATTTCCCCCCAAGGTCACCCAGGATTCCCCCCTTGAGGTGATCACTTCACCTCTTAAGTGACGAGAATACCTATCTAAGGTGACAATGGGTAGATGTTCTCCTAGTTGTCGCCATATTGTGGTTCAGGTCGGGATTTTCCCAAACTACAGTTTGTGTGATACCAGGGACCTCTACCCCTGATTATGGGCTCACGATTAGTGTTGGGGCAATATTTTGGGTTGGCTCAATAGCTTGGCTTGGATTGGTGTGATCTGTCCTTGGAAAATAAGAAGGGTTGTAGGCAAGATCCAATACTAAAGGACCTCGAGCTTTCAGGTAACTATATTACATTGCTTAATAATCTGTCTATGGAGTTCTCTACTCTTAAAAAGTTGGAATAAGTAGACAATTTTGTCATGGAATCAAAACATAAGGCTATTTGTTGTGGTAGGAGTGTCTCACTTTTAGGTGATTTAATTTTGTTTAGAGGGATTGTGAGTAGGGATTCCCCTGATGTCTAGTCATGTGAATATGTTAATTTTGTTGAAAGGGAAAATACTATTGGTGGAGGGAATAGACAAGTCACCTTGGACACCTCTGCGAGGGGGGAGGAAATTGCTACCCACATCCAAAGAGGGGGCCAACCCATCAGTTTTACCAGTTTCAGGAGGTTTGGGTTCAAATTTCCCAAAAGACCTAGGACCTTTCACTGTAGGGAAGAAGTCATCTTCGAAACTATCCCAAGAGATAGCAATTAAACAAGTGAATTGAGGTAAATAGAGGTTGATTACAAGGGCCCTTAGAGTAGACTTAAACCCCTCTTTAGTGTCCAAATGAAAGTAATTTTAGTTAATATGAGAGGCCTTAGGGGGGAAGCCAAGAGACTTGCCCTGAAGCGATTGTTGGAGTTAGACAAATCATATATAGTTATAATACAAGAGACAAAAACATAGTTACCAACTTAACGAAAACTCTACATAGTTCTCGTTTTTTTGGGGGTCACATTTTTTACCTCATTTTGAAAAGTTGTGCTACCGGTAGCACCGCCTTCCCTTTTTAGGTTGTTTTTTGATATTTTAAATCTTTTTATCCATAATGTATCCACTTTTTTTTTAAATGCTATTTTTTTATTTATTTTCAATTTTTTCTAATTTTTTTTCAATGATGTTTTTAATCGTTTTTCCAAGCTTCTTTCAATGTTAAAAATGTTGTATAACATTTACTTTTTTGAAATTAAGATTTTCCTATGTATTACCTTAAGAACTTCAAAAAGATACTCTAATAAATTTCCAAAATTCTATAACTTTTATAATTGATCAAACATAGAAAGGTGAGATTTATAAAAATGTCCCTAAAGTGAAGAAATACATCCAACACTTTTACACAATTGTCACTCACTAACCTTAGTGAGGATCGAATAAGAATTATTATTAGGGATGATGAAATGAGAATGGTTTCTACCACCACACATGATATTGAATTGGTTAATCCTAGTTGGTTGGTTTAGCAAACTATTTCTACAGTGGGTTGGGATCAATACTTCGACTTTGCCAACAGTATATCCTTTGAATCATTCTTAAGCTCCATTTCAATCAATGAAATATCTTGTAGGGACTTTTGTCTCACTCATGCATGCTCTCTCATTCAATCCAATCAAATTCCACAATATAATATGTTGTGTTTTTCTTCCTTTTGTGTTAAGTTGGTCGTTGTCCTAGATCATTCTTCCTCTATTATCATGATTTCTTCCTCTACTTGTTTTGATTACATGCGAGTGTTTTTCTTTATTAGTGTTTGTCTATTATCATGATTTCTTCCTCTACTTGTTTTGATTACATGCGAGTGTTTTTCTTTATTAGTGTTTGTGGAGCTCAACTTTTCACTTTTATCATTAAAGGTATCTCATCTTTCTTTGACATCCTCTTATGTTTGAATTTCCTTTATATTTCATATTTTCTTCATCATATAACTCAAAGGGAAAGTGATAAGGCTTTATCTCAACCCATCGACAATAAGGGTATACAATAATTAGATTTGTGAACTTTTAAATAATATACCAAGGAATCCTCGAGTGAATTCCTTGATGGATTCCATCTTTTGATATATTATGGTGTTATTTATCTCAACCCATCGACATTAAGGGTATACAATAATTAGATTTGTGAACTTTTAAATAATATACCAAGGAATCCTCGAGTGAATTCCTTGATGGATTCCTTCTTTTGATATATTATGGTGTTATTTCTTCTGGTATGTTAGGATAGCCAAAAATGCACCGAACAAATTTCTCTATATCATAGAAAAATAAATAATTACGAACTTAAAAATTATAGTAAAATAATCATAAAATTAAAAAAAAAAAAATGATTTTTAAGTTTTTCAATATCATTAAGTTTTTAAAAATGAAAAAATCACCAAAGTTAGTTATTGTAAAATTTAATTGTCACATACTGATTTTTTCAAACACTTAACAAACCTTATCCAAAAACATAGTTACCAACTTGACGAGAACCTTCTAGAGTTTTTTTTAGAGGTCATACTTATTGGCTAATTTTACCTCTGTTTCAAAAAATGGTCTTACTTGTAGCACATTTTTTGGGGGTTAAATGCCCACCTTTTGTAACCATGGCATTGAAAACTTTGTAATGTTGATGACAAAGACTTAAAAATCAACCATTGAATCAAAGAGTGGTGCTAACATCAACATCATTTTTATTTTTGAGGTTAAAACCACAACTTCTTTGAAACCTCTAGACTTGTCCATTGGTACCATTGCAACCAAAACCTTAAAATCAACCCCCGAATTAAAAAGTGGTGCTCCTAGTAGCAAGCCTCCTTTTTTTTGGGCTAAAATTGCAAGTTTTCTAAAATCATGGCCTTGACAACTAATACCCTTGGAACTAAAATCTTAAAGCCAACCCCCAAATTGAAAAGAGGCACTATCAATAGCAACCTCTTTTTTCTCTATGTTTAAAATTGTAACATTTTAGAAACTATGACCCAAAAGCCCAAACCTGTTGCAAAAAAAGAAATAAAAACAAAATGAAAGATAAATAAAAATATAAAGAGGAAAAAAAACAAAACGATTAAAAAAAGCATAATTTTCCTTTTAAATAAGTATGGAGCTCGTGAGAATTTGTTCTTATCTTAGCAAGGCTTATTTTTTTCTTTACACTTGTCAAAACAAAGAGATAATTTTGATCTTCTGGATTAGGGTTGAATACATCCTTATAATACCTTAATTTTCTTTTTTCCTCTAACTCTTTATCACACCACATTTCTCCTTAAATTTTGATTTAATAATATTTTTAATAGTATCCTTATTCTGCAAAATGGTGTCTTCCATGATTCCCCAATAGCTTAGCCAATACTAGGCATCTTTATACCATTCTCACTTGAGTTGAAGGTGGTTACAACTAGATTTTGAAGCAATTTTAGAAATCCTCTTGTCTTCCATGTTGTTAAACTGGTTCTTATACATTAGGTATCTAGTCATAGATGTGCTCTCAATGGGGGAAAGGCTTACCTCTAAGAGGAGGATGGGATAGGGCGTATTTCCTTTAATTTTGAGATTATAGGTTATAAAATTCTTTTGGATTTGCTCTATCTTTCTCCAGGATTCACGAGAGATATTGCATCCCCAGAATTTGCATCCATATAGAATAACAAATGTAACAAGAGTCTCAAAGAGGAGTTTATTCTTATCCCATATCTAAAGATCAGTTGATTTACACTTGTTTTCAAGTCCATGATAAGCTTTCCATCCCCCAATAATCCTTTTCTCAATGTTATAATTCTAGTTGAGCTTGTGGTGAATATTGATTTCAATATATTTGTATTAAGTCACATCCTCCAAGTTGTTGTTGTCATATAGGAAGGTATCATAAGTGATCTTATTGTATTTAATGATCATGACTTTAGTCTTGTCAATATTAACAATCATACCTGTTGAAATAATGTAACTGCAAAGAGTATTCTTATTATTATTGTTATTTTATTCATAGGATTAATCCCCATTGTGGATTAATCATGTCGGTATTTGTATTAGGACCAAATCCCCTTTTGCGGATTGGTCATCGGACAATTGTAATAGGCAAAATAAGAAGTCGGCCCCAACAGTTATTATTGAGACCCAGAAATAAATTAAAGGTGGGTTTACCCACCCAGAGTGAGAGGTCGGCCCTGCCAGAGAAGACCATTCACACATGCCAGTCTTGTATATATAGAGAGGCTAGCACCTCACTTTATCACACAACTCACTTGCTCATTCTTAAGAGGCAAGCTGCAACTTACCAGTTGGAGAGAGGGAGACGAGTGCCACATCTTTTGGAGAGGACTGTCTGTATTGGTTTGAGTTATCTGTTGAACATTGTATTGACAATTTATGATAAGGAAGTTTTTGCTGGGTTTTCTTCCCCTAGAGGGTTTCCCAGGATAAATGTTGTGTCTCTTGTGAATGTGTATTTCTCAGTGATCTTGTTCTTATATTGCTCTTATCTATT
>ML783652.1:49944-87394 GCA_009831015.1 Picea engelmannii
TTATGACTAGGCTAGGCAATCTTAACTAACTCATTAGTCATCACTTGAGGATATATTACTAATATCCTAAATGAATAATACAAATATATGGTGACAATTTAGACTTAGT
The DNA here is from genome assembly GCA_009831015.1 of Picea engelmannii. Taxonomy (NCBI): domain Eukaryota; kingdom Viridiplantae; phylum Streptophyta; class Pinopsida; order Pinales; family Pinaceae; genus Picea; species Picea engelmannii. Next base: position 50,054 of record ML783652.1, read on the forward strand.
GATTGGTAAAGGTAAGCCATAGGCTAACAAACTTGAGATATAATCCATGTAAGACAATTCACCTTAGTATACCCTTCAAGCATCACACCAACCCAAGACCCCATGTGAGTTACCAAGTTTAAGTATGGGAGGGCCTTCATCTAAACCTATTAGGTGTTCCACCTAGACATGAAATAAAATAACACATATAGAGGGATAGATCCCGTGAATGACAGGGAAAGTATAAACTCTTCAAGAGTAAGTGTGATAGTGATATGGTTTTAAGTCTTACTTCATGGCTCATGGTGTCATTAAATCCATTTCTATGAGTGCCTTTGTGGAGGGTGTGATTTCTCTTGAGTTACCCCATATTTACATGCTATTTTTACCAAACCCCTTTATCAACCATCTTTCTAGTCCACTTTATCATATTTGCAAGTCCCCTTTATAAGGTTTCAATATTTAGCATTGATATTTGGGACCGGGGCGAGCATTGAAAGATTAGAGCTCAAGTTTGGACTGGATTTTGTTAGTCCTTTTTTGTAATCATTCCTTCTTTCTTTCACATCATTTTCGTATTCTTTTAGTAGCAATTGCGAAACAACCTCTGGGCCTTCAACCCCTCTTCTCATGAGAGAATGGACCATGACCCATTATCGAAGTTTAGTACACTATGAGAGGCTCCAGGATGGAAAGTCTTAAGTATGGTGGGGAATAAAATGATACCCTTGTGAGCCCCCCCTAGTATTACCCTTTTTCCCTGGGTGGTGACAACACGAGACTAGGGCATAGAAGCTGACCACCAAGGTGAAATAAGAAAACTGACACAATTTATGAAACCATTGAGCAATTATCCAACTTCAACCAAATATCCTCATCGACATGCTTGGACAATTAAGAACAACACTTTGCATATGTTGGCCCTTGACCAAATTTTGAGGATCCTTGGTCATTTTTGACCATTTTGGGACTTCGACAGGCTGTCGAAGGCAGAGCACAAATCGAAGTGGAGATCGCTAGATCTCGACCTTTTTTTAGGGCCTTTTTAGGTTTTGGGCTTATGTAATGGGTATGGGGATGTTGGCCCATGGGTTTACCCATGCTTAGGCCTATTTTGTAATGTATAAATAAGTAGCTAGGTGATGTAAGAAGGGGCAAGTTGTGCTAAGTGAAAATGATTGTAAGAGGTTTGGTGCGTATTGTATGTTGAGACTTGCAGAGCTAAGTGAAAGTCGTCTGTAGTGCTTTGTGCATAGATTGTGGAAGGATCTGTGCCTAGATCTACTCGAGGAAGGAGGATCTAGCGAGGTGCGCAAATCTCCTGTCCTCTGTGGAGTTTATTTTGAGGCTCTGTGCATGTAGCTGATTGATCGGAGATAATAAAGAGGATAAGAGTTGGTGGACATAGCCCCAGGGTGGGGGTGAACCACGTATATCCTATATTGTGAATGCTTAGTGCTTCTTGGTTGTTCTTTTGTTTATGTGATTCAATGCTTAGTGCGATGTTAGATGATAGATGAATATGATATGATAGATTAGTGCTGAATAATGCGAATGAATGCTAGATCTGATCTATGTTGTTATGCTTAGTGGTCGAGTCTATTGAATCTATGTGAATACTGTGCTGATCTATTATTATGGTTTAGCTACGCTGTAAGCTAAGACTGAATATTGATGAATCATAATTGTGAAGTGCTTTGTTAAGGTGTTATAATCACAGATTTGTGTCCCAGCTAAGGTTGCAAACACTGGAGTCCTGCAACCACTTTTGCCTCTACCTCGGGTGAGACTTCATCTGCTTTGCAAGTTTTTCTGAAAGGGCCGATAGTTAGGATTTTTTTGGTGCTCTGTCATAGTGTTGAACCCTGGGTTTTCCCCTGTGCCAACAAATGGTTTCATTGCCGGGACCTGAAACTGTGATTGCTGGGAACTGAGGAAGAAGAAGCTATGTGCAAAGATCTAACCTGAAACTGTGAAAGCCTCGTGCATAGATATGTTTCCTTAGTGCGCAGTACTCTACTTGGATTGTGAAGCTCTGTGCTAAGAAGAGAAGTCAGATCCGAAGAAAAGAGGTAAGATATGAAATCTTTGTGCTTTGGTAAAGGTAAGAATAGTGAAAAGTTTTAGATCTGGAAGCTTTGTGCTCTGCTGAAAGTAAGATTAGTGGAAATTTTTGTTTCAAGAATATGGATCTAGGTATGTTTGATAAATTTTGTCCTAGCCTGAAAACTAGGACACAACTAGATGAAAGAAGGTTTGATATGAGTAGATCTAATAGAAATAATGAAAGATATGTTATTTCTATGCATAGAAAGAATGTATGGACTAACAAATGGATGCAGGATCCTAGAAAGATTTTTTTGCAGGTTAGCTACCATGATCCTAGTGCGCAATGATCCTAGAAAGGATGGGGATGATTTAAGAGAAATAGAGGATTGACTCTTTGTTACAGTTGCAGAAGACCTAGACATCTTGCTAAGGAATGCCCTGGTAGAAGACCCAGTTGTCTTTGTTGTAAAGATACAGATCATGAAGTTCTGGATTGCCCTAGATTGATTGCTAAGGTTGAAAGAATGAATATGAGAGAAGAAAACCCTAAGGAAGGTCTAGAAATTGATACCTTGGTAGAACCCTAGAAAGAATTAGAAATTGTACTATTGCAAATGAAAGAAACACTGAATGATCACAAAGATATCAACTTATCAGAGATATTCAAAGAAAAAGAATGCATAGAAACAAGAATAAGAGACTTCAGCATTGACTGCGTTTTGGATGAGGAAACACGGGTGAATATTGTGACAGAAAGAACTTGGGAAATTTTAGGGAAGCCTACTATGATTCCTTCATTGGGAGGAATAGGATTATTTAGAGGAAAGCTGATAACCTTGTGTGGAAGACTTACCCAGATATCTATGAGTGCTCATGGAACCTCGACAGAAGAAGGTTTTGAGGTTGTTAAATTCATTGAGAACAACACCCCATTTTCTATGTTACTAGGAAAATATTGGATTGAAAAGGATCAAGCCAGAAGAAAAGAAAAGGAAGACTTAGAGCAGAAGAAGCAAGAATTAAAAGATTTCACGACTAGAAGGATTTCACATTTGATTGAAGAACAAGAGAACAGGTCGAAGTTATTTAGAACCATAAACTTGGATGTCGAAGTTGAAAGGACACACGAGGACTTGAGACACCTATCTGTACAGAAGAGTAGAGCACCTACACCAGACAGAGAAGAAGTATTGCCCTTGAAGCCTAGTAAAAACCATCAAGAGTGCAAAGTTACTATGCCCAGAGAAGATAAGAATCAGAATGGAAAGAGGAATATTGAGATGACGATCACTGGGAAAAAGGCTAGAAATCTCAGTAAGAAGAAAGCAAAGATCGAAAAGTTACAGAAAGTTCCAGAAGGAATTGCGCAGAAGGAAGGATTCCAGAATCTGAACTTCGTCGGGATACTAGTACATCACAGCATGTCACTTCTCCATGGTGAAGCAATATGATTGTTGGACTCGTTATAACCGTTAGCCCAAATGGTTAGAACAATAGTTATGACCAGAAAGCTCGCCATCAAACGATTGGGACCGCCCCGTAACGGACATAACTGCATTGATGAAGGCTTCTCGCCCGTTGGAAAGATCCATTATCTAGTTGTCTACTTATTCCATCGAGCCTTGCACCGAGAACACTTTTGCCACCCATTATTATCTGAGCTCATAGATTAGTTGATTTTGTGCAGTGATCATCGAGCTATCTCCCTCCATCATGTTGCATTGAGTAGTTTCTCTTCAACCTGAGATAGTCAGCTATGAGCGTGTATGTCCGAAGAAATTAGCACAATCAAATAATATATGAAGGATATATTCATCGACCTCATGACTGAAAAGGTAATATCTGTGGGTGTACAAGCTTCATCGACGAGAGGAGTGTAAGACTCCCCGTCGACTGCTCACGGATCTGGACCATCCCGAGCTGCGACTGAGAAAAGAACCAAACATAGAGATGACTTGGCGAATGCGAAGTTATTACCATCCATACTACCCGATTACATCCCACCCTTGGCTAGTGTAGTGAGTCATGACAGTGTCCCGAGGGACTTCGACTACACCGTCATCACTGCGTACCTCCTGAAGGGGATACACGCAGTCAGACCACAACTAGAGAGGATTCCAACCTTGAAAATAAGTGACTATAACCTGGGAGACCATAAGAGCTATGGCATGCTTGCACCTCACAAATATCTCACCAAGACAAAGGGAAAGAAGACAAAGATCATCCCTCAGCCGTGGACCATGAACCTCGTGGAGTCCACCCTTTTGAATGTAATGAAAATTCCACATTTTGGAAGACACCAGGAGGTTAACGCCCGCGTTAAGCTTCCGCTGTCGTGCTTCCACGGTGGCTATCTGTGGTTGGACAGACGTATCACTGTCAATCCAGTGTTGATCCATAGGATCATCGGACTAAGCATGCAGGGACCAAACCCACAAGACTTCTACCCAGGAAAAGATGCAGACCATGCCTTGGCACATACGATTAAAGAAACATACACCGATGTTTATAAGGGGATGCGAGGCTGCAAGGTAGCCTCCATCCAGAATGGCGCAGTGCGCCTGACATGCCAATTAATTTCAGGAAATCTAGTAAGAAAGAATAGACCCACACAAGTCACATGGTTTGTTTTTGACCTCACCAGGAAATGTGTGGAATGCCTACAGATGAACTGGGTGAAGTACCTAGTTAACCAGCTTGAACTGGATTGCCGCGAAGCTCAGGATCAGGGCTATGAGTTTCACTTCATCTGGCTCCTTATCCTCATCATGTTTACTGCTTGGGAGATGCCAGAAGGTGCGACCTTCCCTGAGATCGAGCCATTCGAGCTGCTTGCTGTGAAGTTCAACACACTCTGGTATTCGAGCGATATGGGAAAGTAGTGGCAGTCAAATGCAGTATTTCATACCTAATACCTGTAGCTTAGGAGGGCTATTGAGTCCTTCCTTCGTATGACGTCGAACACCCTGGACAGATTCATGACGCTTATGAAGTTCCACACAGATAGGCATTTTATTTATATTACTGCGTGTGCTGATGAAAGCATAGAAGAAATTCAGTACTACTACAAGCTCACTACAGAGGACCTGAAAGAAATCATTAAAGACTGGCCTACATAACTCCTTATCCCTGCTGACCCCGCAGAGCTGTCTGACCCAGACCTCATTGGAAATCTGGTGGTTACTCATGAAGAGTATGATGCCCCAAGCAACAACAAGAAGAAAAAGAAGCAAGATGTACATGAAATACACAACACATCATAAGAGATCGCATCTGAGTCACCTAGCGGAGGAGGTGATGACGAAGTGAACAAGGAGGAAAAAGAACAAGAAGAAGATAAGCAAGGTGAAGTAACACTGCCACAGAACATCCCTGATGACACCGATCCATCCAAGAAAATGAAGGTTTCCCCCACGAAACCTTCATCGTGGAAGAAGTCCAAATCGAATAAACCAAAGATGCAGAATGTACTCAGAATTGACGACTTTGACTTCATTATTTCAGCTATAGGAGATGCCTCACAGGAGATTTTGCAAAGAAATGAAGAAAAACAAGAGGCCATGTACGATAGAGTTGAAGCAGAACTAATAGGTGTACATCAATCCCTTTATTCGAGCCGCGCAACGTCCACTGCGCCCCCACCCTCAGAAGAACCAGAGTTTGGAGATGAGCCTGCTGAACTCTACAGACTAGTTGATGTGACTGAAGCCCGCCTTCATCAAGCACAAGTTGAGAAAGACCAGGCCAGAATGGCTCTGAAACAAGAAAAGGAGGAATTTATCGAGCAATGTAGGATTGCGCAACATGAGAAGGATGCTCTTTAAGCGAAGTTCGAAGAAGAAAGATCGCAATTCCAACAGGAAAAATAAAATCTGCTCACGGAGCAGGTCAGAGTAAAAGAAGCAGTCAACATAGCACTTCGTTTTGTGATGGGCTTCAAGTAGAAGGAGGAAGAACCAGCAGAACACCAAGTAGCGCAACTCGTAGAAATCATCCAGCAACTTCAACAGAGAATCACAGAAATGGAGCTAAGAACAGTGCCCAGTATTCTGTAGGATGTTCGAGATCAAAGAGAAGTGACTGCTCGAGGCACAGTCGAAAGAATCAAGAACCTCGCCATGGAATGTAAACAATTGAGTGATCGCAGTGCCCAAACTTATGAGTAACTCACTGAGGATCCTGAATTGAAGGCACTGGAGTCACAACTCCAGAAGGTGAAGCAACAAGCAGAAACAGTACAGGCACAATTGAAGGCCCTGTCAGCAATTGAGAGGATGAAGCGATCCCAATAACAATGCGCTACCCAACAATAGGTCCACACCGTTCAGAGCAGAGTCATGGAAGTAACTCAGAGGCTCCAACAAATACATGACAAGGCTTACCAACTATTCGCAGAGATCGAAGGCCGAGGAGCATAACTAGAGCAAGTCGTCACTGTAACTAAACAATGCTTAGAGGGTCCTGTCAACAAAGCAGTAATCCAAGAGTTCGCTGAGCAGGAGGCTATGGCATAACAACGGGTTGAATCCGCTTGAGCCAAGCTTGAGGATTTTGAGGCAGAGCTACCCAGATCTGAGTGACTCAGAACGAGTCACAGGTGAGTGTTGGGGGCATGTTGGCCCTTGACCAAGTTTTGAGGATCCTTGGTCATTTTTGACCATTTTGGGACTTCGACAGGCTGTCGAAGGTGGAGCGCAAATCTTAGTGGAGATCATGGGATCTCGGCCCCTTTTTAGGGCCTTTTTAGGTTTTGGGCTTATGTAATGGGTATGGGGATGTTGGCCCATGGGTTTACCCATGCTTAAGCCTATTTTGTAATGTATAAATAAGTAGCTAGGCAATGTAAGAAGGGGCAAGTTGTGCTAAGTGCAAATGATTGTAAGAGGTTTGGTGCATATTGTATGTTGAGACTTGCAGAGCTAAGTGCAAGTCATCTGTAGTGCTTTGTGTGCAGACTGTGGAAGGATCTGTGCCTAGATCTACTCGAGGAAGGAGGATCTAGCGAGGTGCACAGATCTCCTGTCCTCTGCGTAGTTGATTGTGAGATTATGTGCATGTAGCTGATTGACCAAAGATAATAAAGAGGAGAAGAGTTGGTGGATGTAGCCCCAGGGTGGGGGTGAACCACGTATATCCTATGTTATGAATGCTTAGTGCTTCTTGGTTGTTCTTTTGTTTATGTGATACAATGCTTAGTGCGATGTTAGACGATAGATGAATCTGATATGATAGCTTAGTGCTGAATAATGTGAATGAATGCTAGATCTAATCTATGTTGGTATGCGTAGTGCTTGAATTTATTGAATCTATGTGAATACTGCACTGATCTGTTATTAGCGTTTAGCTGTTCTGTAAGCTAAGATTGAATATTGATGAATCATAATTCCTAAGTGCTCTGTTAAGGTGTTACAATCACAGATCTGTGTCCCAGCTAAGGTTGCAGACATCTGAGTCTTGCAACCACCCCTGCCTCTACCTCAGGTGAGACTTCATCTTCTTCATAGGTGTTGCTGAAAGGGTCGGTAGTTAGGGTTTTGTTGGTGCATTTTTGTAGCGTTGAACACAACAACCCCAAAACCAAGTTCTACTCCTACAACAATTCAAATCCACCATCTCTTGCTTCCCCACAACCTGCAAAACCCAAGGAATGTACCCCCTCCATTGCTCACAGTCCCTCAGGCTACACCATTTGTTTATCAGGGCTTCTATGCACTTGGTTGGATAGGAATCTCTTAGCCAGGGACTTCAGGAACTCTCAACTACTTCAAGAGTGCTCACAACAACCAACACAAGGCTCTTGAGCCATTTCCTAACCATGAAACACACTATACGATTAAATCTTGTTTTACAGGAACACAACCTTGATTTCTAGCATAACACATAGCTCAACAATGGCTTCCTTCAAACACAACATGACTTTTTCTCTTTCCAAGACTCAACTATTTTTTTTCTACCCAAAAAAAGGTCCCCGTTTTGCATACGAATTTCCCTCCTTCTATCTTACTTGCTTGACTCTTACTCTTCCAAAATATGATTGTATTTTAGCCTCCCTAATAACTATGGGATGTGACTCCTCACACCCACCCTCTTACTGAGTAAAATGATTGGCTTTGGGAACACTCAACAACAAATAGAAGGTTATACACAATGATAATAATTCCAGGAATGTGGGTTGGATTAATACCCATGAATAATCCCCCCTTGGACCACCCTCTCTCTTGTGGAATCATAGCCCCCCATCATTTTCATCCCTCTCATATCACAACCAATGATTACTATTTTTATTAATTATTCCATGTACATAATATACAATTCAGCCCCCGACCATATTAAATCAATACATGCTCTTTGCCCCAACATATCGGCTCACTAACCTAATCCACATTTATACAATTATATTATAATTTGCAGGGATTAAAACCGAGGATGTTACAATCCCCTCCCCCTTATTTTTGCACTGTCCTTAGTGCAAAACACCCTGTAGTGTACATACAATTAAAATGTTAGCAAGCCTGACAACCTGGTTCTTCTGCAAGCCTGAAAAATTGCTTCTTCTTGCTGTACTCACCCTCTAGGCTCATGCATCCCTTTCACTGTTATACAATTCTTTAAGCGATCCATCATTTTACAAGGTGTTCTTATGCATACCGATGCCAACTTTCTACTAAACTTCCACTAGCAAGCTATAACATGTGGCAATAATCCCATTTGCATCATATGCATACATTTACTATGAGACATCATCATACAATTTTCATTTATAAAATTTCAAATATGTTTTACACAATTTTTTTTTCCCAATCATGATTTTTCTGCTCATAATTGTTTGGCTCTTGCAATAGTAAATATCAATCTTCCTTATGGACTTACATCCCTGCCATATCCAAGACCATTTCCCCCGCAATATTCTCAATTTCCATACAACCAAACAAATTGTTAGCATATCATAACAATTTTCAATTATTAATTTATCAAATATATTTATACAAGAAAATAAATAGTCCCACGCATGAGAGTTCCACTCATTATGTTTGGCTCTTGCGTTTGTAGATATTAGTGTTCCTTATAAGCTTACATCATTATTATATCCAAGACTGCTCTACCCACAATTTCCTCAACTTTCTTACAACCAAACAAGATTGTTAGCACTCATGCGCATTTTCATCAGTTCATGAAATGATATCAAAATTGTAATTTACCAAAAATTCAACCATTTCGAGCCATTATTCATATTAAAATGGAATTCAACCATTAATCATATTATCTAGAATGAAACTATCATTCATTGTACATGCATTATCATCACACAAAGATTTTCGTAATGCAATCAAACTTTACTAATAAATAAAACCAATGTGCCAACAATCACGATCACATCTACACAATGCATTCTTGCATTGACTCTAGAATACCATTTATTCATGTAATGTTTTCCATCATGTGAGCTGGAAGGTATGGCCCATTCCTCAACACATCATCCAAAATATTCGCCAATTACTTCACCTATTATTTGGATACCTTCCTCTTCAAACCATACACAACACTAGGAACATCATCCCTTAGTGCTATTCAATGTCGACAAAGAGGTTGCAATCCAAACATGGGTTATATAGGGGAAAACCATTAAGAATTTGTATGATGTTATAACATTTCTATATCCAACCACAACATGGCCTTGCACATGGTTATTTCTATTGGCATTCATTGTTATGGTAGGAATATATCTCCTGACTTGACTTGGTTATGATCTCATAAACAAGATAACACAATATGCCATTAAATTTATCATAAATGCATCCAATCAACAAATAATAATTGCATACTTGAGGCCCCCTTCCCTTTACGTGAATTCAAATATCAAGAACTTAACCGAGGGAATTCTTACCTCAATTCCCTTGATCATTTTATGCAACACACACAACCTTAAATGCATACCTACGTGGTTGTTATCACATTACTTGATGCCACCTGATCAATTGGTACTTTGTAAAATCTCACAGGCTCCCCTCACCAACCTCTTGATCAACATTCTCACCATCTTGATTTATCTTCATATGTATGTCTACCATAAGCAACAATATCATCATCCTTTTTAGCCATGCTATAATTATTTTTCTTGGACACACAATCCATCATTAGTTTTGTTCAAATATCATAACATCATTATATATATATATATATATATATATATATAGATCAAGAGACTACTCTCAATCTACAATAATGCCACCAACATGTTCACAACAAACTACTCTCAGTCTACAAGCATGCCACCAACATGTTCACCAGTTGAGTAACATCACATGCATAATAAACATTAAAACATAAGATTTTCTACTTCTTAATTTCCTGTAGCTTACTAGCTACATCACACACAAATTTAACCATGTTGATTGATACCATAGTTCTAAATGCTTCTAACAACATATATTAAAACATGAATGCAACAACTCAAGAAAAAAGAAAACACACAACATCCATATAAACCATTTACACAACATAATATAATAATAAACCCAACAAATAACTTATCTTTTGATAGCTAACCAACTAGCTACATACGAAGGATGAACCTCCTGGCCATAGGAATTGTTGTTCATTTTCTACCAACAACAAGCCACCCCCGAGTTGAAGCTATGATTCCACAAGGAGATCTATCTCTTTGGCTATCCACTCTCCACATACAACAACCCAAAAAACCCAGGTTCTTCTCTGTTTTCCGCAACCTGCACAACCCAAGGAATGGGATCCCCCTTCACTGTAGATAGTCCCTCAGGCCTTCACACTTCCCTCCAGAGATCTAATGCATCTAATTGATTGAGAATACTCCCAACTACTCTAGGAGTGCTCACAACATCCCTCACAAGGCTCTTGAGTCAATTTATCAACGTAAAAATGCTTCATAGGATTATAGCCCGATTCACATGCACACATGCCTCTATCTCAACACAAAACCCATACCAACAATGGCTACCTTCAATCCCAACATGGTTGGTGCTCTTCCAAACACTCATCTCCTCTCTTGTTGTCCAAAATCTACAAGTAAAAACTGTTCTCTATGAAAAAACGTGACTGTCCATAAAAACTGCCCCCGTGGCCATGTGAATTTCCTCTCTTTGTTTGCTTACTTGACTTGACTTACACTCTTCCCCAAGCTGATTATACCCATTCCCATGCTCTCCAATAATTATGGGATGTGACTCCTCACACCCACCCTCTTACAAGAGTTTAATTATTTGATTTAGGAACACTCAATAACAAATAGAAGGTTTTCACAATGATAATAATAATAATGTGGGTTTGGATTAATACCCATGAGTAACTCCCCCTTGCACCCCTCTCTCTTATGGAATCATATCCCCCCCATGGTTCTTCATCCTTTTTGTATCGCAACCAACGATTACTATTTTGAATAATTATTTCAATGCACATAATATACCATTTGGTCCCCGACCATATTAAACCAACACAGGTTCTTTTCCCCAAGACATTGACTCACCAACCTAAATGACATTTATACAATTACATTCTAATTCACGGGGATTAAAACTGGATGTTACATTCCCCTCCCCCTTGTTTTTGAACTATCCTCGATGCATAACACCCTTCATGTGTACATTCATTTTACAATTCCGGCTCCCTAGCCATTAATAACCATACAAGCTCTCTGACCGAAGGTCACACAGGCATTCCTGCCTAAAAAATATTAAATAGGATCTTTGTCCCAAAATCATAGATACATAGGCACCCTGGCCCAAAAAATATACATACATAGGCATTCCGACCCAAAAACCATAGATACTTAGGCTCCCTGACCCAAACTGCGTAAGCTGCAATATTCTTCCCGCTTTGTCTGTTCCCACAACAATTCCAACCAACAAAATATCGTTGCCTTCAACCTGCACAACCCAAGGAAGTGTACCCCTTCTCTACAATGAAGTCCTTCAAGCTGCACCATTTCCCTTCCAGGGTTCTAGTACAAGGTCAGACATGAAGTCTATGAGTTGTGGCCCCGGGAACTCCAACTGCAATATCTTTTATACTTTATTGACTCCCACAACGATTCCAACCAATAAAATCTCATTCCTCTCAACTTGCACAACCCAAGTGTTGAGGAAAATATATGAAGTGATCTTACTCAAGCGTTTTCAGATTCTGTTTGGCTAAAGAAAAATAGACTGGAATGTCACCCTAGGTTTATATCCAAAAAAAATAAGATCCTAACTCACAAGTATTAAATACGAGTGCTTAGGCTAGTCTTTTTTCAATAAATAGTTGGCTGGAAATTCACTTTTTATTTAATTTTCTGAACATGTCAGTTGCTGAAATAAATGTTAAGATAGAAGTAAAGTCACCAAGATGATAATCAAGACAGTTGAGACATAAAACAATCCTTTATTTCATTCAAATTCACCAAAGAGTCATTTTCTTTACAAAATCTCATGCAGAAATTTTGGACCAAAGTCAAACTTAGACATCACCGATGGAACATACAAAAGGAACTCTGACAGAAAACCAAAACTAAACTCTAAAAGCTAGATCATCTTGCCACAGATTGCTTCCCACTCGACTCTGCACAATAGCTTTTGTCTGTCATGAAAACTAATTCACAAATAGACAAGTCTACACAGACTATCAAAGATAGATCAACACCTCTGAAAAACCAATGTTTGAGTGATGTGATTCAACCCTGAATATTGCTGTCTATAATAAGACCCTGCTATCATAAAAGATAATTAGGCTTGTGATGAATAAATGAATGAATGAAAACTGAACTATCTCAACATAAACTCAAAGAGAAAACCTTAGTATGCTTCTGCTTCTATTCTCCTCTTGTTCCTCCCTTTCCTTTTGCTTTTAACCAATTAGAATTGGTTGAAGTAGTTGAACCAACTCATTAGTTAAGTTAATTAAAAGACTCAACCAACTTTGAGTAAGGGGGAAAAGTAATAATCATAATAAGGGTTATAACTAAATAATAACTAGTAGGTGGGACCCCTTGTGACTCCCATTAGCTCATGACAATTATAACATAACTACTAGTTAAGCAAAACACACCTCCTTGTGACTCCCATCCACATATTCCATTTGACAATTTAGCTCATGCTATTTGAAATTATTTCCAAAAATATTACTCATATATCCAAAATAAAACATGCTGTCGAAAGATCCCTGAAGTCAACTGTCATAAAAAAATAAATAAAATAAAACTTAAAAGCCATATTTTCCACTTTGTGATGCAATCTTTCCTTGATTGCTACTATCACCCTTCGATTTCCTTGAATTTTCCTTTGACTGCACCGAGCCCTTGGGCCTAATCTCACTGATCATGTGGGGACAATCGTCCCTCAAATAAATCTGAGAAGACACAAATTTGTCAGAGCCATTGGAGGGTGAGGAAGGGGAAACAATGGATTTTTCTTTATCAATGGCAAGGTGGGCCTCAATTTTCAATTTCTTTTTAGCATGGGAGGATTGCACTGGTGAGTGGGGAGCGACTTGGACAATTTGGTTGTTAGGTGGAGGAGCAGGCAAGGACAAATTGGGCCAACCATAATGTTGGGAGACTGCCGGGTGGACAATATCTTTCCATCCATCATTTTCAGGAACCTCGGGTTGCAAAGAGACGTGAGGGGGCACATGGATACCAGGGGCTTGCAGAACTTGTAAGGGAGGCCGTTCAAGCCTAGGTTGGACTACTCCCTGCCCAATCCAATTGAAGAATCCAACCCGAAACAACTGGCCAAGCTCTTATGAGTCAACATCAAAATGTATGGAGAACCTTGGCCTTCTTGGGCCTTTGTTCCAATTACCTCTACCTTTGTTTCCTTGGCCATGGCTACCTCGACTGAAAAAACTCATTCTTGCATGCATGATTGATTAGAAAATAGTCTTTTAAATAACCATACATGGCAACTCTTAAAAATATGAAATAGATCTGGCTCAACAATGTATCAGACTCATGCAATCCAATCCATACAAATTGTTTTACTGTTTATCAATGAGCAGGGGGTGAAAAAGGGTTATGGGATATGCGAGGGGTTTGTATTGAGTGAAACATGATATAATGAGGGGGAAAAGAACATGGTTACTGCTCAATGGCAACAACAATCAATTGTAAAGCAAACCAATAAAACATCATTGTAATCCAAACAAGACATTGCCAATTTCAATTGCTTTAACACCAAAATTCTCTTTACTGTAATCAATCTTAGAACAGGGAGTGAAAAAATGAAAAAGGGAAGGTGATGGGATTTGTAATTAGCGGAAAGTGAAATAAGGGAAGGGAAAAAGAGTGATTACTCTTCATAAAATTAATTAAGTGATCCATAAAACATTATGTGAAAGGAGATGCACTAACCAACGATCATTGTGACCAAATAACAATTACTGTGTATTTAATTAGTTCACTGTTCATAATCAAATGTCCAACACTGTTCCATCACAAGACAATATGCATTCCACACAATCTGTAAAGGAGTTATGTTCCTTTCATTTATATACTTTACATCTTATAAAAATTATCAAGTAGTAACCATTTCCATTCTGTTAACCATCAGAATCAACCATTGCCCACACATTACTTCAATCAACAAATACACTCAAAAGTCATGTTTCCAAAATTAACAATGAAGTCACACTATCACTGCAATCGGGCCTATCATTTAGAATGAAATGATATTTGTTAAACATATATAGGGGCAGTAAACCCAATAATCCATATTAAATTGCAAAACCCGAATTGACATTTAAACATACAGACAATAGCCACCATTCCAACACAAGCTATGCACAAAATAATTCAATCATGCAAATGTAATTCTGTTACTGTACAAGCCCAATTCAATGTGACTCTAAAAATCTGGGCCATCCATCCAACACGACGAGGTATCAACAACATGCCTATCTCCATAAAACAAATAATCGGGTTTCCACAAAATTGTGCTTAAAAATCTGTGACTATTTATGAGTGTGGAACCCAAAATTATCCATATCATGCACAGTGGGAAGATACCCAAAACACCACGATGCAACATTTCCTTTCTACAATTTCAAACACATATTCATAGTTATTAACTCAACCCCTCGTGCCGAGCTATCAATCTAATACAGTAATGCTTCAAATTAACCAAACTGCAACCAACCATACTGTGTAAAAAATCGGGCTTATGCAATCGAATAATCATAATGCACACAGTGGATGAAATTTCTACAATCATCTCGGTTGCAATAACCCTTTGGCCCCAAAAAAACTCATAGTTACAATGACCAAATATTCATGGTGTAGAAGCATCACACACACAATTGCAGTACACGAGATCATCATTTAGCAATTGTAACCAATGCCAAGTTAAACATCCAAATAATATTAGTGCAAAAGGATAGTGACTGTGTATCAACCAACCAATTCACCACTGTTGTAACAATCAATTGACCTAACAAGCTATGGCAACCACACATACCCACACATCAACTTGAATCGGGGCTACGACCCTCTTAATTAAACAATACTGAGTTATTAAACATAAGGAGAACGACTGTGTATTTTGAATTGCGCAATTAACAATGCAATGTTTACCATTGTTATAACAGAGGCAGTGACTAGATACCAAACCAAAATGACTATCACATGACCAAATGGGCGATCCTTTACTCAAATTAGTCGACAATATACAACCATCCAACAATAACCAAGCAGTAAACCCGACAGGCCAGGCCGATCTTCTCTATCAACCGTCAGACTAAAGGGCTAAGAGTTTGTTTTGTAGCCAACACAGGGAGAACATAGCCAAATCATTGCAATGGTGAAACCTCCAAGGCCAATGGTGCATACACAGAGAGAACCACGACTCATTCATGGACATGTAACAATTTCCATGACAGAGGAGCGAGACTCCAACTCAGCTAATAACAATACTTAACACATGCAGGGTATAACCCTCGTGGTTGTCTAGTCAAACAACCACAATGATGAAATGAAGACAGGGCCGAGAACTTAACACACTAACCCACTACGCAACCTTTTAGTGGTGGAAACAAGCTAATGCTCAAGTGAACAAACCCAGTGACAGAGAGTGCCTCCAACCATTAAACCCACAAAATCCAAATACTGGATATAGTGACGAATGCGTGAGGATAACTATCCACCCAAGACCTAACAAAAACCCTCCAACTAAACCAACAAGGATGACAAAGATTCCTTATGGCTGATAACAACCAGGATGACCGATAACTTCTATGAATTCAAGATTATTGCAGAAAGAACCATCAACGCTTCATTCCAAGAACACAATTTTACACAGTTGCAATACTTAAGGAAAACACAAACCAATACACCCGAGCCATTAATCATTTCATAACCAGATCAGACTCATGAATGGCCAAAAAAAGACATACCTATAATCGAACACCTTAAAACGCGAGCTGACCAAGCGGTTCCCATGTACTAAGAATTCAGAGCATAACCACAACAACAAGGTTGCACAATATCTAGACTAGGGTGGCTGCCAACGGAAGGAGTAAAGGTGACATGCAGTAAATGCACGTTACCTCCACCCACATTCAATTAAGGCATTAGTACAAGCCAACCAATAATCCATTAACTCAATTAATTAGACCATGTATCGGAACCATCAACCATTAAAACCAATAGCGCGATTCATATCAACTCATGCCATAAAATAATCACCGTGCATATCAACTATGTAACTCAAACAAAATCGCATAGCTATTAACGTCCATTACCTTGTCAAATGTGCCACCAACATCCCATCCATCCAAATATACCATATTTATATTACCAATATAACTCAATCAAATCGCATAACCATTACTTGCTAGATAGGATTTAACCATAATAAATTTAATCTTTCATGCATGTAGTATAACATAGCTCAAATTCTTCCCCTTGCATTTGTTGCATTATTTTCATTTCTTCCCAATTGCTTGTATGTGTTACTAACATGTCTGTTATGCAGGTGTTCCAAGAACAAGTAGTAGTGGTGTCAATGAATAACATAGGCTGTAGTAACACAAAGAACCAATACTTCATAAGCCTCAAACCATAGCCAATAAAAACAAGATCTCATTAACCATGTAAGCCATATCGAACATCATCACAACATCACATATGAATAGACCCGATCTCCAATCTACAAGGGGGTCCCACCTACTAGTATTATTTAACTTTAATAATAATAGGCTTTAACAACACTTTGCGGGAAAAACTTAGTTGCGATTTTAATCGTCAACAAACTGGCGACTCCATAGGGTAATTTTCTTTCAACAGATTTAGAACTCAGAAATCACAGTTTCGCAGATTGAGAACATCAGGCATAGAAGATATAACCAAGAAGATTATGCAACATGGGGAAGTGAGCGGATTTAATGGAAAGATGATCGGGAATTTAGGAATAATTTATGAAAAGTGATAAGTATGAGGGGTTTTACCACTGTATGCATAATCATTCAACTGGAATCTGCTCTTAACTTCAAGGAGATTTTTTTTTTTCACTTGCTCTCAAAACGTTAATGGATGAAGAAATGGTAAGAAGAAGCAGGAGGTAACCAATTCTTTGGAAAACAATAGTGGAAATATATAACAATTTCAAGGTCCCTTTAGAGGAGACATCATAACCGTTGTGTAAGATTGATTGTTATTGGCTAACAATGCTTTGCAGGATTGTTATACCCTGGATGTGTCCTAATGTTTAGGGGGATGGTTTCAACCACCTTCCTTCGTAACTCCTATTATTTTTCTTCCTCCTTATTGCCTACAACACTCAACGAAAACGAACTCTCAAGAGGAGTCAAGCCCTCAGGAATCTTATGATTTTCTATGGATATAATCTCCTCAGTATTAGGAGGTTCATCTTGAATGACAACACAAATGCTCTCATCATTAGGGAGAGCCTTCCAAGATCCTACATTGTTAGGAATACATGGATGATATAGAGATTGAAAAGCACAATCAGGCCTATGAGACAAAAGTTGCTGATTAGGAGAGGCTGCAAAGACAACTAACCAATCAACCATTGAATTCAACTCCCTCTTAACTTGAGTGATGTTGAAAGATAGAATGTTCAAGACAAGTGCCCAAACAGTTTGGGAGTATCATTCCATTAGCTTGTTGCTAGGAGAGTATATCCTACATATTAGGTTCACAACAAGCTTAGAATTTTCGAAAACTGAAAGGTGGCCACAACCAAGACTAAGGGCGTTCTCAATGCCTAATAATAAAGCTTCGAATTCAACGACATTGTTTGAACAAGTGAACTCTAACCTGTAAGACAGATTATGAATTTTCTCTGCAGGAGAAACCAAAATAATGCCAGCCCCATTACCTTCACTAGAGCATGTACCATCAAAGTGCATATGCCACATATCATCATCTAAATTGATTTGTTCCAAAAGAGTATTATCCTCTTCAACAAAGATGGAATACACTCCTAGGTCCTCTTTGATATAGTTTACACTAGATTGTGGAACATTCTCTATATAGGGTGAAATTATTCCTTCTCTAAGGACTATAATGTTCTTACCATTCCAAGGAACAGATAAATGTGTCCCGTCGAGTGAGAGGTATCCACCTGTTAGGGTTTGCCAATCTCTTCCCAAGATAATTGAGTAATTGATTACATGCATATCAATCACCTGAATACTGAGGGTTGTCCTTATCTCAGGATGGGCGCATAAAACCAAGCTTACATCCTTAATCTCGCCTATGGTTGTTTGTTGTAGACTATTATACGAGAGCATGCTTCTGGCATTTTCATTTGTACAAGACAAGCCTAGATCGTACATAATAATCTTCGACATCGCACTTGGGCTTGAACTGCCATCAATGAGGCAATAATGGGAAATCTTATCCATGATATTTACAGAAATATAAAAAGGGGGATTTTTTACAGGGTATCTAAAGTTATGTACACCTACTTTATTTACAGAAGAATCCTCTTTGTTTACCTCTTTGGAAAGGTTGGCCACAACAAAATCTTTTCCTTCCATGAATTGTTTCAGATGCATCTGTTGTTCAGGGACGACAACCATGTCTAGGAGGGTTGCATTTGCTTTGATGTTGGCCAATTGATTCAAGATATTGTATTTGGAAGAGGGGAGAGGGGGAGTGATTCCTTGACTCTCAGGGACCTTAGGAACCTAGAGCGCAACAACGATCGAGGATGAGCTCGAGCTAGAAGAACTGCGGGGAGGATCAAATTTTCCCTTGGGAGTATAGGCCTTGTTCCTAGTGTTGATGACCATGACATCCTCTGGCTATACAAAATCTAGGACAACGATAGTAGCTTCTGGTATTTTACCAAAGATCTTATCTCTGGCACTCTTCTTTACCTCATATGTGGTTTCTTCGTGGTGTTCCTCGCAAAAGTTACACCAACTCCGAGGCAGGATAACTTTAGTCTAAAAAATTGTTTTCAACCAGATTTCTAAAGGGGGGTGCAGAAGAGGATGAAGCTCCAGATGTGAGAGGGGAGACATTACCCTTTCCCTGAAACTCTATCATATGGTTGTTCATATCTTGTACTAGCTATAACAGAGCGGACATGTTTGTCTGTCTAACTGATTCTCCCTGGGGAAGACCAGTTCTTTCAAGCTGTTCTTCATACTCTGAGAAAACATGCAGAGAAGAACTGAGATTATCAATGGATTTTTCCTCAAGCCTATGATGGTAGGGGGAAGAAAACACATTGTAGTAATGCATGAAAGCGGCTTGGTTCTGAGGGCAGATAAGTGCGGGGATTTGATTGTATAACTTGGTGAAATGCAAGTTGAAAGACTTGATGGCCTCACCATCCTTGTAGGTAACGTTATTGTATTCCAATAGATTAACTCCTCCCAAGTAGACATAATCTTAGGAGGAAGGTCAAAGAAGTAGGCCGCAACATTTCCTTCCAAGAAATTGACGAATAAGCGCATGCAAGTATCATTGTCGTTGGCCCCTATGTTATGACAAGCATTAGAAAATGCCACCAGGTGTTCGTTTGTATTGACCATGTTATTTCCTGAAAACTTAGGCAAATTCTCTTTAAACTTTGGAAGTGGATGAGTAGCAGGTGCTAGGTTAAGAGGAGAGGACACATGCCATGATGTGGTTGTGGCGTCTTCTTCGAACAGAAAAAGTCCATACTTTTTGATGACTTTGGTGGGATTTGTGGTAGATTGGATAGGGATATGGTGACTATATAAGCTACCAATCACTGATGACGATGAATATTGAGAAGATGGAGCACTTCCAGTGCCCCCAGAGCCTCCACTAGATGCCATCCTATGGATGATAGGTGAGGGAAAGAAAGACGAACTGGATGAATTAGATAAAGTTCTCCTTAGAGAACTTTTTTGGGCAGATAACACAATGTTCCTTCTTCTTATTTTAGCAATATGATTGATTTCAGGTGACAAGCCTCTTATTCTTCTAGAAGCACGAGAATCTAAGGACATGAAAGAAAGGCCAAAAATAAAGAAACAAAAGGTTACTGCTGATTTCTAGGATGTCTACGTCTAGATTCCAATCATTCTTGAGCACTAATATCTCGTTCAATTGCTTCCCCAGAATGGTTAAGTTCAACACGGGTCCTGGTAGTGTCTAAAATAGTATGAAACAAGTTCAAAGCAATATTGGTTTGGTCTTGGAGCCCGGGGTCAAGATTGGGCTGCCTTGCAACAAGAATAATTATTAATAGTAAAACAGTGAAATAATCAGTTTCATAAAAAGAAAGATGTATCGATGAAATCGAGTATAAAAATTAATCAGAGAGATATCGAAGATCTCCCTAGTATGGTCACCAAAAAATGTTGAGGAAAATATATGAAATGATCTTACTCAGGCATTTTCAGATTCTGCTTGGCTAAATCAAAATAGACGGGAATGTCACCCTAGGTTTATAGCCAAAAAAAATAACATCCTAACTCACAAGTATTAATTACGAGTGCTTAGGTTAGTCTTTTTTAAATATATAACTTGTTGGAAATTTACTTTTTATTTAATTTTCTGAACATGTCAGTTGCTGAAATAAATGTAAAGATAGAAGTAAAGTCACCAAGATGATAATCAAGACAGATGAGACATAAAGAAATCCTTTATTTCATTCAAATTCACAAAAGAGTCATTTTATTTACAAAATATCATGCATAAATTTGGACCAAAGTCAAACTTAGACATCACCGATGGAACATACAAAAGGACATCTGACAGAAAACCAAAACTAAACTCTAAAATCTGGATCAACTTGCCACATATTGCTGCCCACTCGACTCTGCACAATAGCCTTTGTCAGTCATGAAAAATAATTCACAAACAAACAAGTCTACACAAACTATCAAAGATAGATCAACACCTCTGAAAAACCAGTGTCTGAATGATGTGATTCAACCCTGAATATTGTTGTCTACAATAAGACCCTACTATCATAAATGAGAATTAGGCTTGTGATGAATAAATGAATGAATGAAAATTGAACTATCTCAACATAAACTCAAAGAGCAAACCTTAGTATGCTTCTGCTGCTATCCTCCTCTTGTTCCTCCCTTTCCTTTTGCTTTTAACCAATTAGAATTGGTTGAAGTAGTTGAACCAACTCATTAGTTAAGTTAATTAAAAGGCTCAACCAAATTTTAGTTAGGGGGAAAAGTAATAATCATAATAAGGGTTATAACTAAATAATAACTATTAGCTGGGACCCCTTGTGAATCCCATTAGCTCATGACAATTATAACATAATTATTAGTTAAGCAAAACACACCTCCTTGTTACTCCCATCCACATATTCCATTTGGCAATTTAGCTCATGATATTTGAAATTATTTCCAAAAATAGTACTCATATATCCAAAATAAAACATGCTGTCCAAATATCCCTGAAGTCAACTGTCATAAAACAATAGATAAAATAAAACTTAAAAGCCATAGTTTCCACTTTGTGATGCAATCTTTCCCTGATTGTAGTTGTCACCCTTCGATTTCCTTGAATTTTCCTTTGGCCGTGCCGAGCCCTTGGGCCTAATCTCATTGATCATGTGGGGACAATTGTCCATCAAATGGATCCGGGAAGACACAGATTTGTCAGAGCCATTGGAGGGTGAGGAAGGGGAAACAATGGCTTTTCCTTTATCAAGGGCATGGTGGGCCTCAATTTTCAATTTCTTGCTAGCATGGGAGGATTGCACTGGTGAGTGGGGAGGGGCTTGGACAATCTGGTTGTTAGGTGGAGGAGCAGGCAAGGACAAATTGTGCCAGCCACGATGTTGGGAGAATGCCGGGTGGAGAATCTCTTGCCATCCATCATTTTCAGGAACCTCGGGTTGCAAAGAGACGTGAGGGGGCACAGGGATACCAGGGGCTTGTGGAACTTGGAAGGGAGGCCTTTCATGCCTAGGTTGGACTATTCCCTGCCCAATCCAATTGAAGAATTCGCCCTGAAACAACTGGCCAAGATCTTGTGAGTCAACATCAAAATTTATGGAGAACCTTGATCTTCTTGGGCCTCTATTCTAATTACCTTTACCTCTGTTTCCTCGGCCATGGATACCTCGACTGAAAAAACTCATTCTTGCATGCATGATTGATTAGAAAATAGTATTTTAAATAACCATACACGACAACTCTTAAAAATATGAAATAGATTTGGCTCAGTAATGTATTAGACTCATGCAATCCAATCCATACAAATTGTTTTACTGTTTATCAATGAGCAGGGGGTGAAAAAGGGTTCTGGGATATGCGAGGGGTTTGTATTGTGTGAAACATGATATAATGAGGGGGAAAATAACATGGTTACTGCTCAATGACAACAACAATCAACTATAAATAAAGCCATTAAAACATCACTGTAATCCAAACAAGACATTGCCACTTTCAACTGCTTTAACACCAAAATTCTCTTGACTATAATCAATCTTAGAACATGGAGTGAAAAATGAATATGGGAAGGTGATGGGATTTGTAATTAGCAGAAAATGAAATAATGGAAGGGAAAAAGAGTGATTACTGTTCATAAAATTAATTAAGTGATCCATAAAACATTCCGTTAAAGGAGATGCACTAACCAACGATAGTTGTGACCAAATTACAATTACTGTGTATTTAATTAGTTCAATGTTCATAATCAAATGTCCAACACAGTTCCATCACAAGACAATATGCATTCCACACAATATGTAAAGGAGTTATGTTCCTTTCATTTATATACTTTACATCTTATAACAATTCTCAAATAGTAACCATTTCCACTCTATTAACCAACATAATCAACCAATTCCCACACATTACTTCAATCAACAAATACACTAAAGAGTCATGTTTCCAAAATTAACAATGAAGTCACACTATCACTGCAATCGGGCCTCTCATTTAGAATGCAATGATATTCGTTAAACATATATAGGGGCAGTAAACCCAATAATCCAGATTAAATTGTAAAACCCGAATTGACATTTAAATAGACAGACAACAACCACCATTCCAACACAAGCTATGCACTGAATAATTCAATCATGCAAGTGTAATTCTGTTACTGTACAAGCCCAATTCAACGTGACTCTAAAAAGCTAGGCCATCCATCCAACACGACGAGGTATCAACAACATGCCTATCTCCATAAAACAAATAATCGGATTGCCACAAAATCGTGCCTAAAACTCTTTGACTATTTCAGAGTGTGGAACCCAAAATTATCCATATCATGCACAGTGGGCAGCCACCCAAAACACCACGATGCAACATTTCCATTCTACAATTTCAAACACATAGTCATAGTTATTAACTCAACCCCTCGTGTCGAGCTATCAATCTAATACAATAATGCTTCAAATTAACCAAACTGCAACCAACCATGCTGTGAAAAAACTCGGGCTTATGCAATCGAATAATCATAACGCACCCAATGGATGAAATTTCTACAGTCATCCCGGTTGCAATAACTGTTTGGCCCCAAAAGAACTCATAGTTACAATGACCAAATATTCGTGGTGTAGAAGCATCACACACAATTGTAGTACGTGCGATCATCATCTAACATTTGTAACCAATGACAAGTTAAACATCCAAATAATCTTAGTGCAAAAGGACAATGACTGTGTATCAACCAACTAATTCACCACTGTCGTAACAATCAATTGACCTAACAATATGTGGCAACCACACATACCCACACATCAACTTGAATCGGGGCCACGACCCTCTCAATTAAACAATACTGAGTTGTTAAACATAAGGACAACGACTGTGTATTTTTAATTGTGCAATTAAAAATGCATGGTTTACCATTGTTATAACAAAGGTAGTGAATAGATACCAAACCAACACGACTGTCACATGACCAACTGGGCGAGCCTGTACTCAAATTAGTCGACAATATACAACCATCAAACAATAACCAAGTAATAAACCCGACAGGCCAGGCCGATCTTCTCTATCAACCTTCAGAATGGAGGGCTAAGGGTTTGTTTTGTAGCCAACACAGGGAGAACAGAGCCAACTCATTGTAGTGGTGAAACCTCTGAGGCCAATAGTTCATACACAAAGGGAACCATGGCTCATTCGTGGACAAGTGAAAAATCACATGACAGGGGGCTATAATAGAGGAGTGAGACTCCAACTCGGTCACTAACGATACTTAACACATAGAGGGTATAACCCTCATGGTTCTCTAGTCAAACAACCACAACGCTGAAGTGAAGACATGGCTGAGAAATTAACAAAATAAGCCACTACACGACCTTTTAGTGGTGGAAACAAACTAATTCTCAAGTGAACAAACCCAGTGACACAGAGTGCCTCCAACCATTAAACCCATAAAAGCCAAAGACTGGATATAGTGACGAATGCGTGAGGATAGCTATCCACCCAAGACCAAACAAAAACCCTCCAACTAAACCAACAAGGATGACAGAGATCCCTTATGGCTGATAACACCCAGGATGACCAATAAATTCTATGAATTCAAGATTATCGCAGAAAGAACCATCAATGCTTCATTCCAAGAACACAATTTTACACAGTTGCAATACTTAAGGAAAACACAAACCGATACACACGAGCCATTAATCATTTCATAACCAGAGCAGACTCATGAATGGCCAAAAAAAGACATACCTGGAATCGAACACCTTAAAATGCGAGCTGGTCGAGCGGTTCTCCTCTGCTAAGAAATCAGAGCATAACCACAGAAAAAAGGTTGCACAATAGCCCGACTATGGTGGTGGCCAACGGAAGGAGTAAAGGTTACATGCAATAAATGCACGTCACCTCCACCCATAGTCAATTAAGTCATTAGTACATGCCAACAAATAATCCATTCACTCAATTAATTAGACCATGTATCGTAACCATCAACCATTAAAACCAATAGCCTGATCCATATCAACTCATGTCATAAAATAATCACTATGCATATTAACTATGTAACTCAAACAAAATCTCATAGCTATTAATGTCAATTACCTTGTCAAATGTGCCACCAACATCCGATCCATCCAAATATACCATATTCATATTACCAATATAACTCAATCAAATCGCATAACAATTACTTGCTAGATAGGATTTAACCATAATAAATTTAATCTTTCATGAATGTAGTATAACATAGCTCAAATTCTTCCCCTTGCATTTGTTGCATTGTTTTCATTTCTTTCCAATTGCTTGTATGTGTTACTAACATGTCTGTTATGCAGGTGTTCCAAGAACATGTAGTAGTGGTGTCAATGAATAGCATAGGCTGTAGTAACACAAAGAACCAATACTTCATAAGCCTCAAACCATCGCCAATAAAAACAAGATCTCATTAACCATGTAATCCATGTCAAACATCATCACAACATCACATGTGAACAAACCTAATCTCCAATCTACAAGGTGGTCCCACCTACTGGTAATATTTAAATTTAATAATAATAGGCATTAACAACACTTTGTGGGCAAAACTTAGTTGTGATTTTAATCGTCAACACCAAGGAAGTGTACCCCTTCTTTGCACTGTAGTCCTTAAGGCTATACCACTTCCTTTCCAGGGTTCTAGTACAAGGTCGAACATGAAGTCTTTGAGTGTTGGCTTCAAGAACTCCGACTGTGATAATGGAATCCACAATTTTCAAATAGTTGTAATTGTGTCCCCTGCACAACATGTTACACAACTCTGGGGGGAAACTAAGTACACAACATGACATACAATCTCATGCAATTTCCCATAGAAATTAAAACATAATGGAGTCAACTTAACATATGCAATGACGATGAAACAAACACACAAAAACATCTAATCAAATAAATACATAGATGGAGAATCTTTATTCAGGCACAACAAACAACAATGAATAAGGAAAAACTTAAAACGTACTAAATAACAATTAATCCATCTTTCATCATAATTGACACAATGAATACAATCACTTATTCATATGGTTGTTGCTTTATTTTACGAGCAACCACAACAAGAATTTATCTCACCATTCCTTTCTAACACACTCTCATGATTCCAACCACCATGTCATATACATTTTGGATTTTCCTCCCCCTTTCCATCCTCACCCTCCAGGCTCAAGCATTCCCTTCACTACTACACATTCCCTTTGGCGATCCATCATTTTCTAAGGTGTTCTTGCGCAAGGGGAGTGCCAACTCACTACCGTATTTTTCATTGGAAATTTTTAACTTGTGAAAATCATAGGGTTCCAGTGTCATATAAGTAGCCTCCTTTTCAAGCTTCCATCTTAATAGCCATCATGTCATTTGTATCTCACACATACAATCATCATGAGATATCGGCATATCAATTTTACATATTAGTTTCCAAACCTGTTTTACATATAGGAAACTAAGATTCCCAATCACAAGATTTCTTCTCAAGACATTTGGCTCTTGCAACAACGAGCATTGGTATTCCTTATCGACTTAAACCGTTGCCATATCCAAGACCATTCTTCTTGCAAATTTCTCACTTTAATTCAATGAAACATATTGTTAGCATATTATAACAATTTGCAAACATTAATTTCTCAAATCTGTTCTACACAGGTAAATAAAGTTTCCATGCATGAGTTTTCTACTCATTATATTTGTCTCTTGCAACTGTAGATATATATCTTCTTTATGGGATTACATCACGACCATACCCTAGACCGATCTTCCTGCAATTTCTCAACTTTCTTGTAGCCAAACAAGATTGTTAGCACTCACACATATTTCTAGAAGTTCATGAAATGATCTCATAATTGTAATTTGTCAGCAATTCACTCATTTTCAACCATTATTCACTTTAAAAAAATGGGATCCAACCATTAATCATATTATCTAGAATGAGACTATCATCCACTGCAACATATGCATTCATTCCATGAAGTGATTTTTAGAATTATATTAATCTAAAAATTTCATCACTTCCAACTATCATTCATATTAAATGGAATATAACCAACATTCCTCACATATGCATTACTAACACCCAAACTTTTCATAATGCATCCAACCATTATCCATGTACAAATGCCTATGGCCACATTTACCGAATGCATCTTTACATTGAATCTGGAATACCATACATCCATGGCATTCATTGCTATCATAGGAGTATGTATCATGTCTTGTCTTGGTTATGATCTCATAACTAACATTAAACAATATGCAATTAATTTCTCATAAATGCATTCAAGCATAGAATAATATTTGGATACTCAAGGCCTCCTTCCTTTACATCAATTCAAATATTGAGAACTTAAATGAGGGAATTTGATGTAGGAGTATCTCTCCACGTTAGCCAGCCAGCCAACCAGCCACGTCGAGCGCGTGCATTCAAAGCTGAAGAGAGAGGCACAGTCCTCATTTAAAATCTGAATTGAATGTAACTTTAATGTTTATGCTGGTGAGCTGTGA
The DNA here is from genome assembly GCA_009831015.1 of Picea engelmannii. Taxonomy (NCBI): domain Eukaryota; kingdom Viridiplantae; phylum Streptophyta; class Pinopsida; order Pinales; family Pinaceae; genus Picea; species Picea engelmannii. The sequence goes on from ML783652.1 coordinate 77,963, forward strand.
AGCCGTGCCTTTGTGCAGGCTGTAGATAAGATCGGCCTTAAATGTTTGTAAGGCTGAGATCTAGATCCGATTCTGGACTAGACAGCCCATTCAATGTAATTGAATAGGGTAGGTAGGTTGGAGGGAAGCGCTCGAAGAGCCCCCTCAAGTAAAAGAGATTTTTAGGATCTCATTTTGGAAAAAAAGTTGAAAAAAGTTGAGAGGATAGAATCTGCGAGTAGAGAGAAGAAGAGAGAAGATCCAAGACCTTGTTATAGGCCGTGCTCAGGAACACATTGTAAATACAGGCATTTTCCATATTTAATACAAAGATAAGTTTTTCCTGCATTATTCTGTATTATGTGGATGTCTGTGAGTGTTCTATTTTATGATATGAATGTATGCTGTTATCATGCATTTGCAGGAGTGTGTCTGATTTCAGGTGAAGGTCTTTGAGGCTTCATACCAGGAGGGTGTGACAGAACGCTGCGGGTTTTGATAGCCGTGCACAAAGGATGCATTTCTGAACTCTGCGGAGTCAGACAAAGACGTGCTGCGACACAAGAACTGGAGTCAACAACTCAGGAGAAGACCTCAAGGTTGCTGAATACCTTGGAGGCAAGGCTATGTATGAGAGACACAATTGCAGACAGAAAATCTGTTGTGAGTTCTGTAGAGCTCTGCCAAGTGGGCATTGAGCACAGGCACAAGGTGCAGTTGGAGGAACTCTGTTGTGAGTTCAGATAGAAGCCAAAATCACTGGGGATTATGTGAAGCTCTGCCAGGTGGGCATCGAGCCAGTGCAAGGAGTGCCTAGAGGAAAGAAATTTGCTGTGAGTTCTTAAGGAAGAAGAACCAGAATCACTGAGGATTCTGAGAGCTCTGCCAGGTGGGCATTGAGCAAGTGCAAAGGGGTGCACAAAGGAAGACTTCTATTGAGATGTTCAGGGAAGAAACATAATCACTGAGGATTCTGAAAGCTCTGCCAGGTGGGCATTGAGTGGGTCCAAAGGTGCACAGGAGGACAAAGCTGTTAAATGTTCTAGGAGAAGACACTCTGCCAGGTGGGCATTTGAGTTAGTGTGCAGACATGCACAGGAAGAAGAGAACTCTTTGAGTTCTGTGATTTGAGGAAGAATCCACTGAAGGGTCTTCATAGGGTTGCTGAACACCCTGCAGGCTCAACAAGAAGTTGCTTGAGAGGAAGGATAGGCAGGAGAGCATCCATATTTCTCCATCTACAGGAGAAGAAAGAAAGACAAAATCCCTTAGGGGTCTGAGCGTGTGAGAAGCCCAGGAGAGACAACACTGTGTGTGTGCATAAGGACTCTGTAAGGGGTGCAGTAGTCAAAGAATCCTTTGAGGATTCAGGAGTAAAAGCTCAGGAGGAGCCAATGTTTTTATACGCACAACGAAGCTTAGGGTCGAGGAGTTCGCAAAGGAGAAAGAGGACAAAGGTCGAGGCCTTTGGAAACTTGGAATTCTTCCAAGGCAGGAAGAAAGTGCGCAGAAGCTTAGGAGGAGAAACGACATTCGTCAGATCGGCTGGAGAAGAAATCTGGACCGTTGGTTTCTACGTCCAGGGAGCACCAGAGTGCACAGGAGAAGGGAGAGATCGTGAGCCGTTGGATCTCATTCAGAAATCCCGTCAGCCGTCAGATCGGACAGGAGGTGCACAGGGTTTAACCCTTCTCACGCCAGGCAGAAGTCCCGACAGTCATCGGGATATCGACGTTTGTGAAATCGGGAGTCACGAGGACAAGAGATCAGGAATTTCTATAGGAAAAGTCTCGGGAAGATCTGGACCGTCCGTTAGTAGAGACACGTGGCGGAGATCGAGGCATCGGGAGTCAGGATATCGACATTCCCGTGGACAGGAGATCAGGAAAGTCCATAGTGAAAACCCTGATATAATCTGAGCCGTCTGTTTGGGGAGACAGGTGTCAGAAATTCGAAGAGAGTCGATATATCGACACTCGGGAAATCAAAGTTCCTGAGGTCATGAAAGTCAGGACATCAGAAGTCTCGAAATCACAAGGAGCGATCAGGACCGTCCATCAGTGGAGGACGCGTTACAGCAATCGGAGCCATCGGGGAAAGTCCCGATAGAAAGGTCAAGGCCGTGAGCCCATTGGAGGATTGGCGTATCGGGGATCGGCATTTCGCGAGTCCCGTGGATATATTTGTTTCGGTATTTAAAAGTCTGAAACCCAAACAGGGAGGGAAGCACCATTGAGGGGCCAGCTGTCAGCATGTCGGGGAATCGAGATTTGAGGGATCAGGAATCCCGTGGGCCAATGCATTGCGGCATTTAAAATCTCGAAACCCCGACGAGAGGTATGACTACGGTCATATAGAGGAGGTCGTGTGGACTAAAAGGTCTAGCCTAGGGGGCTAGCGAAAGCTGACGTCATATCGGGATATCGAGGATTCCGAGGACAAATTGTTTATGCATTTCAACATTGCGATGTTTGAAACCCCGATGGGAGACAAGGCTGCGGTCTTATGAGATAGTGGTCATGTGGGCCAGGAGCCTAGCCAGGAGAGCTAGTGCGTAAAGAGCATGTTGGGATTCGACGGATCGCAGATCCTGAGGACAAGTGCATTTTGGCACTTGAAAGTCCGAAACCCCGACGAGAATAAATATAAGGTTGTGGTCACGGGGATAGTGGTCATATGGACTAGAGCATAGCCAGGAGGGCTAACGCATAAAAGGTGCATCGGTGAAATTTCCCATTGGAGATCGGGGAGTCAAGAGGACAGGAACTCTTGACGTCGGAGATCACGAAACCCCGAAACCCGAAATTAAGTCGGGGAAAGGTCACATGCGCATGTAGAGGCTGTGACAGGGAGAAAGAAGGACCCGTGGATCGGGTATTCATCAAATATTCCAAGGAGGAATTGAAAGAGCCGCTCCAGCTTGCATGAGGAATTGAACGATCCTGTGAGCAGGAGAGCACGACAAGGTGGTGTGGTCACGTCTTCATGCCATCAGAATTATTACCTCAATTCCATTCATCATTTTATGCAATATAATAAACCCCAATTGCATACTTGCATGGTTGTTATCAATTTACTTGATGCTACCTCATCAACTGGTGCTTGGCAGAAGATCACATGCTCCCTTCACTAACCTCTTGATCAATCATTCCCACCATCTTCATTTGTCTTCATATGGATGGAAACCATAATCATTTTTCCTAGATACACAATCCATCATTAGTTTTATTCAATATCATAGCATCATCATTTCATTTATATATATATATTCCAATGCAAATTTATTTCAGATTTAATTTAATTAATTAGTTTTTGTTGTAGATGGTTGCCTTGTAATTCCCGTAGAACCTCACTTCCCATATGCACCGCCATTCTTCTCAACTGTGTGCCATTGGACCCTATTCTAGGACCACTATCCAAGCCCTCACTTGGCCATTATGCATTTCTAGCCAATAGATCCACTAGTGTTGCCATCTCACAACTACTTCCTTTACGTAGGGAAAACATGTCTCAACATATTTTTTCTATAATTCTCAATATCCATAGTGTTGTAACATGCACTATTTCAAATGAACATTAATGCTAATCTAATTGTCCACTCCCCATTTCCTTGACCAAACCGTTCTTGAGACACTATTATCATTGACTGGCATTTCAACATTCTAAAATATTTTTTCATGTCTTCTTTCTAATACTCTTTGCCACCCATGGCTTTGCTCAATATTAAATACCTCTCTTCACTTCACTAAGTGATTCACTGTGAATCACCTCTTGGCCATTCAAGACCACCCTGTTCCAAATGGAAATGCTACACTTCTCCATTTGCACCTATATCCTATTTTTGTTGCGCACTCTAATAATAGAGGAAACTTTCTTGCTTGTGTACTTTAGACAAGAGTTGCTAGATCATATATAACAATCCCTTCTTCTTGCACTTAGAGATAAATCCTCCACTTCATGATTCACACCTCATCTTATGACATCCTTTTCAAGAAATTCAGTCTCTATACCAACTGAATACTAATATTCCTCTGCTCTTCCTTAGACCTTTGTCAACCTTACATCACCTGCCTTGCAACCCTGCACTTTCCTTTGTAACTCTTTGATGCTTCAGTTGAATATATAAGCTTGACCTACTTCCTTGTCCAAGGGACCCTCAGATTAATCCAGAACAATCCCACACAATTATTATTGGTGGAATCTAATCCTCTTGCTAGCAATATTTCACACAACACTCTCTGTTAGAGTGCTCCTTTTCCTATTAATCAATGTCTTGTTAATAAGATCAACCTCTTTTTACTTTGCCAAAATACTGCACTTCAAATGTGCCCTTATACTTATGTATAGGAACTATAATTCATTTCAATATCTGTCTTTACCTATCAATCACCTCTGACACTTAGCTCATTAGTTGAGAATGTTTCTCCAAATTTTGGCATTATTTGGAAAAATCCTTATATCAAGTAGTACATGATTCATGGAATCCACTTCCACTTCCTCCTATGAATTTATGGAGAAAATAGATGCTCCCCCTGGGTGGTTTATACCTTCCATTATGATATCCTCTGAATTATCTTTCCAATTACCATACTCATGCTTCAATCTGATTTACAAGCCAAAAGTTATGGCCTCCTGAAATTTCATTCTACTCAATGGTGTCCTTTAGTTCACCAGAAACCTTCCTTATAATTCCTCGAGGATCCTTTGGATCAAGACTAAATTAAGAATGGATATCTGGATTCTACTATCCAATATCTTTCCAATTACTACTTCCTTGCTCAATTGTGAGCGAGAAGCATAAAGTTATAGTCAATTGAATATTGCCAATTACTCATTTTTGTGCTCCTTCTCCCAAATGCAAAATAATCTCAAACACCAACTTTGACCACCTTTAGAGGTAATTTTTTTAGGAACAAAGGAAAATTTTATACATGACATAGATAATAATGCTAACACTAAATTCATAACAACTCTTGGATTGTCAAACTGATGCTCTAGTAAAAAACTACAACAATATGAAAATGGAACTTTGCCCCTTTGGGCTTTCTCTTGACTTAACAATTTTATCCCTGTTCATGCATCCCTACACCAAATTCTTTGGGATTTTTCCTGAAGCTCAATTGGGTATGTCCAATACTACCCCATGAATGAGCTTCCCAAGTTCCACCTTAAATTGGTGACCCGAATGATAGTTATGACCCAGATAAGTGTTGACTATTTTTCATTTTTATCCTTGTATGCTATAGGTTTCTTCTTTCTCTTCCTTCACATTTTTACTTACCCAGATTACAAATCTAGCTCCATTTCTGTCTTCTATGGTTCAATATATTTTCATACATTGCTTTTGTGCCTCAAATGAACTTCAGAGCTAGGACTTATGCCCTTCGAAAGAAAACTGGTGCTGAAATTTTACCTTAATTGTTTTACCTCTAACTTTCTCATACGAGCTATGTTTTGTGAACATTTTAGCTCATTGGAGAGTTGTCCTCGAGCTATTTTATTTAATATGTAGATACAATTGCACCTTCATACACTTTGCGCTCATGGGTTTTGATTAGCTAAAAAATTTGTTTAGGGCCTGTTATCACAAGATCTGTACTTGTGCCAAAGCCCCACACAAGTCCTCAAATCTGTGTAACTACATGATAACCCATCATTATCACCTTAGTAGGAAATACCCACATTTTAGGTATGGATGATGTCCATCCCAGGGGAGGTGTCCCCTGTAATCTCAAGAGATCATATAGGAAGGATGTATCCAAGTTTGGAGGTCCCTCTCACCAGTTACCTATGTCAAAAGGTCTGTGTCTGTGAAATTGAGGCAAAGGAAGAAATTTGGGTACCTGCCTAAAACAAGAACAATTTCAACATATATGTAGTGATTTCCACGTACCAATATGATAATATCACCTCAACAGATAGTATATAACATAAATATATCGTGGCTGATGTAAAATTGCAGCTAGATGATGGTTTATAACAACAATTAGTATTTTGTAACAACCACAAGAAATAAAGATCAGAATTGCATGAAAAGACAATGAAAAATCAACATTTATCCAATAGATCAATTAACACTTATTCCAAGCAATTTATGAGCATGTTAGCTAGTAATTAGAGTGAGTTATGCAACAAATTACAACAATTAGGATGGTTGTAGCAAACTTTTTAACAACAACAAGATAATTAGTAAATTAAGCTAAGCTATGGTTATAAAAGGTTAGTAAAAGGCTTAGACAATAAAGTTTGAGAGTTTGTTTGATCAAATTCCTTTACAAGAGAAATGCTACTAGTGGCTTTTGGGATATGGATTCAATTACAACATCAATAAGAAATTGGAGAAATGATGGCTATAATGTCTAAATATGAAGGCTTGAAATCCAACTTAGGGCCTTAGATTTCAAGAAGAAATTGCTAGAGTGCAAACACTCTTGGGATATAACAACTCTTACTTCCCTTCTTATATTCTTCAATGATACCATAAAAAGCTTCTAGAAAAAAAATCCTAAAGTGATATCACTTTAAGGCTTTAGGAGTTTACCCTAGACACATTTTCCTTAACAAATTAATGGATGAAATAACCTTCTGAGAGGAGGAAGCACTTATGCTCCTCTCTTAGGGTTTACAAAAGCAAGATAAATTCAATATGAACAAGTAAAATATACCATAAACATTCAACACATGAAATAAATTTCATATTTTACTTACTTCACCAAGCTTAAACCAAACACAAACCCTAATTTGCAGAAAATCCCACCATAAATCAGCCAAGAAGCATCCAAAAGATGTCCTTCGAGAAGCACACTAGTAATGTTGGGATATTCACCAAAACTGAGATGGGGTGGGGGGGGGTGAATCAATATTGAGAATTTTTTACCATTTTAATCTTAAGCACATCATGTAAACATTAACCATTGACAATGCCATTCATCATCGCAAAAAAACATATATAGAACATAATGATTTTTACGTGGAAACCCAAACAGGAGAAAACCACTAAATGGTTTTCTTATATCATGTTAATATTACATTTGTAGGAAGCACCAACTTCCAAGACTCTCCAACACCATCTGGAAGGAGGCACGAACCCCCTGATTTACAGGAACCAACATGAAGGAAGCTCCAACTCCCTGATTTACCAACACTGACTGGAAGGAGGCACCAATCCCCTGGCTTTACCAACTCCAACTGGAAGGAATCACCCACTCCTTAAATCATAAGCACCAACTTGTTGAATGAAGACACTAATATTCTCAACTACGCACTAACTCAATAAGATATAACCAATCCAATATTTTCATACACAAAGTACTTATGACTTCACTTGCATGCTTCATTTTGTAGACAATCATTTAAACCATAGCAAGCCTCATAGCATCGTTCCGATAATGTAATCACTGATGACAATATCCACCAATGGTAACATCCACTGACGGTAACATCCACTGACGATAACATCCATTCATGACAACGTCCACTAATGGAAACATCCATTCATGACAACATCACAAATTCATATCAGAGCATATGGCAACATCACAACCTCACGAAAACATCACAACATTATCACAACTTCATAATAGAGAATACAACAACATCACAACCTCACAATAGTCCATAATACAACCTCACAACCTTATAACATACCTTCATAATAAGAAAGGCCTTAAAAGAATCCCTTATAATTCTCTTGCACACCGGAAAGACACCCCAACAACTTGATTGCACCTTAGACTTGATTTCTTTGTTGGTTACTCAAAAAATGCGAAATTCTATCTTATATTTATAGTAATTTTGTCCCCAAAAATTAGCTGAGCTGACCTCATTTTTTTGACTGGGTTATCAAACATAAAAACTCATATCTCCTCATTCCTAGGGAGTTAGAGGGACTTCCATATATCATTGGAAAGGTCTCAGAATAGGCTTTGAAACTATATAACTTGTGATTTAATTTGAATTATTTATGTAGGGTAAAATTTCCCTCAAATATAGGGTATCCAAATTGACCAAAAATTAATACTTTCAACAATCTCCATCTGACAAAATTTATCTTGGAAATCTGTAGGAATATAATATTTATATTGGACATCTTGTGGGCTCCATTTGTGTACAAATCAAAGTGGGCATGTGGAAACGACCACATGTTATCTCATCCCGTGAGGGCCATGCTTAAAAGCTACGCCATAAGGGGACCGCTTTGGAGTTATATACATTTAGGTCAAGGCTCCTTCAAGGATTTTCAAGGCTTCTTTAAGCGGACACATCATCATCACTTTATGGGGCTTCTAGGATTTGATTTAGGTCTTGTTATAAGGTTGACATCAATGGAAACCAATTTTAAAACAATCTCCCCCTTTGGAATTGATGGAAAATTAGTAAAACAACCGTGCTCCCCCTATCTTCATGCTCTAATCCCAATGATTGTACTGTCCTCTTGTCTTCATGCCGACTCACATTTTCTTCATGCTTATAGTTTTACTATTTTTCTCTCCCCCTTTGACATTAATGGAAAAGTGTAACTCCCCTTGACAATATTCCCCCTGTTTTTTTTTCTTGCAGAAGTTTGCTTCAACCATATCTCACTTGTATGTCTGGCAGAGTTTGCTTCAACCAAAGATTCTGAGTACAACATGTTGTTGCTGTGATATATTTCGCCTCTATTGTGGATAAGGATATTGAAGATTGCTTCTTTCTTAACCAAGACACTAAGTAGTCACCTAAGTAGAAAGGTACTGTAGTGTGCCAATTGCTCTGATACCAATTTGTAGTGTACCTTTCACTACCCAAGTTCACCCAACCTCTCGATTCACCATTCATTACATGGATTTAAAAACAAATGCATTTAACCAGAATTAAACACACTTAAAACTCAGAGTAAAATATATGGGTACTGCTATAATTAAACAAGCCATAACATTCATCATTAATTCATTTACACAGCGGAAAACATGATAATATATACAACCCAGTCGTGCCAAGACATGATCAAAGCATAATTCAGAATACTTATCTTTTAACAGCTGGAGAAATCACCAACCAAGTGCAGGCCTTCCACGAACCTCCCAGCCTTAGACCACACTGTTCATCATCTCAACAGTAGGTCACCCCCGAGCTGGGACCGAGCTCCACCCCCAGGCAAGGAATCTAGACTCAGGATGATGTTACAAGGAAGACAAAACATTCACATTCACCAGGAAGTAGTTCTCCCAGGAAAATCCCACGCTCACTGCCCACAGACCCGCATTCCCCACATGCTTGTTCCACCCTAGGAGAGTGCACCTTCTCTGTCACCTAGACAGTCCTTCGGCTCCCAGTCTCCCTTACCTTGGGTTACAGGAACAGACCGGACCATAATTCTCTGGGCTCTATGGCAGCTACAGGGGTTCCTTCCAGGAGTTCTCTTCTCCCTCTGCGCACTCTCTCACCTGGAGGAGTCGCTTCACAGGCCAACAA
>ML783652.1:97353-120487 GCA_009831015.1 Picea engelmannii
ATCATCACAAAAAATCATATAAAAAACACAATGATTTTTACGTGGAAACCCAAATGGGAGAAAACCACATAATGCTTTTCTTATATCATGTTAACATTACATTCATAGGAATCACCAACTTCCAAGTTTCTCTAGCACCAACTGGAAGGAGGCACCAACCCCCTGATTTATACGCACCAACTTGAAGGAATATCCAACTCCTTGATTTACCAACACTGACTGGAAGGAGGCACCAACCCACTCACTTTACCATCTCCAATTGGAAGGGAGCACCCACTCCCTAAATCATAGGCACCAACCTATCGAATGAAGACACCAATCTTCTCAATTAAGCACCAACTCAATAAGATATCACCAATCCAAGATCTTCATACACAGAGTAATTCCGACTTCACCTACATGACTCATTCCATAGAAAATGATTCAAACCCTAGAAAGCCTCATAGCATCATTCTCATAATGTAATCATTGACAGTAACATCCATCGACGATAACATCCACTAATGGTAACATCCATTCATGAGAACATCCACTAACATAAACATCGACTCACAACAACATCACGAGAACATCACAACTTCATAGCAGAGCATATGGAAGCATCACAACATCAAGGCAACATCACAACTTCATAGTAGAGCATATGTCAGCATCACAACATCAAGGAAACATCACAACTTCATAGTAGAGCATATGTCAGCATCACAACCTCACAACAATGCATATGGCAACCTCACAACCTTACGGTAACACCACAACCTTATAACATACCTTGAGAATAAGAAAGACCTTAAGAGAATACCTTACACTTCTCTTGCTCACCAGAAAGACACCCTAACTCCTTCAACGCACCTTATACTTGGTATCTTTTTTGGTTACTCAAAAATTCAAAATTCTATCCTATATTTATAGTAATTCTATCATCGAAAATTAGTCGAGCCGACCTCAATTTTCTGGTTGGGTTACTGGATGAAAAAACTCATATCTCCTCATTCCTAGGGAGTTATAGGGACTTCCATATACCATTGGAAAGGTATCAGAATAATATTTCCAATCATGTAACTTGTTCTTCCATTTTATTTAGTTTTGTAGGGTAAAAAGTCCCTCAAATATAGGGTATCCAAATTGACCAAAAATTGACACTTTCAACAATCTCCATCTTGCAATCTTTATCTTGGACATCTGTAGGCTTGTAATATTTATATTGGACATATTGTGGGATCCATTTTTGTACAAATCAAAGTGTACATGTGGAAACAAACACATTTTATCTCATCTCGTGAGGGCCATGCTTAAATGCTACGCCATAAGGGGACCACTTTGGAGTTATTTGCATTTATGTCAAGGCTCCTTCAAGGCTCTTCAAGGCTTCTTCAAGTGGCCACATCATCATCACTTTTAGGGGCTTATGGGATTTGATTTAGTGATTATTCTAAGGTTGACATCAATGAAAACCAATTTTCCAACAAGTAAAAGAGACCATTTACCCCAAAGAGGGAAAACATTTCCGACCTCCCTCTCTTGTGTGAGAGGAATACGAGTTATGATAAAATGAAATTCCAAGAGGTGTATTGATATCTCCTATTTGGCCTAAAGCATCAACTTTAAAATATAATAGGGTCAACCTCAGGAATTTTCCCTTATAATTATAAAATTTGAATTTTACATAAATAACCCTAAAAAGGGTGACGTCATCCCTTGTAGGTGACATTATGCTCCATAAAGGTGACATTGAGGTGGAAGTGTGCAATGCTAGGACTTCAAAGGCCATCCATCATACCACATGTGCCAAAAAATCACATCATGACCATTCCTTCATCAAAACCTAGTCTCCTCCCTCATGTCATGAGCGAAGTGGTTGACGCCCAAGCCTCCAAAGGTTAAAATCCAAGTGGAAAGAGGTGGGAGATCGTCTCTATCCATGACAAAGTGCCTCCAAAGGAAACAACCTCCTTCTTCAATGTGAAAATGGTGATCACAAGATTTCCCTATACATTGGGGTTTCAACATCCATCCTTGGGCTCCAAATCCCTCATGAAGGTCTGAACACAATCATATCCTCATGAATACCTGTCTGCCAGGCAAGGTCCTGCAAATACAAATAGATGTGCCCTCCAAGGGTCCATAAGTCATAAGAATCATGTCAAGTAAGCCATATATAATAATGGATCCACCCAAAAATGTGCACCAAACCCCCCTTTTAAAGCTAAACAAATTCTCAAAGACCTTATACAATTTGTCAAATTTAGGTGTGGGAGGGGTGTCAAGGCATCTTATTGGGTCAGTCAATCTCCAAGTCAAAGGTTTTTCCCAAGGGAAACCTTTCTAAGTCTGATGTGAGTATGAGGTGGAGTGGGATAAGAATTATGGGTATGAGGTTTCGTGACATACAAGTGTGTTGGACCTAAAAATAACACATTTTACGATGTCATTTAGTCATTTTTCATTCACTTTACCCCTTCATCATCATTCCCTTTATCACTCATATTTCTGCATTTGACCATTTCTACCTTATACGAGATTCACATGGAATACTTACACTAAAGTGGTTGATTTCCCATGTTTTGATGATTACTTATGGAATATATTGTTTATCCTAACTTGTGCAGTTATGTAGTTGTTGGAAATTCTGCAGCTGTTGGCAATTTTGTAGTTGATTGAGAATTCTAATAGTCAAACTTTCCATGTCATTTTTGAACATATCAAGAGGAACATCAAAAATATAAAATATGGGTTTTGTGTAGAATATGGTCATTTAGGTGATTCACTAAGAAAATTTGCAAAAAGTGCAAAACAAGGGGCATATGGTTGAGATTTCCAAAACTGGTCTAACTAGCTTGCAATTCTGTAGCTAAGTGGTTTGACCAAGTGGCGACCCACACCCATGAATTTGGGCACATGGATCTCATGGGATATGTTGTTATTATCTTATTCAAACTATCTTAGATAAAATCCAAGATTTGGTGGAGGATAGATCCACATGTTTAGGATCTAAGATTTGTTGGTTGTAGATTCACTTGTTTAGGATCTGATCTCATCTTGTTGTAACTCATTTTCCTTTTGTGAAGGAAAAGCTATATGTATAAATATGAGATGATACCATTCAATTCATCGTTTAGTAGTGAAGAATTTTGAGAGCTGAAGGCTAGATCATATAGTTCTATATTGAAGAGAAGGATCATTGTAATCATTTTGATGCTGGGATAAAGAGCTTCTTGTTGCACATCAAGAGTTCTCTATTGTAGTCCTTCTTGGCAGTATATTCCAAGAGAGGCAGGGCCCCCTCTTTCTGGTATACGCTGCCTAATTAGATTCCTTTTTGTTGTGTGATTTTATTTCATTAGTTGTTCATTTCATTTATTGTTCATTCATTTATGCTCTTTCATTTATGCAAGTGTGTGTTTCCCTACAGAGTTGGGCATTGAAGGCTGTGTTTTATAAGTGATCACAAAACCAATTGATGCTCTTGATATCAATCAAAGGAATGTGGTTAATGATTGAAACATAAGTCCATTGACCTCAGTTGAACTCTATAGCATTTCATTTCTGCAGTGCTTATTTTTAGTTTGATCAAGCTACAAGAATTAGTCAAGCCATGAAGTAGCTAACTTATCATTGTAAAAGAACACTTATATCCTTGATTCTGATTCTTGGAAGTGTCTTGTCAAGTAAGTAAATTTTTTATTTAGCTTGCTTAGCTTATAGTTAGTTGCCTACTCCTACAAATATTTTTCCTACATCTCACAAGTCTATGGACACTGGATTGATGAATTTACTGTAACAAAATTATGGAAATATAATTGAATGACATTTTTGGCACTGTTGCCGAAGACATGCAATATTTTAAGTGTGGAGGAGGGGGTGAGATGTTCTACAATATACAGAATCTGTAGTTATTCTTCAAATGAAATGGAACTCCACATTCATTTTTGCTTCAACTTCAGTGTCAAGATGATAATTAAGGGCTACAGATACTGAGACAGTTTGTAGCTGTCTTCAAACTCCATATCCAAATTGTAGGTTCGCATGGTTGTAGACATGGTTTAGCAAAAGTACGGATTGAAGGGCATGAAAAAAGTAAGTCACAAGGATTTTCACCTAACGGAGTTAACCCATCTCAATCCCATAAACCTACAACTCTCAGTCAAAGGTTCGGTCAACTAGAAGTAATTTTGCAGCTACAGAAAGGCTATTACAATCAAATTTATTTTCTCGGAGGCACTTTTTGCACAAAGATTCCAAGCAGACGGGGTTGAATAAAAAAATTGCGAGACATGGGTTTTTTGCCCCATACAACAAATTGAGTATAAGATGAACAAAATTTGCAGAAAAATGCATGACAAGGGATTCATCAACATGTTTTCAAACTGGTTTTATAAAAAATGTCAAATTTTTTGTAAAAAGCTACAACCAACTTTTTGTAGTCAATTTGTAGTTTTGAATGGTTGCACGCATCCCAAGACTAGATCTCAGCTTGGAGATGATTTCAAATAAACAAGAGATGCTTATCCACCTATCATCATTGATTTTCAACATTTTTCAATTTTTCAAGTTTTCAAGCATTTATGTAGCTACAATTGAATACCAGTCAACATATTTGGATCAACTCTTATAGTTTACAGCAAAAACACGAGTATTTATTTAGTTGTGTTAGTGTTCTTCAGGCCATCTTCAGATTTCTCACAAATATTACTTAGAAACATCAAGAGCAACCTTCATCTTTAGAGTTTTTATCTTCAGTATCAAAACCTTCTTTCAAAATATGCAACTAGGATACAACCAAAGTATTTTCCTATCACATAAGCACACTAGAGCTTGACATTTATCTCTCATATCAACATACATCAGGTGAGCTAGAGTTCATTTATCTTTTAGACCATTATCCACTAAGAGAAGGTAAATTCATGTAAGCAATTTGTATTTCTAGGTAGTCATCTAACTCAGAATTCATGTACATAAAATTCTTGAAGATTTTCATATTTTCCATTCCTTCACTTTACATTTCATATTTTATTATCTACCCGTCATCATCCATCTCCCCATGACATCAATGACTTAAATAAAAACAAGTGTAAAACAAATCCTTTCCACTTAGATCCAATATCATATATATCCATACACTACCTACTGCGTATCTTTGATTTCATGAAGACATGCAATGGTTTGAGTGTGGGGGAGATGTTGGACCTCATAAATAACACATTTTACGATGTCATTTAGTCATTTTTCATTCACTCTACCCCTTCATCATCATCCCCTTTATCACTCATATTTCCACATTTGACCATTTCTACCTTATATGAGCTTCACATGGCATACTTACACTAAAGTGGTTGATTTCCCATGTTTTGATGATTACTTAGGGAAGATATTGTTATTTCCTAACTTACTTGTGCAATTTTGTAGTTGTTGGAAATTCTGTAGCCGTTGGCAATTCTGCAGCTAATTGGCAGTTCTGATAATAAAACTTTCCATGTCATTTCTAAACATATCAAGAGGAATATAAAAAATATAAAATCAGAGTTTTGTGCAGAATAGGGCCATTTAGGTGACTTTCTAGGAAAAAATGCAAAAAGTGGAAAACAAGGGGTGTATGGTTGATATTTCCAAAACTGGTCTAACTAGTCTTCAATTCTGTAGCTAAGTGGTTTGACCAAGTGGCGACCCATACCCATGAATTTGGGCACATGGATCTCATGGGATATGTTGTTATTATCTTATTCAAACTATCTTAGATCAAATCCAAGATTTGGTGGAGGATAGATCCACATGTTTAGGATCTAATATTTGTTGGTTGTAGATCCACATGTTTATGATCTAAGATTTGTTGGTTGTAGATCCAATTGTTTAGGATCTGATCTCATATTGTTGTATCTCCTTTTCCTTTTGTGAAGGAGAATCTATCTGTATAAATATGAGAGGATATCATTCGGTTCATAGTTCAGTAGAGAAGAAGTTAGAGATTTGAAGGCTAGAGCATATAGTTCCATATTGAAGAGAAGGATCATTGTAATCATTTTGATGCTAAAATAAAGAGCTTCTTGTTGCACATCAAGAGTTCTCTAATATAGTCCTTCTAGACATTATATTCCAAGAGAGGTAGGCCCCCTTATCTCTGGTACATGCTTCCCAATTAGCTTCCTTTATGTCATGTGATGTTATTTCATTAGTTGTTCATTTAAGTTATTGTTCAATCCTTTATTCTCTTTCATTTATGAAAGTGTGTGTTTCCATACAAAGTTAGACATTGAAGGATGAGTTTTATAAGTGATTACAAAACCAATTGATGCTCTTGATATCAATCAAAGGAATGTGGTTAATTATTGAAACATAACTCCATTGACCTCAATTGAACTATGTAACATTTCATTTATGCAGTGTTTATTTTAAGTTTGATCACGCTACAAGAATTAGTCAAGCCATGAAGTAGCTAACTTATCATTGTAACAGAGCACTTATATCCTTGATTCTGATTCTTGGAAGTGTCTTGTCAAGAAAATAATTTTTTGATTTAGTTTGCTTAGCTTAGAGTTAGTTGCCTACTCCAACATATATTTTTCCTGCATCTCACAAGTCTACGAAGATCGGATTGATGAATTTATTGTAACAAAATTCTGGCAATATAATTGACTGACAAAGGCTCGTATTGTCTCATTTATGGGTGCCTTTGTTGAGGGATAAACACATCCTTTTCCTCTTTTTGTTTTTAAAGCATATTTTTTTGAGCCCTTTATTAGCCATTTATTTCACATGTGTTTCCAACTTGAAGACAATAAGGAGCACTAATTGGAAATACATATCCCAAATACACTCTACCTTGGTTTGCATGCTTTTCCAAGTTGAAGACAATAAGGTTCACTAAAGGAAATGCATAGCCCACATACACTCTACCTTGGTTTTGCATGCTTGATTATTTAGTTATTTATTTTATGGGTCCCTCATTTTTTGAGAAGAGTTTCATTGTTCTCGGGATCCTAGGGAAATATTTTAATGCATGATGTTTTTGCTAGGGCATCTTCGAGCTTAATGGGCCCTTCTTCCCATGAAATGAGGTACATGTCTTCTTGGGTCAATAAGTCTGAAAACCCAAAAGATGAGCAGACAAAATGGAAGAAGTATGGAAAGTGATAAGTATGATTGGGAATGGTATGATGACTCTTCAAGGAACCCCCTAGTAGCACCCCATTCCCAAGAGTGACCAACCTAATAGGACGTGATGACACCCACCGATGTTAAATAAGGAAAAGGGTTTAATTTCCAAGCAAATGTTCTGTAATCAAGAAAATAATCTTTACAACATATTCAAATGCTTCAATTATTAAAGTGACACTTACCATGAAACCAGACTTATTACCTCATGAAGCAAGACATGTTTTTCTCTGTGGCCAGGCCGGTGTGATGGATGCTACTCTGCTGCTGGTGATGACTGATGGTGCAAGTGAATATAGGAGGGGCCTTGTGGGGCTTTGCTAGTCAATCTAGATCTCAGAACTCCATGTATGATACATGTGGGTCTCGATACATGATATCCTTAGTTAACCCTAGGATGGAAGGGGCAGGGGGTGGTAATAGGGCCTAAAAATTTCCCCAAAAGTTAATGACCTTCAAAAATATGAAAAATTACAAAATTTTCATATAAAATCGACTATTTTTCTATTATAACAACCTTTTAAATATGAGTCATTGATCTCAAATCATGTGAAATGTGAGTCATTGATCCACACTCCATTGACCATCGATGATCGACGCTTTCCTTTGGACATGTGCAACATTTATCCCAAACAGTTGACTCGACCGTCGACCGTCAACCCTTTCCCTTAACAATTGATTCAGAACACCATGCTAAACCAGCCGACCCAACCATCAACCATTGATGATTTTCATGAGAGAATGAAACTCCTCATAAATTTGATTGATGCTCAACCATCAACCCATAAACCATCGATGATACCCAATGACTATTGAAAACTCTTCCCCAATTCGGCTAACCCGACCATCGACCACTTCTGGGATGTGGAAACTGCTGATGTGGCATAACATGTCATCCTAAGGTGTCAACGTGGATGATGTGGCATGACACATTGATGATGACATGGAATGACACATCATCACCCTCTTTCCTTCATTGACCATTGACTGATTCTCTTGGACATCTCGAATAGATTTGCTGAATTCGGTCGACATTGACCATCGACCTATCGGTCATCGACAATTTTCATTGGCGACTAACCACTTCTCTAATCTGACCAATCTGACCATTGACTGTTGACCATCGATGACTTTCGTTGGTGACTAAAACACTTCGACAATCTGATTGACTTGACCATCGACCCATTAGCTCGCTAGTGATTTCTGTGGGTGATTGAAAACACTTTTCCAAATTTAGTCGATGTTCGACCATCGACCATCAGCCTTCAGATATGTATTCTAGCCAAACCAAACTCTTCGCCATTTTGGTCGACCCAACCATCGATGATTTCTCTTGGTTAATTTCCACACTTAGAAAATTTTGACCAAAATCTTTGACGAATCTAAGCCATTAATCGTCAATCCAAGAAGATCTTGACTATCGACCGTCTTCCTTCCTCCAACCCCCAAAATAATCATGACCGTCAATTTTATCCCTTCGTAAAACACCGCAAACATATCCTGGCCATTAAATTACTTAATCTTCCAAACGGTCGAAACTTGACAAATTTTTAAATTTATTAAAATGAATCTCGACTGTTGATATCGAGATCAAACATGATCTTGAGTGTCAATTCACTGAACTTTGTAAAACACTACAACGACCATTAAAACTCGATTTTTGACCTTCCAGGTCAAAACTAACTTTGATACTTTATAGGTTTACTCCATTAGCCCATCCTTTAATGGTTGTGAGGCAAATCCAACCTGAATTTTCTCACGAAATTGGGGATTTCAATCTAATTTTTCTCTATTTCCCCCCAAATTCGTTACAGAAAACTCTGTAATAGTTAATTTTACCCAAATTCACACTATTTCTTGGCGCATATGGGTTGAGTGTTGAACCAATAACTCTGATACCATATTGTAACGTACCCAGCCCCAACTGAGTAACATCACATGTAGAATTAACATTAAAACATAAGATTTTCTACTTAATTTCCTATAGCTTACCAACTACAAATCACACACAAATTTAACCATGCTAACTGATACCACAATTCTAAATGATTCTAATAACATACAATAAAAAATGAACGCAACAAATCAAGCAACTATCAAACAGACATAATCCATATAAACCATTTACATAACAAGATATCATAATAAACACAACACAAAACTTATCTTTTGATAGCTAACCAACTTGATGCATACGAAGGATGAAATTCCCAACCATAGGAAATATTGTTCGTTTTCTTTCAACGACAAGAAACCCTTAAGTTGAGGCTATGAATCCATAAGGAGATTTGGCCCTTTGGCTATCCACTGTCCACACACAACTTCTTCTCTGTTTTCCACAACCTACACAACCCAAGGAATGGGATCCCCCTTCACTAAACACAACCCCTTAGGCCTTCCCACTTCCATACATGGCTCCATTGCATATAATTGATCGAGAATCCTCCCAACTACTCAAGGACTGCTCACAAAAACCCTCACAAGGCTCTTGAGTCATTTTCTCAACATAAAAATGATTCACATGCTTACAACCCAATTTATAGGCACACATGTCTCTTTCTCAACATAAAATCCAACCCAATAATGGTTTCCTTCAAGCCCAACATGGTTGTTTATCTTCCCAATACTCATCTCCTCTCATGTTGTCCAAAATATGCAAGAAAAAAATACTCACTATGCAAAAACGTGACTGTACATAAAAATTGCCCCCTCATCCATACAAAATTCCTCTCTTTGTTTGCTTTCTTGACATGACTTACACCCTTCCCCAATATGATTGTACCCTATTTATTAATTGGGTTGTTTTCATTGATGTGAGCCCTCGAAGAAAGTCCGGTAGCACAATGGTTTGGGTAATGGAACCAAGTTTGTTTGATGGATAATGGCACGAGTTTTTATATATTTGTAGGTAAGACTATTCTAGATAGATAGTACATGTCATTTCATTTCCGATGGTATGTGAAACGTCACATAACTCCTCACGGTTAGAGAGTTATGGCCATGTGAAATTGGAGAACCCGCATGAGTCATCTAGAAGCCCCAAAAGGTTAAAATAGTCAAAGTGGTTGAAAAGAAGAAATTATTTAAATAATAAAGTGAAGTGATGAGTGTACTATAATTCAAAGTGGATACAAAATAAATTATTTAAATAATAAATTTAATGGAGAAATTACTAACTGGACAAGTGGTTAGCCCTAAAATAAGGAAATTGGGTTAAGATGGTTAGAAGGTAATTTAAATAATAAAGTGAAGTGATGAGTGTACTATAAGTCAAAGTGGATACAAAATAAATTATTTAAATAATAAATTTAATGGAGAAATTACTAAGTGGACAAGTGGTTAGAAGTGGGTTAGCCCTAAAATAAGGAAAGTGGGTTAAGATGGTTAGAAGGTAACCCCTTGAGGAAGCTACATGAAAGTATAAATAAGAGACAATGGTCTCTTATTTTTAATCACACTTGATCATATTGAATATATACAAGTGATTGAGGTAACCAAAGGATATCTAAGCCAAATTTCAGAGAGAAGGTGAAGTAAATAAGGCCGAAATTCAAGGTAGGATAAATTCTTTTGATGATGCTTTCTAAGGTATGTTATTTATAGGTCATCTCACCTTTTTCACAATAATTTTTTTTCTAGAATGATTCAGACCATGAAATTGGGAGGCCATTGAGGAAACATATCCAAGTAGCTATGATACAAATTTCATCTTGTGGGTCGTTTTATTTTTGGAGTTACACTTCGTGGAAAATAGGGTTTGTGGCTAGTCCTTAAACTAGTCTAAAACATGGGTTTCTGGTAAAAACATCATAACTTCTTCATAACAGATCCAAATTTAGTAAGAACAAATGTATTGGTTAGATTACAGTCTATATTATTCTGTGTACAATTTTCAGATCCATACAACAAATATTCCATGTGGGGAATGCTCTACAAGTTCGCTCTCTAGAATAAGCCAAAATAGAATAAGGTATGACATTTTTGCTATAACTCATTTTCTAAGAGGATCCAAGTAGTGAAACCTGGAGGAATTGCATAAAAGACATTGAAGAACATTGTGTACTATTTTCAAATTTTTATTCATTACATGTACATAGTTATGATTATTGCAAGTTAGGGTTGTTGACTAATCCAAAATTAGTCATGTGAGACTAAAGTAAAGTTTGATGAAAATGCTAGTCTCTTGTTGTTAAATATAATGAAGGTTTGCAGGTATGTGATCATATACAACAAGAATATTATAGATTTACAAATCAGATTTTGATTATGAAATTGATGAGGGATTTTGGTTGAGGTACATGTTGGTGCATGGTTGATGGACTTGTTTATGGTACATGTTGATTACAAGTTGTTTGGACAGGTTATTGTGACAGGTTTGGTGCATGGTTGATGCATTTGTTTATGGTACAGGTTGATGTATGGTACATGTTGGCACAGGTTATTGGTACAGGTTGCTACAAGTTGATTACAGGTTGATTGGTACAGGTTTACAACAGTATATCTCACAGTGATAGTGTGACAGTGGTTCCATCATTCTACTTCTACGTCAGGGAGGTTGGAGGGGGAAAGGAAAGGTGGTTGTATCCACCTTCTGGTTGTAGCCGGAGAACATAGGGGGTTGTAGCCTCCTTTTGGTTGTAGCCAGAGAATAGGGGAGTTGGAGCTTCCCTCAGGTTGTAGCCTAAGAAACTAGGGGGTTGGAGCCTCCTTCCAGTTGCATCTGGTGTTAAGCCCTAATATTGGCTCATTACCCCTTAATTGGGGCATATTACATTAGTAATGTTATTTTATTTATGTTGGCTTTATTCCATTAGTTGTAATTATACCTCCTAGTCTCCTATATATACCAAGGAGACATTTTCATTTGGAATCATCTGGGAATTGTACATTTATGTGGGGATAAGGAGGTTTCCCCCTCGAAGAGGAATATTATCTGAATTTCTCTCTTTTTCAAGGCATTGAGTACTTATTCTGATGTTTTTATATGCTATATTGATATTTGGTTATTAACATATGGTATCAGAGCTCAAGGTCTTGCGGTTTCTCTACTACATCTAAGACACCTTGGAATTTTCACTATAAATTTTTTTCTACAATGGTTCAGAATGAACGGCTTGGAGGATATTTAGTATATGGATCAAGGTACATTGGGTTAAAATTTCAGCTCATGAGGCCTTATAATTTCATAGATACAGCCTGTGCAAGATAGGGTTCTAGAATCATCCTGAACTGAGTCATTGCAGAATTTTCGCTATAATTTTTTTTCTGTAATGTTTTAGACCCTGAACGCCAAAGGATATTCACAGAAATTAATAAGGTATATGTGGTAAAACATTCAGCTTCTGGGTCGTCTTACAATTTTAGATACACCCTGTGGAAGATAGGGTATCTGACTAGTCCTATTGACTAGTCTCAAGAAGGTGTTCCAGGTAAAACAATCATAACTTCTTCCTAGAGTATCCAAATTGAGTGAGACTAGATGCATTGGATAATAGACAGTCTTTATTATTTCTGGTATGAGTTTCATAATTTTATATCAATTATTTTGTGTGGGGCACGCTATACAAGTGACATCTCCCAGAAAGGAAAAAAAATAGCTAGTTGTGGGGAAGTTACCATAAATTCCACTTGGCACATCCAATTTTGATCAAACCTGTGGAATTGCAGAGAATAAATATCATAGAACTACAAAAAATAAAGTTTCATACCCAGAAGGGCCAAAACTTTGGAGATACAGTAGAAGAAATATTGTCTAGCAGAACCACCTCAAAATCAAGGTTCAAAAGTGATACTTGGCCAACATGCCACCCAAAAAGAGAACTTCTACACCAAATAAGCCTCCAGATAATCCTACATGGACTCTTGATGAAGGTGAAGAAATGCGTAGGGACATAAATTATGTACAAACAAAGACAATAAAAAAAGATGAACTACAAGAGATGATGGAGGGTTTAAAAGGGGAGATCATGGAAGGATTGAAAAATTTCATAATAGAGAGGACAACTGAAAGTGAAAATGTATACCATGAAATTCATGATGAGGACACAAGGAAGGTGAATCAAGAATGGAGAAATTCCAACTTTGGGTTGAATACCAACCACGTTCCTAAGATCTATATGAGGAAGTTTGATGGCAAGGACCCAATCACATGGATACTTCAAATGGAGCAATTCTTTGATCTACATAATGTGCCACATACACAAAAGGTACAAATTACTTCTTTATATTTAGAACCCAATCAATTTGTATGGTATCGATGACTTTGTTCTCGCAAATCACTCATCACTTGGACAATTTTCACGGAAGAAATGACAACACACTATGAGGATACAAGGAGCAATACCTTCTTTAGCCAAATGATAAATCTCAAGCAAAAAAGTTCAGTTACAGAGCACATTGAGAACTTCCAAAGATTAAATATAAAGGTAACATATATTCCATATGAGCACTTGATTGATGTATTCATAGGAAATTTAAAGGATAACATTCAACATGAGGTTCACCTTTGGGAACCCAAATCATTGGAGAATGCATTTAAGGTGGCAAGAAATGTTGAAAGTAAAAATATGGCTATGGCTACTAGAAGGACCAATCCCAACACCTATAGAGAGAATAATACTCCTTCTTCTAAAACACCTCAACCTACAAGGTTGACACCTCAACAATTGGAGGAAATAAAAACAAAAGGTTTATGCTTTAGTTGTGACAACAAGTACAGTAAGGGACATAAGTGTGGTGAGAAGAAATTATTCTACAAAGAAGATCATTCACTCCCAGGTATGTAAATTTCTTTTATGGTCATTGTTTTTATTGTACTAATTTTGGACATAAGGTTGCAGATTGCAGGGATTATAAAATAAATGTTCAAGCAATAAGTGCATATGCGGCCCCACATAACATTGAATGTTACAAATGTCATAACTATGGACACATAGCTAGTGATTGTAGAAGCATGATTGATACTTCCATGAAAGAGAACACTGATATCAGATATTAGAAAGTATGGATAAGAAAACATGAAGAATAGGTGAACAAAGACCAGGTCCTAGAGATCGTAAGATTGACAATAAAACGAGATGAAATTTTTTTTACAGAGAAAGATGTCAGATACAAAAAGGTTTGGAAAATAACTGAAAGAAAAGAAGGACATGTAAATAAGGAACATGTTCAACATATTGTACTTTCATGAATTTTAATGAAAGATGAATCTATAGATAGAAATAAAGAAGTCAGAGCTTAGAGAGGTGATGAATCTACCAATGAAGATGACGATGAATACACATTAGAGAAGGAATTGTTCTGAGCTATTCGGCTTGGAGACTCCCAGGTAATATAAATATTAGATAGGAGGAGTCTATGCGATAGCTGTGATAGACCAAAGAACAATCCTTCGAGCAGCTTGCATAGTTTGAGTAGGTAGATCCAGAGCAATCAGTTAGCAGAAGTACATTTTGATAGATTAATCAGTTGTAGTAGTGAATACTTGATGATAATATAGTGATAAATGGGTCAACATTATTGGTGACAACCCCCCTTCCTCCTTCGGGGCTGGCATGACCTCCCTGTCTAGGATCGTTCAAGTCATCAAGTCGAATGACTCGTGGGGATCCTGATGGAACAAATCTTGACTTGACATAGAACCTTTTTCAATCCCCCGACACCCGCGATGTGGCACCTGCTGACCCTCTTCTTGGTGCTTTCATATCTTACGCTGACTTCCTTAGCTCTTGATGCTAAACTCCTCCATTGATGTGACCACGAGCTATGACTGTGGGACAACACCCTTCATGGCTCCACACTTCGGGACTTTTGCGAGTGACTTCCTCCTCCTTCCCAACTTCCAAATCGATGAATGCTCCGGGACCAGATCTACAGTCCTTGTTCTTCTCGCGATCAACAACTGTGATCGAATCGTAAGCTCGGATTTCACTAGTCCTCCCGTCTTTCGACTCTACTTCTTTCGATCGTGAATCAACAATGCATTGATCCTTTTCCATGTGTCCTTCTAGATCCAATAGCCTGGATTTTAAATTTCTCTTCGCGACTTCGCGAAGATTCTTATCTGCCCTTGGAAAAATTTATGAAGTTCTTCCTCCTGAACTTCTCGATCTTCTACCACCTATCTCCTTCTTGACGATGGATGGATTTTCCTTCTTCAGGACTCCAACAAGTCCTCGAATCCTTTGCACACTTAGCACAATTTCCCTTTTCGAGACTTAGACTGTTCTCGAAACTCCTCTCTGCACTCCTTGCAGAATTCTGTACAACTCTCTTGCGACTTTGCTCGTCTTGAAAACCTCTAAGGTTCCAAGTTCCTCTGCGAGTTTCACATGCCCTCCTGGAAGTTTCTCGCTCAGTTTCCTGAGCTTATAAGGCAAAATCACAACACCTTAGGTGCACTCCTTGCACTTGACTCATTTCTTCGACGACTTCTCCCTCAGCCTTATGGAAAGGTTTAGGGCACCTCGTTTCTTTTGTCGACGCACTTCTTGCAAAGCCTTCCTTCACCAGAATGTTATGCAATTCTGGGATTCTTCTACACCTTCAATCGTGTAGTTCCTAGGTATGCTCATGCAAGCTCGATGCCCTCCTGATAGATTATTCCAGAGTGTTCAGTAACTCTGGGCTGTGCCTCTCTCCACAAAGTCTTTATTTTCAAGGGACTTAAGCACCTTGAAATTTCTCCCTGAGTCTATAAATAAATCTGGCATGCCCTCCCGACAATTTCTCTTCTGACTCCACTGAGTTTAGACACACACTCCTTGCGTCGGCTCATAGAGTTTCCAATATCTGTCGCGCACTCCTTGCAATTACCCTAGAGAACTAGACTTAACTCAACACACTTGCGGATATAAAACTGTATCTCTATCCATGCAGACGATTTCTAACATTCATCTACAATTCAAAGGCATGTAAAATACATTCATAACACAACATCCATTGAACAAAAAGATAAAACAAGACAAAATGTAATTTTCTATTAATGGTGAATGCCAAATTACAATGGTGGAGTCCGAGATGCAACTGAGTCTTGGCTCTCTGTATTTCTCTCCTTACAACCCGACTTGTCTAACCTCAGATCTACAAACGAACCCAGTCCAACCTCTACTTTGCAACAATACAAATATTTATACAAGAGGGGCTCAATGAGCTTCCCTCACAAGTTAACCTAATGGTGTCAAATCACAACCCCTGACGCCTATCGAAAGGGAAAATTACAACGATGAATATCTGATCCAAATCGGACGTAGATCCATTTCATCGTCAACCTATTAATAGAGACCTTATCTCCAGTTTGTGCGAAAGCACGCTTTTTCTCTTCCATCTTGTTGTCAATTAATGCCTGGATCTCATCTTGGATTCTTGAGGTAAAAAAAATGAGAGGGCGACGCCTCCCCTTCCTTGAATGTGCACCATGCTTGTAAATGAGCTGGTGCGTGCTGAGATGGAGTTGTGCTCTTGCATCATACTCCACAGCAGAAAAAATCATGAGCTCCTGATCATGAGCTTTCCAACGTGGCTGAAATCCACCTGGATCCCAAACTTTCTCTTGGAGCTGTCTCTCGGCACCTCTGCTTCACTGCTTATGTTCCTACATCTTCCTTTCTACTCGTGCATGTTTATCTTCGTCCATCTTCCTCATGCTGACCTATTCTTGTGTCGACTCCAACATCATCTTCCTTATCTCCTCGATCACCTCCTGTAGTTGTTCTATCGTCTGGTTCTTCTGTTGTAGACTAGCTCGCTGCACTCTCTCCTTGTCAATGGGAAAATCACACTGACTTCCCAAGACATATTCTTCCTTTGTGGCCTTAACTTGCCACTCTATTGCAGTCTCCACTCCTGCAGGCTCCTCGCCATTGAACTGTTGTTCAACTACCACTTCTTCTGACAGATTTTCTCCTGCCAATCCTTTGGCTGTTCCCATTTCAGCTTCCCCCAACTGCTCCTTATGCTGGTGTAATCCTTCATCTGATTCCAACCTAGCCTATTAGATTTTCACACTTTGTACTACCACTCTCCTCTCAATATATTCTAATTCTTCACACAGATCAACAAAGTCTATGCTGTCTGCTCCCTCTTCTATTGCAGACCCCAGTGTTGCAGTCATATCCTGTTCAGGTTCCTGGCTGAAAACGTCGAGCAATTCTGCTGAATTATCTTTTCCTTCCATTGGGACAGACATTAGTATCTATTCTTTCCCCTCCTTGACAGTCTCTTCTTGCTATTTCCCTGTCACATCTGCAACATCTATGCTAGCCTCTCCTCGACCGCTTGGTAGGAATATCTCAACTCCTCCAATGATCAAAACGTCCCTCTGATCCTTCTCCTCTGATGTGATGAAAGTTTCTAACTTGTCATCATCTTCATTCACACAGCTCACAGTTCCGCGTGAATTTCCACCCGAGTGAGGTCTTCCTCCTGCCTCCTCTTCATCTATCAACAAACTCTCTGCTGAGCTCGTCTCTTCTCCCTTGCCCACCTGGAAATCCGGGATGTCTCCTCTGCCCACCTGGCATTTTATGAGATCCATTGATCCGCTCTCATTTCCCACCCAACAATCTATGAGACTCTTTCTAGATCTCTTTCCCTTATGACCAAGGTTTTCAACATGCCTCAACTACCTCTTTAACCTCTGTTTCTGCCTCCTGGCCAACAAATTTTGAACATGTCATTTGGCTGTCCTCTTCAAAATCCATTCATACCTCCAGTGTACTTTTGACTCCTACTGCATCTTGAATGCTAGCTCCTCCATCTGTGCTCGGATTTCACTGAGCTCTTTTTCCATCTCCACCTTACTCTTTTGCGAGTGGACTTCCCCTCAACCATGCTTATGAACATCAATGGCCATCTTGCTTTGTCTATAGCCGACCTGGCTACTTACCATTTGCTGCACGCCTTGCAATAGTTCCAACAGAGCATCACACTTTGTCTCTCTTGCTTACATAAATCAATTTTGGATCCGCTCCTTTGTCTCCTTCCCTCTGCCTAAGAGAAATCAAGCTCTGATACCACTCTTGGTATGAGCCTATCTCCGTGTCTCCTTCCACGCACACCCTACAGAAGAAATCTAATCTATGATACCACTCTTGGTATCATACTATCTTCATGTCTCCTTCCACCCACACCCTGTAGGTGAAATCAAAGATCTGATACCACTCTTATTATCAGACTATCTCCGTGTCTCCTTCCGCCCACAACCTGCAAATGAAATCAAAGCTCTAATACCACTCTTGGTATCAAAATATCTCCGTGTATCCATCCTCCCACACCGTGCATATGAAATCAAAGCTCTGATACCACTCTTGGTATAAGACTATCTCCATGTCTCCTTCCACCCACACCCTGCAGATGAAATCAAAGCTCATATACCACTCTTGGTATCAGACTATCTCCGTGTCTCCTTCTGCCCACACCCTACAGACAAAATGAAAGCTCTGATACCACTCTTGGTGACAAACCCCCTTCCTCCTTCGGGGTTGGCATGACCTCCCTGTCTAGGATCGTTCAAGTTGTCGAGTCGAATGAATCGTTGGGCTCTTGATGAAACCAATCTTGACTTGACACATGCCCTTTTTCAATCCATCGACACCCACGATGTGGCACCTGCATACCCTCTTCTTGGTGCTTTCATCTCTTACACTGACTTCCTTAGCTCTCGATGCTAAGCTCCTCCCTTGATGTGACCATGGTCTACGACCGTGGGCCAACTCCCTTTATGACCGTCCACTTCAGGACTTTCAAGAGTGACTTCCTCCACCTTCTTGACTTCTGAATCGATGAATTCTCTGGGACCAGATCTATGGTCCTTATTCTTCTCACGATCAATGACTGTGATCAAATCATGAGCTCAGATTTCGCGAGTCCTCCCATCTTTCAAATATACTTCTTCTGATAGAAAATCATTGATGCAATGATCCTTTGCAATGTGTCCTTCTAGATCCAATGGCCTGGATTTGAAATCTCTCTTTGCGACTTCATGAAGATCCTTGTCTGCCCTTGGAAAACTTTATGAAGTTCTTCCTCCCGAAATTCTCAATCTTATACAACCTATCTCCTTCTTGACAATGGATGGATTTTCCATCTTCAGGACTGCAGCAAGACCTCAACTCCTTTACACATTTAGTAGAATTTCTCTTTTTGAGACTTAGACTGTTCTCGAAACTCCTCTCTGCACTCCTTGAAGAACTCTGTACAACTCTCTTGCGACTTTGCTCGGCTTGAAAACTTCCAAGGTTCCAAGTTCCTCTGCGAGTTTCCCGTGCCCTTCTGGAAGTTTCTCTCTCGGCTTCCTGAGCTTGTAAGGCAAACTCAAAACACCTTAGGTGAACTCCTTTCAATTGAATCAGTTCTTTGATGACTTCTCCCTTGGCCTTATGGAAAGGTTTAGGGCACCTCCTTTGCTTTGTCAATGCACTTCTTACAAAGCCTTCCTTTACCAGAATGTTCAACAATTCTTGGATTCTTCTACACCTTCAACTGTGTAGTTCCTGGGTATGCTCAAGCAAGCTTGATGCCCTCTTGGAAGAGTATTCCAGAGTGTTCAGTAACTCTGGGATGTGCCTCTCTCCAGACAGTCTTTATTTTCAAGGGACTTAACCACCTTGAAATTTGTCCCTGAGTCTGTAAATAAATCTGGCATGCCCTCCCAAAAATTTCTCTTCTGACTCCACTGAGTTTAGACACACACTCCTTGCGTAAGCTCACAGAGTTTCCAATATCTATCTCACACTCCTTGCACTTAGCCTAGAGAACCAGACTTAACTCAACACCCTCGCGGATAGAAAACTGTATCTCTATCCCTGCAGACGATTTCTAACATTCATTTACAATTCAAAGGCATGTAAAAGACATTCATAACACAACATCCATTGAATATAAAGATAAAATAGGAAAACCTATCATTTTCTATTAATGGTGAATACCAAATTACAATGGTGGAGTCCCAGCTACACCTGAGTCTTGAATCTCTGTATTTCTCTCCTTACAACCCGACTTGTCTAAACTCAGATCTATAGATGAACCCAATCCAACCTTTACTTTGCAACAATACAAAGATTTATAGAAGAGGGGCTCAATGAGATTCACTCACAAGTTAACCTAATGGTGTCAATTCACCACCCCTAATGCCTATCGAAAGGGAAAATTACAATGATGGCTATCTTCTCCAAATTGGACACAGATCCATTTCGTCGTCAGCCTATTAATGGAAACCTTATCTCTAGTTTGTGTGAAATCATGATTTTTCTCTTCCATATTGTAGTCAATTAATGCCTGGATCTCATCTTGGATTCTCGAGGCAAAAAAAAAGAGAGGGCGACGCCTCCCTTTCCTTGAATGTGTACCATGCATGTAAATGAGCTGGCGCGTGTTGAGATGGAGAGATGCTCCTGTATCAATTTTGGACAGTTGTGTAGTAGAGTCTTGGATAGTATGGAGAAAGATGGATTCGTAAAAACACTTAGCATGTTTGGACATATATATGACAATTGATGAGAGCATGGATTCATAGATTGGTTTAGAGAGTGGTTCAGAGACAAATGAACATTATCATAATGGATGAGAATTACACAGGAAATGGGTCGAACAATGTTAATGGATTCCAAATTGACATATATATATATATATATATTTTTGGACACATGCAGTGCATACAATAGTTCACATTCAAAACAGAGTAATGCTTAGAAACAATAATGGAAAAACTCCCTACGAGCTATGGAAAGGAAAACCAAAAAATGTGAAGCACTTCAAAGTATTTGAAATAAAATGCTACATCAATGGAGAATATGGCAGAATGGGAAAGTTTGACTCTCATGTGGACAAAGGAGTACTTGTTGGTTACTCAAGTACAAGGAAAGAATACAAGTGTTACAATATGATATTGAACAAAGTTGTGGAAAGAATCAATGTAACAATTGATGAAACAGATGGACGAGAATCAAAGGAAGAATACAATGAATCAATGGAACAAATTTACAAAGAAGAAACAAAAGATGAAGAAGAAGTCTACATTGAAAGATCATAAGGATTTCAGTTGTCAGAAAACACAGATTATGTGTGAAAATTGAATAAGGCCTTGTATGGTCTAAAACAGGCTCCTAGTGCATGGTACTCTAGAATGGACAAATATCTACGCAAGGAAGGATTCAGAAGAGGAAGTGCAGAAAACAATCTCTACATCAAGGTAACTCAAGATAGTATTTTATTAATTGAAGTTTATGTTGATGATATTATTTTTGGAAGTACTAATGACAGGTTAAGCCAGAAATTTGCAAAGGATATGCATAATGAATTTGAAATGTCATTACTTGGAGAACTATCCTTCTTTCTGGGTCTCTAGATACGTCAAATCAAACAAGGAATTTTTATTTCTCAAACTAAGTATATCAGGGAAATGATAAAGAGGTTCAGAATGGAATATTGCAAACCAGTTACCACTCCTATGCAAACCAATTGCAAGTTGAGAAAGGATGATGATTCAAATTCTACAGACTAGAGGCAATACATCTCAATGATTGGTATCTTACTATATGTGACAACATCCAGACTGGATGTAATGCAAACTGTTGGACAGGTGGCACGAGTTCAAGAAGCACAAAAGGAATCACATCTATTAGCAGTGAAAAGGATTTTAAGATATCTCAAAGGAACATAAGAGTTTGGATTATGGTATCCAAAAGGAAAGGATATATCACTTATTTCCTACACATATGCAGATTGGGCAGGTTGCATTGATGATTGACAAAGCACCGATGGAGTAACATTCTACTTGGGTGAGTGTTTAGTATCATGGATAAGCAAGAAAAAATAATCAATATCCTTATATACAACTGAAGCAGAGTATATTGCAGCATCAACATGTTGTACACAGGTTCTATGGATGAAACAAACTCTGACAGATATACAGGTTGAGTATGATGAGCCTATTCCAATCTATTGTGATAATACAAGTGCCATCAATATCTCAAAGAACCCAATGATGCACTCCAAGATGAAGCACATTCCAATCAAGTATCACTTTCATATTTGAGTATGTGGGCATAAAAGAACACGTGGCAAACATCTTTACAAAACCGCTTCCATGGGAAGCCTTTGAGTATATTCACGAGAGACTCAGAGTAATTTCTACTCCAAAATGAATGTTTTTTAATGCTTATCTTATATGTCTTAGATTTACATGAGGAAACACCATAGAGAGGCCAATTCAGGTTGGGAGATCAATTTCAAGAAGATTTCAGTCAGGGGGAGTATCCCCAACAACAATTCAGTTAGGGGGAGCACCCTGGATGGAAATATACCTTTGCCATTGATGACAAAGGGGGAGATATTTATCAGATGCAGAGCATAGAGGCATGGTTCCAGGGGGAGCGATGGTCACAGGGGGAGCATGAGTGAGATGAATTTAGTATTGCATGCATCAGATTTTTTCCATCAATTCCAAAGGGGGAGATTGTTGATTAATTGGGTTGGTTGTCATTGATTTCAATCCTTTAAGAAAGTCCGGTAGCGAATTCCGATAGCACAATGGTTTGGGTAATGGAACCAAGTTTTTTTGATGGATAATGGTATGAGTTTTGATATATTTGGGGGTAATACTATTCTATATGGATAGTACATGTCATTTCATTTCCGGTGGTATGTGGAACGTCACATAAATCCTCATAGTTAGAGAGTAATGGCCATGTGATGTTGGAGAACCCTTGTGAGTCATCTAGAAGCTCCAGAAGGTCAAATTAGTCAAAGTGGTTGCAAAGAAGAAATTATTTAAATAATAAATTAAAGTGATGAGTGTACTATAAGTCAAAGTGGATACGAAATAAATTATTTAAATAACAAATTTAATGGAGAAATTGCTAAGTGGACAAGTGGTTAGAAGTGGGTTAGCCCTAAAATAAGGAAAGTGGGTTAAGATGGTTAGAAGGTAATTTAAATAATAAAGTGAAGTGATGAGTGTACTATAAGTCAAAGTGGATACAAAATA
>ML783652.1:120537-164887 GCA_009831015.1 Picea engelmannii
TAAATAATAAAGTGAAGTGATGAGTGTACTATAAGTCAAAGTGGATACAAAATAAATTATTTAAATAATAAAGTTAATGGATAAATTACTAAGTGGACAAGTGGTTAGAAGTGGGTTAGCCCTAAAATAAGGAAAGTAGGTTAAGATGGTTAGAAGGTAACCCCTTGAGGAAGCTACATGAAAGTATAAATAAGAGGTAGGGGTCTCTCATTTTTAATCACACTTGAGAATATTGAATATCTACAAGTGACTGAGGTAACCAAAGGATATATAATCCAAATTTCATAGGGAAGGTGAAGTAAAGAAGGCCAAAATTCAAGGGAGGATAAATTCTTTTGATGATGTTTTCTAAGGTATGTTATTTACAAGTCATCTCACCATTTTCACAATAATTTTTTTTCCAGAATGATTCAGACCTTGAAATTGTGAGGTCGTTGAGGAAACATATCAAAGTAGCTATGATACATAGTTTAGCTTGTGGGTTGTTTTATTTTTGGATTTACACTACGTGGAAAATAGGGTTTGTGGCTAGTCATGAAACTAGTCTAAAACAAGTGTTTTGGGTAAAAGCATCATAACTTCTTCATAACAGATCCAAATTCACTAATACTAAAAGTATTGGTTAGAGTACAGTATGTAGTATTATGTGTACAATTTTTAGGTCCATACAACAAATATTCCATGTGGGTCTCGCTCTACAAGTTCACTCTCTATAATAAGCCAAAATTCAATAAGGTATGCCATTTTTGCTATAACTCCTTTTCTGAGAGGATCCAAGTAGTGAAACCTGGAGGAATTGCATTAAAGACACCGACGAACATTGTGTAATATTTTTTAGATATTTATTCATTACATGTACATAGTTATGATTATTTCAAGTTAGGGTTGTTGACTAATCCAAAATTAGTCATGTGAGACTAAAGTAAAGTTTGATGAAAATGCTAGTCTCTTGTTGTTAAAGTTAAGGAAGGTTTGCAGGTATGTGATCATATACACCAGGTCTATTATAGAGTTACAAATCATATTTGGATGATGAAATTGACAAGGGATTTTGGTTGAGGTACAAGTTGGTGCATGGTTTATGCACTTGTTTATGGTACAGGTTGATTACAGGTTGTTTGGACAGGTTATTTGTACAAGTTTGGTGCATGGTTGATGCATTTTTTTATGGTACAAGTTGATGTATGGTACATATTGGAACATGTTATTGATACATGTTGTTATAGGTTGATTACAGGTTGATTGGTACAGGTTTACAACAATATATCTCATAGTGATAGTGTGACAGTGGTTCCATCATTCTACTTCTACGCCAGGGTGGTTGGATGGGGAAAGGATAGGTGGTTGTAGCCACCTTCTGGTTGTATCCAGAGAACATAGGGGGTTGTAGCCTCCTTCTGGTTGTAGCTAGAAAATAGGGGAGTTGGAGCTTCCCTCAGGTTGTAGACTTAGAAACTAGGGGGTTGGAGCTTCCTTCCAGTTGCAGCTGGAAAACAAAGGAAGTTGGTGCTTCCAATGAATGTAATTCTTAAAGACATATAAGAAAAAAAATTCCTTGGTTTTCTCCCACTTTGGGTTTCCATTTTAAAACACTGGTGTAATGTGTATGTGTATGATTACTCATTTGTTCATTGTTTATTTACTTTGCAACTATTGGATGATAATGATACATTGATTTAACAATTGCATTTTATGGTTAAAAAGGATTAAATTACTCTATTACTGATTCACCCCCCCTCTCAGTAATCCAACATACTCATGCCCATGCTCTCCAACAACTATGGGATGTGACTCCTCACACCCACCCTCTTACAAGAGTTTAATGATTGGATTTAGGAATGATCCAGGAGGATTTGAAGACACTCACTGAGGTCCAGGAGGACCTGGAGCGCTCACAGGGGTCCATAAAGTATCATAAATGGTAGAAATTTTGTCATCTCAAAATTTATATAAAATGGCATCATTACGAAGAGCACGTCATCATATTTCGAACAAAACAAACAATTTGTCAAATGGAGTCCGTATGAAAAATTTATGGTTGGTCAAATTTCAAGTCAACCCTGAAGAGACATGTGGCAGGATCTCAGCGAGACACATGGTAGGATCATAGGTTGACAAGTGGCAACTCCATATATTGACAAGTGGCATGATATAGGTGATGTGGCACGTGATTGTTAGAAGCTAATGTGGTATATTGTACCTCTAGGTGGCCCAATTACGTGATGACAAGTGGCAAATATGGTCCAATCACAATTAAACATTTGGCAAATAAGTAGACCAACCAGGTCTTGACATGTGGTGATCCTTCATTGGCTTATATTGGATTGGTTATTATTATGGTCATATGTATATTATATATATATATACACACACACACTAGTACATTTGGGTCAAATTCCAACGACGCGTTCGACGCAATTTCCATCTTATATTGTCGGGAGAACGACAAACAACGAACCCCCTCAAATGTCATTTCACATGACGTCACTTTTTCTATGTCATAAATATTGTCTCTGTTGTGATGTTTCATGCGAACACATTTCATCTTGGATTTGACTGTCCAAACCCCATATAGCCGTCGCAACAACGATGCTTGAGACATCAAAATTATGATGTCCCATTTCATTGGTCTCCACTACGTGGATTCCATGGGAGCGATGTTATGGATGTCATAATACTGACGTATGTTAACATTGCTCAACCGACATGAAGCTATATATCAAAAACGTATATTCCATGGGGAGAGACGTTATGGATGTCATAATACCGATGTATGGTATGCCATGGGAGTGACGTTATGGACATCATAATACCGACGTTCAACTATATATCTATGATGTATATGCCATGGTAGTGACGTTACCATACGTCGTAATTCCAAAGTATGGTAATTTCTCTCAACCAATGTTAAGGTATATATCTTTGACGTATGTGCCATGGGAGCGACATTACCATACATTGAAATTATGACATCCTATAGGTATTTAGGAAACAATAAATGCCAATTTATTTTTCCTTTTTTCATATTTTTAAATTTTGCAACTAGAAAATGAAACTATAAATCTAACCTAGTAGCAAGAAATTTCTTACAAGAAATTATAAATCTAACCTAGTAGAGAAGCCCCTCAAGTTTATCCGAAGTTAGAGTAATGGCTTCATTAGTGTCCAATATCACAGTTTTCTTTACACGATCCATAGCTACAAAACTGGAGTCTTGTTACACATTATTTTGGTCATCCCAGTGATTAACTGACGATATGTGCTTAACTCACTTCCATGTTCCCTGAAAATATTAAAAGAGACTTTCTCCAAGATAAAAGTGTTTTTTTTTTTCCTCCCTCAAAAACTATGACAAGGAAGACCGTCACACTCTGCTCTATGCTTGGGGTGCGACGATGCTTGATCGTCGCACTCTGCACCAAACATGGACTGTGACGTCATCGCAGGCTGCCTGTGGATAGGGTGCGATGATGCTTAACCAAGGGAAAAGTCAAAGTTCATGAATTTTCTAGAAGGGAATCTTCTAGAAGATGAGGTGGCCTTTGATCGTATTGGATCTTACTCGCTTCTTTGATTTAGTGGGATCATCCTAATCTCCTCATCCATCCCTCTTTCACCCTATATAAATAGGGATCTCTCATGGAAAAGGCTAAGGTTGAAAAGGCTAAGGTTTGCATATGCATGAAGAGTTCTGTTATAGATTATACTTGAGATAGCTTTGATTTAGCTCTCTAAGTCAGATTGTGGATCTTCTTCATCAAAGGCATTGGAACAAAGATGTGTGTGTTGGAGAAAAGAGCCATTGAAAGAGATCTTGCAACATTAAGGCATGGGTTGCATTCTCCACTTTCCATTTTAATATAATGCAACGATACATTTCTTCCCTATAAAGGTGTCTTGGCCTTTATTGTATACCTCCTTGATCTTATACATAGAATTCATTGAAATATATATATCTTTGTTCTCTCTCTCTTTGTTGGTTTGTGCTTCTTAACCAGGTTCACCATCCCGAAATCCAAAGATGGAGCGACAAGGAAAACACTAGTGAGGATCAAGCGTCATTTAAAAGGTATGTCACTCGTTTCTCTCTGAGCTAGTTTATATGACAATGAATTCCAAGGTGAAGTTTTTATTCTGTATTGTTTTGTTCTAGCTTTCTGTGGAAGTTAGGGAGATTAGTTTTTGTTCGCACTTACTGATTCATTTGATAACAAAATTGGCAACCATACTAGGGAGTTACGACCTCTTTTGGTTTTTTTCTTCTTATTTGCTTATTAGCCAGCCTTCTTTTGATAAATTTCATTCTCTGAGTTTGTGGGTGATCCATATGGACTCCTTGGTCTTGAAGGTTCATTGAGAAATTTTGTCATTTTTCCCAATTTTCTTTTTATTCATAGATCGTCACACTATGTCCTATTTACATCCGGAGACGATTCCTTGTTATCGCACTCTACTTGTGAAGACTAGGGCGATGATGTCACACTTTGCTCTGTTGACAGCCTGCGACGATCCTAGATCGTCACACTGTACCCCTCTGTAGCCTACGACGATTCCTGTAGGAATTGTTAGGTGACAGTTAAATTTCTTTTCTTTGCCCATATTTGTCTTTATTTCCTGGGATGAACTTTTGACACTGGTGAATGATTGGTTTAAAACTTTTAAGCCTGGATTTGATTGATTTTCAAGGATTGAAAGTCTTCTTTACAAGCTTTGCAAGTTTTTGTTTCTTGATTTCTTGTCACAAGGGTATAATCTCAAGATTTTGTTCTTGGTTGCTTGTTTGATGAGTAGTTCTTGATTTCTTTTGAGTTTTGGATTGTTTTTCACTTTTGGATTGTTGATTGATTAAGAAACAATTTTTTTTTTCATTCAACAAAAGGTTTTCTTATGTTTTTATTTTTTGTTTGCATTGTGAGTTTGATTTGGGAATTAGTGTTGAGAATGATTTAGTCTTCTTAGACCATTGTTTATTTTTTGGATTATATCTCTGTTCTGATTTGAAAAGGAAAGGGATGAAGTTTATTATTCTTTTTAGTAGTCTTTGCAAGAAATTTTTGCATTCATATATTTGTAGAAAAGATAAAATTGAAAAGTGAATAACTTTGATTGTTTGGAATTCATATCATTCAAAGATTGAGAAATTGTGCTTTGTAGATTTGGTATTCTGGAAAAGACAAACCTTCTCCCTATTGTAATTAGAGTTCATTGAATGAAATGTTTTCTTTTCATCTCTTCTTGCATATTATTGAGTCAAGGTCAAATATATCATCAATTTCACTTCTGTTTCCCTTTTGAGTAAACAACAACCTTTAAAATACAACATAATTTTAAAATCTATTAACAACTTCTATTTTCTAGAACTTTTCTACACCAACATTAGCTAGGATAATGCTTTGGAATAGGTTTTAAGGAATACTCTCCAAAGAATCAATACACACAATAGTATCTTGTGATAGGGAGAGTAAAAATTCACTTGCTACATTTTGTCCTGGGAAGCCCTTCTGACACAAGGGTCAATCACGAGGTCGCATTAGGGCCGATAAAGTTACTCACCCTACTTTGTTGGTCTTAGTGTAGAGATTGCACGTATTATTGGGTGTCACTTGAGAAGAAAATCCATTGGTTACCTTCTCGAGTTGATTTTGGGCTCAGATACCTTGCCCTTGTGCGTGGATCAGATTGTCGATTAGTTCCCCAGGCATCATTTTCGTAATTGGTAACCTTAGTGGCCTATCTCTTTAGAGTCTTTACACGAGGTGATCGTGGAGGGGCAAGTCTTCACAGTACCTGGAATCGACGTTGTCCAAACTCACTCGGGCTCCTTGGAGAGTATATCGACGATTATGTGTGGGAGCTTGCACCAGGGTGTAAGTCCGTTAAGCAAGTCGTCAACGTAAATTTTCCACTCGATTTATCCCAACCCCTTCTTGTCTTGATTTCACGACGTTGGATTTCATCACCAAATAGTGACTTTGAAATAGGAAGGTTTTTTTGCGTGTCTGATATCTAGATTTTATTAGTGAGTGTTGTTTGTTTCTCTAGTTGGCCATAGCTTTATTTCATTCTTTATTTGGTGTGGCCAACATCATCCCTCTCCATGCACGTACGATGCAAGGGTTACCTCCGGAAGATCCAGGAGAGTATACTCCTTTTCTTCCTAACTCACTAGAGGGTTCTCCTGAAGGAGCAATCAATAATGATGTAGCCTCTGAGATTGGAAGTTCTACTCCATTGGATGAATCCATACTTTTCGTAAATCCATTATTAAGTGTTGTACGTGATCCACTTTTTCTATGGATAAATTCATCAAGAGACGTTTTTGCTGAAGATTATACTAGAATACCTATTGAACCTCACACAGATTCTGGTGTAGACGATCCACTCCTTAAGAGTGAGTCGTTTAGAACTCCGGTTCATACTGCTGGAAATTTTGATCCTAGCTCTTCTGGTCCTATTCATTCTCTTTGGAGAACTTCTTCGGGACAAGATATTTTTGAAAAACTAGGAATGAGTCATCTACGTAAGAGGACCTCTAATCAACCTATGACATCACATACGCCTGTGACCTCCACTACCTATACAGTACCCTTGGATCATTTTACTGGCACAACTAGTAATGTTGTCACAGTCTCAGACCAATTGTTGGTTTTTTCTCATACAATTCTTCCTCTCCAGCTCGCTAGCTCTACCATGGTCCCACAAGCTACGTCCATTTCTGCCGAAAGTGTAGTAATCACTCAAGATCCTATTGGAGCACCACTTCCGATTAGACCAAATCCATCACTTCCACCTGGGTATCACACTCTAAATACTTCTATTGCTAATCCCGCCCATAATCCATCTAAAGGGAATAATATTTTTGTTCCTCCTGGGTATAATGCTGCTAGTAGTTTTGTTCCTACACCTACCCAGGTTCTTTCTAGGGGGCCTAAAATGCCTCCTCCACCTTCACATGGAGGATCTAATCATCCTGGCGCAAGTAGCTCCAATCAAATTGGAGGCATAAGTCATTTTGTCGCTCTTATTTTTTAAATTCCTGTTGGAGGTCAACCTAAAGTTGGGGGGAAACCCCAAGTTGGGGATCATAACCCAGTGTATGGGCAGTATACCCCTGGATTACAGTCTCAACCTTGGAATTTTCCTTTATGAGGAAATCAACAATTGCCTAGGGGGAAACCTCCCCAAGTTAATTCTTTTTTACCCCCTAATCCCAGGCAACCATATCCAGGTTCTATGAATCCTACCCGGGGTCAAGGTTTTCTGTCTATTTCTCCTTCCCAAGGAAGCTTACCTAATCAACCAACTCATGTTAGATATTTGACTGAAAACCCTCCACCATCGAATTTGATAGGACCCTCTAACTATCTACAGACTGCTTATGGTCCTACTAGTATACCTACGGGACTACCTCCTCAGAATTACCAGTTTCCTCAAGTGAACAAACAATTGTCGTTTCTTGCTACTTTGGATTTACCAAATTTATTTAGGATTTTGAATGATCTTATCTTGCATTCTCCTTATTGTCCAGTCATACTTGCCAAGTTACCATCATATATTCCTAAGTTTGATGGCCAATCAGGGGAAGATCCAAATAATCACGTCATGACTTTCCATCTTTGGTGTTCATCCAACTCTTTGATGGATGACTCCATTAGATTGTGTATTTTCAAATGAACTCTTATTGGTTCGACAACCAAATGGTATATTGAATTTCCACGAGGATTATTCAATGACTTCAACACCTTAGCTATGGTTTTTTTAACACATTACCAGATACCAATCCGATACGAGACAAGAACTGGAATTTTGAGTTCATTTAAACAATCCTCATCCACTCACATTTTCGATCATATTCTTGATTAGAGGAGGAGAAGACGCTTAATCAAAGTTCCCCTTCCTGATCAACTATTGGCCGAGTGGTTTACCAAGTCACTCATTGATCCTATAGCCCATGATGTTTCCATGGGTGGTGTCATCACTGAAGAGTAGGCGATTAGTCGTGCTCAATACTTGGATCTCATTTATTCACAAACAGACACACCATATGACTTGATACCTGATTCTCCTCGCCCGTCTACAAATCCAAACCCAACACCTACAATAGCTTCTCATGTTGCTGATTGGCGTGATTGGCAATTTCCACAATAAGGATCAGTCTAAACAAGCTAGTCATTTAAATCCCAAGTCTACTACTGCTAATGTACAAAATACTCCTCCTCCAAATCCTTCTCCCAGTAAAACTTCTTAAGTTAATTCGGTTCAATCTACACGTATCGGTAAAAACCAAAATAAAAAGAAATTGAAGGGAAAGAATAAGAAAAAATAAAATAATAATCAACAATCTGATAGACCCAAGACTCAGCTTGCTGATGACAAAGAAAAACACAAACCTCGTTATCCTTGTCTTATCTATGGTGAGGATCATTATAAGAAATATTGTCCACGATGTGTTGAGGTTACTAAGTTCCTGCAAAGGACCGGGACACCTCCTACACTGCCATTTTGTCACAACCTTTTCCTTCTCAGTAGCAGGCCCAATTGGTCATTCACGAACAACCTCCCCCTTCTACCACATCTTATGTACTTATGTGTACTAGTGACTCCAAGAAGAATGAAGTTGCAGTCACTACTCGAGCCAAAGATTATTCTCCTTCGAAAGAGAAAGTTGATGATTCACCACCTCCATTGGTTCAACCTCCTCTATCAACTTCACCTCCCAATGGTCCTCTTCATCTTGAATGATCGAGTCTAGATACATTTCTTTGTCCCCCTTCTAAGGGCGTTGTTTATAAGTCATTGTTTAATCCTCACGCACGTGCTTCTCAAAACTACAATATTGTAGAAGATCTTGCACATGCACCTTCTGCGATGTCGACTCTCGAAGTCCTTCAAAGTTATCCTATGCAACGAAAGGAACTGTTAAAGGATATTGGTGGAATTTATCCTACCGATATGAACTTGATAATCTTTGACTTGGAAGATCATATTCCAAGGCTTCCTTATGAATTAGCGTTTCAGATACAAATTATTGTGGAAAATAAGAATATTTTTCGAACCGTTATTGACGAAGGAGCCTCAACTTGCATCATGTCCGTCACTTTTTGGAAAGCCATTGGCTCTCCTTCCTTTACTGAGTCACACAATACTCTGAAAGAATTTAATGGTACATTATTTAAACCTTATGGTGTTCTTCCTTCGCTGTCTATTGCGATAGAAGGAAAATCAGTTACTGTTGAGGTTGAGGTATTTGATGCACCTCTCGATTACAACGTTCTACTTGGTTGTAGTTGGATTGATTCCATGCTTGCAATTGTTTATACTCTTTTCCGTGTGATACGTTTCCCTCACTAAGGAAAATTTGGTACTGTCGATCAACTTTCCTTCTTTAATTCTAATTCCTGTACTAGTAACGTACCTTTCTTTGCGAAAACACCTCCCGGTTATGAGAATGTTGGTGTGGATCTTTTAAAAGATTCATCGTTAGTGGGTACGTTCCCCATTCCACCACCCAATATTCCTACTCCTTTTGTCGCCTCAATTAACATGATATCAACCATTGTTGGTGAAATCCCTGAATCATATGACCCTTGGATAGTACCTAGCTCTCACGACTATCTTCGTTAGGATGACATAATGCCTTTAAGTCCGATAGAATTGGCTTATCAAGCTATTCAATCGACAACTCCTTCTCCTCATTCTCTCTTAGATACGTCTCCGGATCCATTTCACGTAGTTTTTCACACCAATGAAATGATAATGACAATCATGTCTATGGAACATACCCATGGGACAATGGGCATCATTGTTCTATTATCTTCCTGGAACCTGAGAGTATAGAGAGTTATCAACGTATTTCGAATCCGTCTACTATTGTTACTATTTCCCATATTCTTGAACCAATACATGATGTTTTGTATGAATGGAAATTGGGTAAGATTTAACCTACCATCCCTTTAGATATTTCGATTAAACTCATAGTCGATGAACATGTTCACATTGGTGCCTCATGTTTTGCGGACGAGGTCCAAATTTATAAAGCTCTTTTCCAAGAATTCCCTGACGTTTTTGCCTGGAGTTACAAAGAGATGCCGAGAATTGATCCAGATATTGTTGTACATGAGATTAAGACTTACCCAGACATTACACCCATTCGACAGAGACTTCGCCCAGTACGTCCACGCAAAGATGTTGCTATTAAACTCGAAGTTGAAAAACTTGTTAAAGCCGGTTTTGTCTATCCTATGGCTTTGACTGATTGGTTGTCTAATATTGTTCCAGTTACGAAGAAACAAGGCACAATCCGTGTTTGTGTAGATTATAGGGATATCAACAAGGCTTGTCCCAAAGACAATTATCCAACCCCTTTTGTTGACCAGATCGTTGACGACTGTGCCATGAGTGAAATATTCTGTTTGATGGAGGGTTTCTCCTACTATAATCAAATCAATATTTTACTTGCGGATCAACATAAGACTGCTTTTATCTGCCCTTGGGGAACCTTCGCATATCGAAAACTACCTTTTGGTCTCAAGAATGCTGGTGTGACTTTTCAACGCGCTATGTCTTATGATTTTCATGATATTAAGCACATTGTACAACCTTACCTAGATGATTTACCGATGCATTCCATGTGTCGTCAAGATCACCCGACACATTTACGTGCCATTTTCCTATGCTGTCACTATTATTGCATACGATTGAATCCACATAAATGCGTTTTTTGTGTAGAGTCCAGCCGAATTCTTGGTTTTATCATTTCTACACATGGGATCAGGGTGGACCCTCTGAAGGTTGAAGCTATTCTTAATCTGCCTCCTCCTTATACATTGCACCAACTCCAAAGTTTGCAAGGGAAGGCAAAATTTTTACGTCGATTCATCCCTAACTATGCTGAATTAATGAAAGGTTTTACTCGACTTCTTAAAAAGGGTCATGCTTTTGTATGGGACGACACTACCAACAAAGACTTTGAAGCTTTTAAACTTGCCTTAACCCGTACATGACTCTTATTTCCACCTGATTATAGTTGAGATTATTTCTTA
This sequence comes from Picea engelmannii, assembly GCA_009831015.1. Classification (NCBI taxonomy): domain Eukaryota; kingdom Viridiplantae; phylum Streptophyta; class Pinopsida; order Pinales; family Pinaceae; genus Picea; species Picea engelmannii. Next base: position 131,580 of record ML783652.1, read on the forward strand.
TACTTAGCTGCTTCAGAATCTACCATCATTATGGTTCTAGTCCAAGAGGATGATTTGCATGATGAACATGTCATCTACTATTTGAGTTGGAGTCTCACGACCACTAAAACCAAATATTTGCATGTGGAGAAACTGGCCTTGGCAGCTGTTGAAGTTGTTCAACGCTTTCATCATTATATCTTGTTAAAAAAAACCACTGTTATTTCTGATTGCAACCCTATGCAACACATCCTTACTCAACAATGCTGGGGGGAAAATAATCCAAAAGGATAGTGATTCTCTAGGAGTTTGATTTGGAATTTGAGCGTTCCAAATCAAATAAAACTTTGGTTTTCATCGAGTTGATATGTGACCTTTCCTCTACTGAGACATAAACTATGGCAGAGGATTCCTTTCCTGATGAGTCTCTCTTTCTGATAAGTTATGATGACATATGGTATGGAGACATTATCATTTATCTCCAAACCCAAACTTTCTGGCCTGATATTTCTAGTGTGGATCGTCGTCGTATTCGATATCAAGCCCGTCAATACATTATCCTTGGTGATACCCTTTACCATTGTGGTATTGATTCGATCTTTCGACGATGCCTAACCTATGATGAAGCTCAGAAAGTTTTGAATGACTGTCATTCTGGAGCATGTGGCAGTCATATGTCTGGGTATGCCACTACCAAAATATCTTACGAGCTGGTTACTTCTGGCCTTCATTATTTAGGGATTGCATTACTGTTGTCCATAAATTCCATGCTTGTCAAACAGATAACAATAAGATCCGATCTCATCCTCATCCTCTTTACCCTGTAGTTTTTGTTGGTCCATTTTCTAAATGGGGCATTGATTTCATGACATGTAACCCTCACTTGGCCGGGGGGCATGGATACATCATCCTAGCCATGGATTATTTCACTAAATGGGTCGAGGCGATGCCTACATTTGATAATACCGAGAAAATATATCGTTATTCATATTCAATCATATTGTTACAAGATTTGGTGTCCCTCAAGCCATCATCACTAACCATGGTAGTTATTTTCTCAATTTCATGATGTCTGAACTTACCGAGAAGTTGGGTCTTCAACATGAAAACTCAAAACCTTACTATCCACAGGCCAATGGCCAGGTTGAATCAATTAAAAAAGTTCTTACTACTATGCTTCGACGAATGATAGGAATTCACAAGTCAAGCTGACACATGATGCTCTTCTCAACATTATGGGCCTATCAGACATATGTTAAATCTTCCATAGGGTTCACACCTTTCCAGTTAGTATATGGCATTGAAGCTATTCTGCCGATTGAATGTGAAATCCCACCCTTGAAACTAGTTGTCGAAATTCTCCCTAACACCTCAGCTGAAGAGGAACATCTCTTGTATTTGATGCAATTAGACGAGACTCACCGTGATGCTGCCTTAGTCATTGAAACTCAGAAGAAGCGTGTCAAAGCTCAATATGAAAAGCATGTCAAACCACGTGTTTTTTCCAAGGGTGATTTAGTTCTTCTTTACGAACATGATCATGGCTTATTAGTGGTCGGTAAATTCAAGTCTATGTGGCGTGGCCCTTATTTTGTAAAATCAGTGTTGGAGAAAGGGGCTTATGAGTTGGTATATTATGATGGAATTCCTTTGAGTGAACCCATAAATGGGATTTACTTGAAGAAGTACTATGCTTAAACTATTTTTTCATGAGTGCTGTGTATTTTTAGTGTACTATAATCTAGTGTGCTTTTTTTGTTTTTGTTTTTCCTTTTAGCTGCTTACCTTGCATTGTTCTTGGTTTTTATATGTCGGTGTCTTCAATACCCTATATCGGCTTTTCTGATGGTGCTAGTCGTAGTTATCAAAACCTAGAGTCTGCTGCATGGGAAATCTATGCACCTACGGATGAGTTGATCATTCTACACAGTGTTTTCCTTGATCGTGCAACTAATAATATTGCGGAATACAATGCATTTATCGAATTATTAACTGATGCCATTTAATTTGGAATCTGTCATCTTATTGTATGACTCAATTAACAGTTAGTAGTGCTGCAGTTAAGTAACATTTATTCCATCCAAAGTCCTACTTTGTTAAGGGTATACTTAAGAATTCGCCTCTTGGAAAGACATTTTGATTATATCGAATATCAACATATTCCTATATGTCTAAACACATTGACAGATGCATTGGATAATTATGTGTTAGACAAACACTTGAGACATTTATAAATCCAAACACACATTTTAAAAAGACAAGTAAGCTGGTAGAAACTTTATTTTAATAACGATAAAAATTACAAAAAGTGTTTGTCCAAGGACAAAAATATCAAAAAGTGAAGCTCATAGCTTCATGTACAAAAGCATCAAGGATGTTGCTCGCTGTAACAAACAACTACCCGTGCCACTCTTCGAAGCAGTCGACCAATAGATGTAGATACGCCAACTGTATGGCGTTGATAGTGCCTAGGAAGTTTGTCCACCGTGGCATCATGGATATTCATGGTTAATCCCTCTAGATTCTGCTCAATCACCTCGAGATCCATGATGGCCAATACTACTACAACACCTCTCTCTCCTTGCCTCTGAATGGGAGATAATCCCGGAGAACGATAAGGTGCCACGTTTTCATTATTGAGAGCACTTAATTAGTCTTGGATAAATGACACAAAAACCATGTTATATAATTAAAATATCAAAAACATCATATAATGAAAATTTCCTTCTTAACCATGTCTCCCCACTGAGATCCCTCAGGAAGAGGTAAGTCAGGATCCCCTCGGAAGTCTGTTCTGGCGTACACATAGTCCTCCACCATGATTAGATGATTTCTCAGCCATTGGAAGAAAACATCGCCATACTTGACGATATGCATGCCACCGTGACGAGCCATCATGTCCAGCCACATTTTAATCAGTGGAACTTGAGGAGCAGATATGCCCCAATCCACATGTAGACATAAGACATGGACCCTCTCCAAGAAAAAGGACACCAAAATGGACCCGTAACCAAACTATTTCAACCTACCATTTCGACAAATTTTCAGTTGTTTTTTCATGTTCTTCAAGACACCCTCACACCAGTTGAATACCCTGTGTTCAATGCACTCTATGGCGTACTGAAATTGGCTTTGCAAAGCCATGTGGGGAGCTGGACTCCATGCCATCTAGGTAATGGTATAAAGTATGGTCTGTAATGGTAAATCCAGAACATCTCTAATGGAAACCTTGCCACTATATTTTTCCATACCCAACACACAATGGTGTGCAACATAGTAATCCATGGGTTCTCCCCCACCCTTACTTCCTGAGAGTGATACCCAAGAGTCTTGATGAGATAAACCCGCCAAAAAGTAAATATCCTATATATCCAAGGTGAGTGTATGCACACCCACGTGAAAGGCTTGTTCATTCACATACCACATGTGGACCCAGATACTCTAGTAATCTCAATTGAGCTCTCATGCCTTGAATTTTTAAGAACTTGAGTAATCCACATTTCCTAAGTGCCATAACTGTGCCCGGGTCATTCCTGACAAAATATTCTTCTTCCTCATGCTCTCATTCTCCCCACTCGAGAATTTTGACCAAGGAAAGCCTGCCAAGTAACATCAAAAGAGGATTAGAATTCTAAAAAATCAATTCTTGGAAGTTTTCCTAGATCATTTTATCTTTTCAAAAGTTGAGTTGCAGTCGTCGCAGGGCTTTTCTTTTATGTAGAGCGACGTCGTCGCACCTTGTCTTTGAGCCCCCTGCAACGATTCCAGATCGTTGCAGTTCGCGATACTGTGGGCCTGCGATGATCTGAAAGCGCAAGTACCCCCCAAAAATCAACCCAAACTCAACAATAAACCATTAAAAACAAAATTTTAAACCATGAAAAGATAAAGAGGTAGAATATTACCTTTTTGACGGAGATGGTTTGCGAAATGATCCACCAGATGCTCCGGAATTAACAGTTGAAATTTGGGAGAAAAAGAGGGTTTTGGGCACTATTTGGGTGAAATTGAAAATGAAATGGTAAAAGGGTTGTTTTGGCATATTTTATTTATTTTTGCCATATTTTATTGCAAAATTAAATTATTTTTTATATTTTACCCATGCCCTAAAGTCTATCCAACTTTCCAAAGTGTTTTCTTTTACAGATTGAAAGTTCTAAGGACGAGACATTTGACAGGGGTCCACCATTTTTGATTGTTTTTGTGTGTTTTTCTTATGAGCAAATGCTTTTAGGGTTTTTTAGGAAAAACTTCGAGCACAGTCTTAATTCTTTCCCACGCTCGTGAAACCATGAGAATGCAATTGAGCAACCTTTTGTTGTTTTTCGAACTCACATTTGGTAATACGAAAAATGAACCCTATGGAGTATCCTTTAAGGTCTTTTCAAGCTCCCTAAACATGAAAATATAGCCGAGAGACCTTGTTCTTTTCACGCTCATAAAAGTATTTGAATAAAACGTCTGATGAACGATATATTATCTATTTTTTGGTTTCGTCAGGCTAACTTATGAAAAAATACATTATGGAGTTCTCTTTAAGTGTTTTTCAGACTCTCTAAACATGAAAAACCCCTGAGTTTTCTTTCTTTGGACTCGTTAAACAAGCATCAAAAGACCCATATGGGATCGAACCACTCCTTCTTGGGGTTCGTTAAAAATAATCCGAGGGACTCGTCTGAATGATGAGCTTACATTACAAGCATATGTTATCCTCCTCAAGCTTGTGTAAAAATAAAGAGGTACTCACTAGAAATGGTGGGGGAAAATTGGGAAGAAATGTGTCGCTGTATTTGTGTTAGTGGTAGTAAAGTCGATCTTGAACATGACAACCCCTTCATCACCGTATCCAGGTTGGGAAATCCATTTGTCTCTCGTTTGACCATCCACACGTTCATATGTTGGGTCGTCCTTTGATTCAATGCTTCCAAGACAATTATCGTGTCGTTCATATGTTCAAGACATGTCCAACCTAAAATAGCCTTCTATCGAGTCGAGCATCTGCAGTTATAAATTTTCTACCATGTCAGCCTTCCGTGAGTCAGTCTCGAATCACTTCATACTCTGATCTACTTCAAATTTGTTACATATTTCATTTCATTGACGGGGATACATTAAGGCCCTCCTATGACGACTCTTTTCCAGTCGACTTCAAATCATTATCCAAGAACAAGGCTTAGAAATTATAGAGTACCTGGGAGCTTGCATGCCTCAATGGAAGATTTCCTCACTTTCAATAGTGGGTTCACATCATTGGCCCCTGATTGGAAGATTACATCGAGTGTTAGAACTCATTCATTCACACTTGTTGGATTGTACTAGGAGTACCTTGGGAGTCATTGACATGAATGGTGATTTACCTCACACTTGTTAACAATTTTCATTAATGACCAGTAATCAAGTGGTTTCTACCATGTTCGAATTCAACATCTATAATCACATGGCTAGATTCATACTTAAAGATGATGGAATTGAAGACCCTGGATCTCATCATATCGATCAAGGTTGCGACAGAGTATTCATAAGTTTGTACTGACACATAGATCCACTGCATATGTCTCGTGGCTATGTCCGAATTTGAAAACCTTAAGAGCATAGATCTACATTGTATTTCTCGTGGCTATGATGAATCATGATGACATGGATCCACAATGTATGTTTAGTGGCCATGATTCAATTGAAACTTATAATAGCGTCACTTGTAATCTGAGTATGGGAATGCCTACCTCAGAAAATGGTATATTATTATGCAGATGCTTGGTTGTTTGCAGGTTCCTGATCAATGCGCTCTTTGTTTTCGACACACACATTCTACAAAGTATTTCAACTGTCACAGGTTCCAGCTTCATACTTTGGGGGGCATTCTGTTACACATTATTTTTGTCACCCTAGTGATCAATTGAAGACATGTGCTTAACTCACTTCCATGTTCCCTAAAAATATTAAAAGATACTTTCTCCAAGAGAAAAGTGGTTTTATTTTTCCTCCCTCAAAGACTATGACAAGGAAGATCATCACACCCTGCTCTATGCTTGGGGTGCAATGATGATTGATTGTCGCACTCTGCACCAAAGATGGACTACGACGTTTTTGCAGGCTTCTTGTGCATAGGGTGTGACGATGCTTAAGCAAGGGAAAAGTCAAAATTCACAAATGTTCTAGAAGGGAAACTTCTAGAAGATGAGGTGGCCTCCGATCGGTTTGAATCTTAATCGCTTCTTTGATTTAGTGGGATCATCCTAATATCCTTATACATCCCTCTTTCACCCTATATAAAGATGGATCTCTCATGGAAAAGGCTAAGGTTGAAAAGGCTAAGGTTTGCATATGCATGAAGAGTTCTGCTATAGATTATACTTGAGATAGCTCTGCTTTAGCTCTCTAAGTCAGATTGTGGATCTTCTTCATCAAAGGCATTGGAGCAAATGTGTGTGTGTTGGAGAAAAGATCCATTGAAAGGGATATTGCAACATCAAGGCATGGGTTGTATTCTCCACTTTCCATTTTAATATAATGCAACGATACATTTCTTCCCTATAAAGGTGTCTTGGATTTTATTGTATAACTCCTTGATCTTATACATAGAATTCATTGGAATATATATATCTTTGTTCTCTCTCTCTTTGTTGGTTTGTGCTTCTTAAACAAGTTCACCATCCTACAAATCCAAATATGGAGCGAAAAGGAAAACACTAGCGAGGATCAAGCGTCATTTAAAAGATATGTCACTTGTTCCTCTCTAAACTAGTTTATATGACAATGAAGTCTAAGGTGAAGTTTGTATTCTGTCTTGTTATTTCTAGCTTCCCGTGGAAGTTAGGGAGATTAGTTTGTGTCCACACTTACCGATTTGTCCGATAACAAGTCTCCATGTGAGAAATAAAACAAAATCACATAAACCAATGCTCATCTTAGTAAATTTTGTTGTTCTACATATTATAAAGCCTATCTAAGCTCCCTACCAACAAGGCCAAAATGTTATCACCCATAAGTTTCCATCTTGCAAAGATAGATCACAGAGTCCAAATAACTATAGGAAATATGCCATCACCACCTTGCTTACTTCCTCTCACTTCGAATTTAGTGTATGTTAACCACAAGGTGGTATCCCTAAGTGATCCGAGGGATCAATTGAAAATCAACTAACTATTAGTAGTACCTTAAATAAAAATAAAAATAAAGCGTTGTTCTACATAAAAGTTTACAATTCAATAAAGTAGACAACAAGAAGAAATCCAATAAATTCTATAAAAATGCAAAAAAAGATTCAAATATTTACTAAGGAAAACTAGGCATGCAAACCAATGCAAATTTATGCTAAAATCAACTAAGTGTTGTGCAAAAAACAAACAAATATAACAAGTAGTAATCATTGTTTTAATTGTTGGAAATAGTAATGCAATGTTGTTTTTGTATTTTTTTTTTATATTTACAAAAAATATAAAAAATAGGAAATTGAGGAGGAGGTACAAATCTTGTATCTTTCTACAATAAGTTACAAAAATAGGAAACTTAACCTACTTTCTTTTTTAACAGAAAAGCTAAGGACAATAAATAAAATTAACTAATATGTATCCTCAACATTAAGGATGCATGAAAATCAAGTAGAACTAAATGAGTGTCTTTTTAATGAATACATAACCTTATAGATCAACTAGTGCCTTATATGGAGCTAAATATGAATGAAAAAAAATGAGTAGGGTTTAATTCCTACTATTGAGTTTCCTATTAAACATGAAATAAAAGAGAGAGTATATAAAATATAGAAATTCTTACATAACAAACACATGTACTAGTCACCAAGAAAGTAGTTGATAGATCTTTATGACCCTAGGTTGTAGAAGAAAAAAGTCCTTGACTGGTAGGAACACACCAAACACTCTCCAAGATCTTGGGGAAGTCAACATTCTTCAACATGTCCACATCGCATGGGATAGAAGAAACCATGATCATGAATGTAAAGAAGTTCAACCAACACTTGTACTCTATGATAGCTCTCAATCACACACTCTGTAGAAGAAAATATGAAGCAATGAGAAAAATACAAAGCATTGATCTACCCCCTTCACTATGTGAAATGCTTTATAACAATGAGAGAAGTGTAAGAATAGATAAAGATAAAAATAAAGTGTCATTCCTCCCAAACTACTCCAAGGGAATATCTATATGAAGTGTTCCATCTCTGAGAGGAAAAATAACTCATGCATATAACAAATAAAACTCCATGACAACACCCTCACTCGAGAATAGATATCTTCATGCAAGCACCAAAACAACACACCAATAACAACCTCCTATAAAGTACACCCCTTCCCCAAGATAGCTTTTGTCTTTGAATTAAATATTCCTCTACCAAATATGGCCAAATTGAATTTTCCATCAAAACAAATTTGCAAGAATACTAAAAATGCTCAAGGTAAAAGAGTGAAATCCTAAGGGAGGAAACTTCCAAGAATAAGACCTCCATGCTTAGCATATGTGTAAGATATTTGCAGCGCGTATTTTTGTCTTAATTGAAATGGCATCTAGGTACTATAAGTAGAAATATGTAGGGTGTCATAAATATGGGGAAAACCTCCTTCAAGTAAGGAGCACCCTCCCTACACTATAAATGTAAAGTGTTATGACAATTCACATAAATGGGAAGTCTCCTCAAGGAAATAACATCAATACTAAATAGAAAATTCCATCAAAGTCAACCATAAGTAAAATTAACAAGGTTTACTCAAGTAGGGTGAGTTGGTATAGGCTAAGAATAGAAAGAAGAATGGTCACAAGAAGGTGTGAGGAGGCTTCCTAGAGTAGTGTGCCGTTGGTCAAAGTCATAGGAAAATATAGCAAGTAAACCTTATATGGGACCCCACCAAGCACCCTCTAGAAGCTACAAAAATGAATTTGGACCCTGAAAATTTAAACACCTTGGAATGGCTTGAAATTTAACACTGTTTTTGTATGCCATACTGGGTATCCAACAAAATAAACACCCTACTAAAAAATCCTACTAAAAATAAACCAAATTTTCATGGTCTTGGATTGAGCTGAAATTACCATGAACAATTATCAATATTGGGTCCTCAAAAATGCGATCGTCCTATAATTTCGACCAAATTTCTAAAACATCTTCCAAAAATAGAATTTTCTAAAAATACAAACTTCTTTGACTTGCCTCAAATTCAAACCATATGTCCATAACCATAAAGGGTATTCAAAAATATGATCAAATCCATATATATATATATATATATATATATGACTTTCAAGAAATGCAAAGACATGAATTTGGCCATACCCTTTAGGAGTTTTCAACATCTGTTGGCACAGGGGTAGACCCAGGGTTCAACGCTTCACCAACGCACCAACAAAACCCTAACTACCGGCCCTTTCGGCAACACCTGCGAAGTAGATGAAGTCTCACCCGAGGTAGAGGCACGAGTGGTTGCAAGAATCCAATGTATGCAACCTTAGCCGTGACATAGATCTGTGATTACAATACTATAACAAAGCACTTAATAGTCGTCATTCATTAGTACTTAACCAATATTTAGTTCACAGATAAAAACCCTAATTACAGAGTAACACAATACTCAACCATATCCACACATCTAAGCGCTTAGCATAAAGAAACATATCAGATCGAGCATTCATTCACATCACTAAGCACTAAGTTATTATATTAGATGCTTCTAACATTCATAAAGACAATAACATTTAGCATAAATCACGTCAAAGGCACCAAGAAATAATCAAAATGCACAAAGCAATAATAACACAGGATATACGTGGTTCACCCCCAGCCTGGGGCTACGACCACCAAATCTTCTCTTCTTTATTATCTTCTTGTCAAGCTTCCTATAGGCACATAGCATCAAAATCCTACTCCACAGAGGATAGGAGATCTGCGTGCACCTCGCCAGATCCTCCTTCCCCGAGCTAGGTTACAACACCAAGCCCTTACATAGTCTCTTACAGTTACTCACACTTAGCCTTGCAAGTCTCACACAGTATGCACAAAGCATGTACAACTCTCACTTGCACTTAGCACATTGGCCTTCACTTGCCCTTAGCACCTAGCATCACACACACACCCACACACCTTACTTACATCGCCTAACTTTCTATTTATACATTACAAAAGGGCATAAACATGGGTAAACCCATGGGCCAATATCCCATACCCGTTACATAATCTCAAAACCCAAAAATTCCCTAAAAATGGGCTGAGATCCCACGATCTCCACTTCGACTTGCGCTCCGCCTTCGACAGCCTATCGAAGTCCCAAAATAGGTCAAACCTGACCAAGGATCTCCAAAACTTGGTCAAGGTCCAACATGCCCCCAACACTCACCTGTGACTCATCCCAAGTCACTTTTATTTGGTTAATTCTGCCTCAAAAGCCTCGATATTGGCTCGAGCTGCTTCGATCTGTTGCTGTGCCAAGGCCTCCTTCTCAACGATCTCCTGAAGAACTACCTCATTCACAGGTCCTTCCAATTGTTGCTCAACTGTAGTGACTACCTGTTCTAGTTCTACTCCTCGTCCTTCAATCTCTTTGAATAGTTGGCAAGCTATGTCCTGGGCTGGTTGGAGCCTCTAAGTCACTTCCATGACTTTTCTTTGTATGGTATGGATTTTTTGCATGACAATGCGTGCTTTTCCTAGGATCGTTTCATTCTCTCAAATGCTAACAAGAGTTTCAACTATGCTTGAACTGTTGTTTCTTTCTTCTTGGCCTCCTGGAGTTGTGACTCCAGTGTCTTTAGTTTAGGATCCTCAGTGAGTCACTCATAAGTCTGCGCACTGTGATCACTTAGTTGTTTACATTCCATGGCGAAGGCCTTGATTCTCTCAACTGCGCTCCGAGCAATTTCTTCTCTTTGATCCCACACATCCTGCGGAGTGCTTAGCACTATTTGTAGCTCTATATATGTTATTCTCTATTGAGGCTATTGAATGGCTTCCACAAGCCTTGCTACTTGATTCTCTATTGGGTATTTGTCCAGTTGTTCTAAGCCCATCACAGAGCGAAGTTCTCCGTTGATTGCTTCTTTGATTCCAATCTGCTTCGTGAGCAACTGTTCTTTCTCTTGCTGGATTTGTGATTTCTCCCATTCAAACTTTTCTTTGAGGGCAACCTTCTCCTGATGTGCAACCCTAATTTACTCTATCACCTCATCTTGTGCTTGCTTTAGATCCACTGTGGCCTGGTCTTTCTCTTCCTGCACGTGACAAAAGTGAGCTTCAGTGGCGTCAACTATTCTGTGGAGTTGGGAAGGCTCATCTCCCAACTCTGTTTCATCTGATGAAGGGGGCGCAGTGGACACTGCACGATTGGATTGAAGGGCTTGATGGAGACCCCTTAACTCTGTTTCAATTCTATCATACATAGCCTCTTGTTTTTCTTCGGTTCTCTACAAAACATCTTCCGAGGCATATGACACAACTATGATGATGAAGTCGAAGTCATCCACCATGAGCACAGTCTGTATCTTCGGCTTACTAGCTTTGGATTTCTTCCACGATGTAAGTTTCATGGGGTAAAACTTTCTTTTCTTCAGTGGATCTACATCATCAGGGGGATTCTGTGGTGGTGTTACCTTGCCTTGCTTCTTCTTGTCTTCTTCCCCTTCTTTCTCTTCTTTGTCCACTTTTTCACCACCTCGTCCGCCAAGTGAGTCTAAAGTACTTTCTTCTAAGTCACTGTCCAGATGTTGTACCTATTCTTTCTTTTTCCTCCTTGTTACTGCTGGGTGCATCATACTCTTCACGGGTAACCACCGAGTTTCCAATGAGTTATGGGTCAGAGATTTTCGCCTGGTCGATTGGTATAAGGTACTCTGCGGGCCATTCCTTAGTCATCTCCTCCATATCTTCATCAGTGTTCTTATAGTATGACTGTAGCTCTTCTTTACTCTCGTCTATGCACGCAACGATATATATAAAATGCCTATCTGCGTGAAACTTCATCAGGGGCCTGAATCTGTCTAGAGTGTTCGGTGTCATATGGGGGAACAACTCAATATCTCGTTTCAGCTGTAGGTAGTAGGTATGGAATACTGCGTTCGACTACCACTATTTTCCCATATCGCTTGAATACCAGAGCGTAGTAAACTTCACAGTAAGCGGCTCAAACGACTCAATGTCAGGGACGGTCACACCTTCCAGCATCTCCCAAGCTGTAAATCCGATGAGGATCAGGAGCGAACTAAAGTGGAACTCATATCCCTGATCCTGAGCTTTGCGGTAATCCACTTCTAGTTGGTTGACTAAGTAACTAGTCCAGTTCATCTGTAATCCCTCCACACACTTTCTTGCGAGGTCAACGACAAACCCTGTGACCTACGTGGGTCTGTTCTTCCTTACTAGATTACCAACGATCAAATGGCAAGCAAGGTGCATTGCGCCATTCCGAATGGAGGCTACCTTGCAGCCTCATGTTCCCTTCTCTACATCACCATAAGTATCTTTAATCCTCTGTGCCAGGGCGCAGTCTGCAACCTTCCCTGGGTAAAAGTCATGTGGGTTGGGTCCCTGCATACTTAGGCTGATGATCCTATGGATTAGTGCCGGATAGATGATGATGCTTCTGTCTAGCCATAAGTAACCACAATGGAAGCACAAAAACAGGAGTTTAACACACACATTAACCTCCTGGTGCCTTCCAAAATGTGGGATTTTCATTACGTTCAGGATAGTGGACTGCGCGATGTTCATGGTCCGTGGTTGGGGAATGATTTTCAATTTCTTTCCCTTCGTCTTGGTCAAGTACTTGTGAGGCATGAGCATTCCATAGGTCTTGTGGTCTCCTAGATTATAGTCACCGATCTTCAAAGTTGGAATTCTCTCTAATTGCAGTCTGACTACGTGTATCCCTTCCGGGAGGTATGCCATTGTAACTGTGTATTCAAAATCCCTCGGGACACTATCACGACTCACCACACCGACCAAATGTGGGATGTAGTCGGGCAGGATGGATGGGATTAACTTCACGTTTGCTAAGTCATCTCTATGCTTAGTCCTTTTCTCTTCTGCATCTCGGGATGGTCGAGATCCGCGAGCAGTCAATAGGGAGGCTTGCAATCCTCTCGTCGATGAGGCTTGAACTCCTGTGGACATCACTCTCTCTTCCATTAGATCGATTAAAATTTCCTCAACTGAATTTTCCACAATGTTGAGCTCGTCCCACATGCATGCTCAAGATTAGATATCACAGGCTGATGAACAGTTTGTCAATGCAATAGAATGGATGGCAAGGTCTCAATAAACAGAACACCGTAAAAATGAGTTCTCTAGTTGGCTCAGATACAATTCGCGAAAGTGTGCTCGATGCAACAGGCGACGGGATAAGTAGACAACGATGTAACAGATCCTTCCAATGGGAAAGAAGCCTTCATCAATGCAGTTATGTCCATTACAACATGGTCCGATGGCAAGATTTCTGATCATAACTGATGTTCTAACCATTCGGGAACGTCAATCTAATGGTTATAATGCCTCCAATGATCATATCACTCTTCCATGGAGAATTTCCAATCTGGGTTGCTCTGATATTCCAGCGAAGTTCAAATTCTGGAGACGTTCCTTCTACAAAGTCTTCTCTGGAAATTCCTGTAATTTCTCCAACTTTGCTTTCTTCTTGCTAAGATTTCTAGCCTTCTTCCCTGTGATCTATGTTACTGGGTTCCTCTTTCCATTCTGATTCTTATCTTCTCTTGGCATAATAACTTCGCACTGTTGAATGTCTTTACTAGGGTTCAAGGGAAATAATTCTTCTCTGTCTGGGGTAGGCGCTCTACTCTCTTGTACAAACAGGTGTTTCAAGTCTTCTTGTGTTCTTTCAACTTCGACATCCAAATTTCTGGTCCTCAGTAGCTTTGATAGGTTTTCTTGTTCTTCCAGTAAGTGTGTTATTCTCTTAGCCATGAAGTCTCTTATTTCTTTCTTTTTCTATTCTAGAGCTTCTTCTTCTTTTCTCTGGATCTAATCTTTCTCAATCCATGGTTTTCCTAGCAATAAAGCAAATGGGGCGTTGTTCTCAACAAATTTAATAACCTCAAATTCTTCCTCTGTCAAAGTTCCATGAGCACTCATAGATATCTGGGTAAGCCTTCCACATAGGGTTATTAGATTTCCTCTAAATAATCCTATTCCTCCCAATGAAGGAACCATAGCAGGCCTTACCAAAATTTCCCAAGTACTTTCTGTCATGACATTCACATGTGTTTCCTCATCGAGAACACAGTCTATGTCGAAGTCTCCTATTCTTTCTTCTATGCATTCCTTGTCTTTTAAGATCTCTGATAGATTGATGTCTCTATGTTCATTCAGGGTTTCTTTTATTTCTAACAATACAGTCTTTGATCCTTTCTGGGGTTCTGCCATAGTCTTATTTTCTGAGTCTTTCTCATGTTTATCTTGTTCCATATTCATTCTTTCAATTTTAGTAATCATTCTAGGGAAATCCAGAACTTCATGGTCCATATCTTTACAACAAAGAAAACTAGGTTGTCTATCAGGGCAATCCTTAGCAAGATGGCTTGGTCTTCTACAACTGTAACAAAGGGTCAATCTTTTCTTTCTCTTAAATGATCCCCAACCTTTCTTGTACTGCGCACTAGTATCGTAGTAACTAACCTGCAAAAAATTCTTCCTAGGATCCTGCATCCATTTGTTAGTCCAAACATTCTTTCTATGCATAGGAATAACATATCTTTCATTATTTCTATCAGATCTACTCATATCAAACCTTCTTTCTTCTAGCTGTGCCCTAGTTTTCTGACTAGGACAAAATTTATCAAACATACCTAGATCCATACTATCGAAGCAAAAATTTCCACTTATCTTACCTTTAACGGAGCACAAAGCTTTCAGATCTTACCTCTTTAATAAAAAAATTTCACTTTGCCTTTATCAGGGCACAAAGCTTTCAGATCTTACTTATTTTCTTCAAATCTGCCTCCTTTCTTAGCACATAACTTCATAGTCAAGTAGAATACTACACACTAAAGAAACAAATCTACGCATAGGGGTAGACCCGGGGTTCAACACTTCAACAACGCACCAAAAAAACCCTAACTACCGACCCTTTCGGCAACACCTGTGAAGCATATGAAGTCTCACCCGAGGTAGAGGTAGGGGTGGTTGCAGGACTCCAGTGTCTGCAACCTTAGCTGGGACACTGATATGTAATTACAATACTATAACAACGCACTTAGTAGTCGTCATTCATTAGTACTTAACCAATATTTACTTCATAGATAAAAACCCTAATTATAGAGTAACACAATACTCAACTAGATCCACACATCCAAGAGCTTAGCATAAAGAAACAGATCAGATCTATCATTCATTCACATCACTGAGCACTAATTTATTATATCAAATGCTTCTAACATTCATAAAGATAAAAAAATTAATCATAAATCACATCAAAGGCACCATGAAATAATCAAAATGCACAAAGCAATAATAACACAAGATATATGTGGTTCACCCCCAGCTTGGGGCTACGTCCACCAACTCTTCTCTTCTTTATTATCTTCTTGTCAAGCTTCTCACATGCACATAGCATCAAAATCCTACTCTGTAGAGGACAAGATATCTGTGCGCACCTCGCTAGATCCTCCTTCCCTGAGCTAGGTTACAACACCAAGCCCTTACACAGTCTCTTACAGTTACTCGCACTTAGCCTTACAAGTCTCACATAGTATACACAAAGCAAGTACAACTATCACTTTCACTTAGCACATTGGCCTTCACTTGCCCTTAGCACCTAGCATCACACCCACACACCCACACACCTTACTTACATCGCCTAGCTTTCTATTTATACATTACAAAAGGGCCTAAACATGGTTAAACCCATGGGCCGACATCCCATACCTGTCACATAAGCCCAAAACCCAAAAATGCCCTAAAAAGGGGCCGAGATGTCGCGATATCCACTTCGACTTGTGCTCCGCCTTCAACAACTTGTCGAAGTCCCAAAATAGGTCAAACTTAACCAAGGATCTCCAAAACTTGGTCAAGGGCCAACAACATCCCATACTTGCTCTAAATGTTGCAATTAATATATAAGTATGGGGAACCTACTACAACTAAAACCCGACCTACTACATGTGATGTGCCTTTAGAAGACCTGTATATAAGCTACCTACTCAAAAACATGCTCAACTATCCTGAATATTCTAGTATTCAAGTTTGAATGTAATCTTATTAATAACCTAGTTTCACATATGATTTCGAGTCATGTCAATGCTAAATAGAATACCAATATACTTGGCAATTTCCCCCCTTTGAACCCATTTCCATTGGGAAGGAATCCACCCCGGTTGATCGTCTAATCCAATAAGTATCATAGAGGTTTTCTCCTCTTGTAGTATCTCTTTAGAACCTTTACAAAAGGTGTTCATAAGCATAGTGGGAGTTGATTGAATATTATTGGGGAAGGCCAATAACTTTAACTTGGTAAACTGCCTTTTATAATAGATAAACCAAGGCATAATATGTGAGAACATATAAATCAGGGGCTATGGGGTAGCCCCGCGTCATTGATATGCTAAGAGGAATAAGATAAGTAAGGGATCTATTAACACACACAATAACCAAAGCCTTGGAAAAAAGAATATTGACATAATATATGAACTTTGATCCAAATCCTAGCCACTCAAGCATGTGGAGAATGAATTTCCACTCCAACTTGTCATAGGCCTTGTAATAGTCCAACCTTAGACACATTCCTTTAAAACCTCTCTCTTTGGCTAGAAAAAAATCCAAACATTCATCGATGGAAATAACTCACAAAATTCTCTTCCCGATAGTATTTCAAATACAAAAATCTTCCACCATATAAAGATAAATCTAGATCTTGATGTAAACACTGGAAACTTTCAGTTTGACGATATGATAGATAATTTTTTCGAGCATAATCGATTTGGAAGCCTAATTTTGTCTAATGAATATGAGCCTGAAAATCGAAAACCTAATCATGATCTCTTTGCTTACAAATATAACCATAAGGTATCATAGTTCTATAACCAATCTTGTCCTAAATATGATAAACACTCTTAGGTAATTACTTTTGGTAGTTCAAAAAAAAATTTGGACTCTTATGCCATTGGTCATTGTGATTTTATTTATGATGATCTGTTAGGAACCTACCATTTGGATGACATTTGCTTCCCAGAAGAAGGTGAGAAGATGCCTAAAGTTCCCAATGATGGATCTAATCAACTTTGAGTTTCCCCCAAAGATAGTTTGATAAAGACTGGTTCACACTTATCATTAGCTAATTCAATACATCTTGATACCTTTTTATACAAGAAGGATGTTAAGGAAAGTGTTTTTAAGCTTAAGATTGTTTCGGTGGAAGCTCTAATTTTTGCAACCCCATCATAACCCAAAAAATCACTCCCTTTGACCTAAGTTATCCTCTAGTTTATGATGGTTATATTGAGTCTTGCACTAAAAAGAGGAGATTATGTAACCATGTTATTCTAATTGATATAGATAGCCATACTACTCAACTTCCATCTTGTACCAAAGGAGGAAAATTGTATCGTTGCGTAAAGGAGGAAAATTGTATTGTTTAAGCAGTTTTTGGGTTTTCATGATCAACATGAAAGGATATTTAGGATGGATGGATAGTACATGCTCCATGATCTGGAACAATGCCTAGAAAAATTGAGGCATATTACAACAACACTATTTATGGAAATTTTTCTCAGTTCATTTGGCCTTATTCTAGGAGGACCCCTAGCAGTAGATGCATGAACTAACACTTCATCAATCCCTATAGGAAGCCAAGGTTTCTTTCACTCAATATAAATGGACTTGTATCTACAATTACTGGATGAAAGGCAAGAACATGAAAATTACTAAACAAATGATATATCTCAAAAAATGATCACATAGCAAACCCCGCATTAATAAATAATCACATAACAATTCATAAAACATTAAACATAACTAGAATTGATGGCTATATAAACTATGCTGAAAGGAGAAATCACACCTGATATGATTAACTGATCGAAAATACAGTTGGAATGGTTGACCCCACGTGTTTCTCTTCAGTTGTATGACCCTATTTTAGTCTTGAGCTTCCCTCAATTGACGAAGAAAGATCTTAAAGTACCTACCAAAATCATTCAACCTCCATCAATATCTAAAAAATAAATACAAGTCATATTTGTAGTGCATTATTTAATCTAAGATGCATTTTACGAGAGTGTCAGAACATACCTAAATGATATCCTCTTGGTTTCGAGAATAATTTATTGGAGCCACGTGTCTAATATTTGGTCAAACTGCCTCCCTTGATTTGAAGTAGCAACAACGAAGTCAACATTGACTTTGTTGTTGCTCCGTTGGATCGAGGGAGGTTTGCTCCAAGATTAAATGACTCCAATAAATTATTCTCTAATGAACAGGACCAACCACGTGAAGGCAGAAGCTCTTATGGCCCCTCCCCCCCCTCACATCACTCTCAAATCCCCAATACCCAACATATAAATCTATTGAAATATTTACAACAAAAACAAACATATATACATACCAACATTCACAACTATTTACAATGAAATAAAATGTTTTCTTGATCTATTTGGATTGAGATCAATTCTCCTAAGAGGAACGTAACAACTATTCCATAACATCATACACTACACTAAATCACTTTACATCTAAAAACTAGAGAATGGAAATTGATGTGAAAAGAGGTTTTATTCTATTCCATCATATGACTTGGTTGGAGTATTAAAATGTACCTGTAAACATCATAGAACTCATACCACTTTGATATATAAGTGAATACATGTTATTTTTCCAATATTTAATCATAAACTCACTCAAAATACTAAAATTAATGATTTGGAAAATAATAAGTCTAAACTCATATGTAATCATGAAAATGGTTTTAATGTAAGGTTGTGGGAAAGCGGAATATGGTGAAAAGTGAAGTAAAATGGTAAAGTAATGACATTTTGGCGACCCAACAAGTAAAAAAAAGTATTTCATAGAAAATAGATTTTATATTAAATAGTTATTAAAATATTCATGTACATCATCATTTAGTACTTTTAGCCGACTTCTTCTTCTTATCTCTATAGTTCCTAATCATTTCATCAATATCTATGTCTTCATTCTATGGGTGCTCTTCAAAATCTGATTGTGACTGCGTCCTCTCACGTAGAGCACACCTAGTCGCAGGGTACTCACGGGGTAATGGAGGCCGTTGTGATGAGGCATCACCTACAAAAGAAAAAAATACAAAATTTAGATGGCCAATTTTTAAATATCATTGAACTAGTTCAGTAATATTAAAAAAAACCCTGCAATGTCATTATTTACCTAGTGCATTGGTCGACACCATTGGAATGGTTTCCCTCGCGTGCTCCACTTCAACTGTATGAGACTCAAGTACAACATTCTCTGCCATTGAAACCACAAACTTTATAAGGACAATCATAACCATATAAGTAAAAAAAATAGAAGTACAAAATGTATAACTACGAAATTATTAAGTATATGATTAAAATACAACCATATTACCGTTATGTGCCAACTCGGTCATAACACCATTGTGTGGCTGCATCCCCGTGGAATATTGGGACTCCATGGGAGAACCATGTTCTGGTTGCAAATTGCTATCAACGCACTGCTCTCCAATACTAGTGCATTCATTGACAATGCTGCTCCCCTGATTAAAACAAAGTTGTAAATATGAATAATATCCAACATGACTGTATTATATTAATAATAAAGGTTAATGTGGATTGAATTTTATTTACCTTATCCTGCAAAGTGGTTCTTGGTAACTACCCCAAGATTTTTCGGTGTTCAATTACAACTTTATAGCCGTACTTGTAACCAAGCTGGAGGTCTTTCTCCATGGTTTCAATACCAAACTCGTCACCTCACATGGCATAAGTGTATGCATTTTTAATGTTATTCGTTGCAATTACCTAAAATTTTTAAGGCGATACAAATAAGATATTTAGGTACTTACAATTCGTGACTGCAACTTCAAGTAGCCGCCTTGGCCTAGTCTGTGCTAGCCACATTTGGCAAGCCTTGATTTTGTTTCATTTGACGTGTCATTCAAATTATCATCAAAATTTTCAAGTATGTTAATATATACCACAATTTTATTTACATCTAAAAAAAATTGAAGGTATTGAATTGAAATTGTAATTTACCTTCTGGGACCAAAGGGTGTTTTTCCTTCATCTGTCAATTTCTTCTCTTTTGCGTCCTCAATGAGGGCCTTCCACTCCCTCTCTGGAATCATCAGAGGAAACTTGTATCTATCATTTTGTTTCAAGTTCTTCTTATATGTTCCTTGCGTATATTTTAAGTATTGGTCAACTGCGGTGGTGGCCAAGGTCTTTTTAAATGTGTCTACACCAAAAAGGATTTCTAGATAATCCATCAATTATTTTTTGAGGTTGGAATTCTGGGAATACCACCTCTCACGTATGGTGGGACCAAAAATAAGCAACACCTTATTCTCCAGGGACCTATACAAATCATTATTCCCTACACGCAAAATTATTATATGATTATTAATTTAAAAATAATAATTTATATGATTTATATTTATCTACATAGAGAACATGAAACAATTAAAATTTTAAAAATTACCTGGGACTTTAACTTGCTTTAATGGAACCCCTTCCTCGTTGAACATAAATGTGCCCTTAAGGGTCCCATGTTGGTCACACGTCTTGCTTTAGGAAAAACAACCATATAATTTGTCAAATCATCGGCCTCATCTCCGTCATCACCTTCAGAGCCTACCTGTGTGGCCGCTTCCTCGCTGTGCATGTCATGGCTCCCACCTAATGGTGTGGAAGATGGAGATATGAATAATTGCGTCCTGGAAGCTATATGAGGGCTTGAGTTGGGACCCTTTGGCATCTGTACAACGCCACTACTACCGACACCATGCATGTCGGTGTCAACAAAATCCAAAAATATCTATATAAGAAAGACAACATTTTTTTGTTTAGATAATATAAAAGTTAAAAATCAATCTTTCATAATTGATCTTATGACATAAAAATAAAACCACTTGAAATTATGGTTATTACCTTATATGTCTTAAGCCTTGTCATAACTTCTTTGATCCTTTCTTCGACCTCGGAAATTTGATCTAAAATATATAACAAGTGAGCTAGTTCCTTGTTTGCTTTATTGATCTTTTTTCTAATTAAAACCATAGGGTCGGGGGATTCATACAAATCCCTTTCTTCGAGCATATCATAATCAACATCATGTCCCGCCGACTACATATTCAACAAAATAAATGATAATTCAGTGATGCAAACAAATAAAATAACTGATCGCCATAGAAATAAAATGCACATTAAATGCAATTCAAAAATTGTTGTTCATTTACCCGTTCTGAGGCCGATTTTTATTTAACACGATTAGCCTGCCACATTACAGTAAAATTAGAACCATGATAATTATCATGAGAAATAAATTCAAATGTATGAGAAATCCTCCCTCTTTATTGACATCCAAGGAGGAATGTTATTGTTGATAACAAAAATAGGACACACTGAGTAAACAAAATGAAGCTCTCCAAATGGATTAACACCGTAAAGAACATAATGGAAATCATAAAACATAAGATTCATTGCTTACAGGTTGGGTAAATTAGTATACGTACCGCCCCCATAATAACAACATTTGTATCTATTCGATTCAAATTGTAATCAATCAATAAATCTTCCCCTACAACTATTGATTTTATTGCACATACAAGTACACGGTTTCCTTCATGCCTCTCAAATACACAATTGGGTCGCTTAGTTGTGGTCACGGGTCGTCTACTGTTTATACACCCTGCAATATTCCCCATTGCTATTGGCCTTCTGTCAATATAGATAATTTGCAGCCAAGCCATATCTTCACATACTTTTTGTATATTGGACTATTCATATCCAATATTTGTAGATATAACAGGGTTGAACGTACTCCATCAATTAAGTTAATCCATCGTAACATACCTTTATTCCATCCATGGAAAATATCTCCAAACCATGTAATGACGATGGAGCAATCCGATATTTCCTTTCGTTTACACAAAAATCAATGTTTATTTCAGGAAGATCCTTGGTTACCCATCATTTCACTATATGTTTGTACCTCAAGGGAACCTCAATTTCATCTATGCTCTCATGATCATAAGAACATGATCCCCCTTTCGCAAGAAAAAATTCCATGCATCTATGTAATTTTCTTCTGATCTTCTCACCTCTAGTTGATCTCTGTCTGTTAGACCTACTAGATGTCTCACTTTCCTCTATTCTACCTGAAATTCCCTCATTCAATGAAGATAGATCTGAAACATACATGTTTTCTTGTACGTTCTATAACATCATTAATGACAAAAACATTCAATCAATCAATATGTAACACTAGTTCATTACTAGTATCATGTTGGTATCACAACAAGCTCATAATGATTACCATAATGTTTCTCTTTCACAATTGTATTATGCTCTATTACTATTGGTATACTATCTGGGAATTATAGGGGCATGTTTGGAGTCAAATGACACATGCCAACAAGTGGTGGTAATAAGACACGATGCTAGTTGGAATACCCTCGAACTGCTGCCATTAGACACAGACTCAATCCTAAGGGGTCGCAATCAATGTAATGATAAGGAGACAATCCTCAATTAAATTTGAGAGAATTATTAAGACGTACACCCACTATACTTTGGTTGATAGACATGTCTATTGTCATCCTAAATATGCGAGACCCACTGTCTCAATGTGTCAAGTCACTAGTGACTCACTACTCTGCATCACACGTGCCATATCTTGTAATAGAGGAACAACATCCTAGGTGAAAAACTGGGGTGTCCTTCAAAGAACCATGTCAGGGGCATCAAGATCAAAACAAAACATGAAATCAAGTAAAGCCAATGTTCATAAGATATACTAGTCCTTAAATCATGCAAAGTACATTGTTACTTAAGATATAAGCCACATGAACAATTCACATCAGTATCCCTTTCAAATTTCACACTAGCTCAGGACTGTATGTAAGTTGACAAGTTTGAATATGGGAGGACCTTCATCTGGCTCGATTAGGTGTGCCAACAAAAACAGTGAAAGAAAAGACCTAAGAAGAGGAATATGTCCTGGGGGAAGTAGTGAAAGAAAGGACCCAAGCATAGGAATATGTCTCGAGGGAAGTAGTGAAAGAAATGAACCCTTCAAGAATAAGTGTGATAGTGATATGGATCAGGGTTAATTCATAGCTTATGGTGTCATTGAGTCCATTTCTATGAGCACCTTTGTGGAGGGTGTGCTTGCTTTGAGTTACCACTTTATAAGCGTTATGTTTTTCCAAACCCCTCAATCTTCCTTTTTATTTGTCCTCTTATCATATTTGCAAGTTGCCTTCATAAGGTTTCAATCTATATCATCATTGATTTGGGACTGGGGTGAACGTGAAAAGGGTAGAGCTCAAGTTTGGATTGGATTTTAGAGTCCTTTGCTATTCTTTCTTTCTTTCTTTAGCATTATTTTTTATGTATGTTTCTTTCGCTTAGCAGCTTCAATCAACCTCTAGGCCTTCAACCCCTCTTCTCATGAGAAAATGGACCATGGCCCATTACCAAAGATTAGTAAACCGTGACAGGCTCCATAATGGAAATTGTTAAGTATGGTGGGAAAACAAAATGTCACCATTGTGAGGGACCCCCAATGGTACCCCTTTTCCCTGGGTGGTGACAACACATGACTACAACACAGATGTTGGCGACCAAGGTGAAACAAGGAAATGGACATAACTTCTTAAGCTAGTGATCCATTATCCACAACTTCAACCAATGATAGTCATCCACATGCCTAGTATATTAAGCAAAACACTTCGCATGAAAGAAGGACTAACATACCTCATGGTGACACTAGCTTACCATCTCCCATACACTGATTTGACATGATGTGATGAGATTGGATGATCTAAAGTATAAGAGGCAATTTGAGGGGGGCTACTGGGTTGCTGTTTAGGGACATGCTGATCACCATCATGGTTGGGATCACTATCTTCATTGCGGACCATGAGACATGGTCTCCTCTAATTACCCCTAGGCATGGGGTGGTAACATGAACAAAGGTATCATTATATTCGATGCCTTCTTTTTGAGAAAATACTTTTATGACCAAGCGAGCTTTATGACACTCAACAACACCTTTGGAAGTAAATTTGGTCTTATAGACCCATGAAAATTTTACGATGTCCTTCCCTTGAGGACGAGTGAAAAAATACCAAGTAGGATTCTTCAAAATATGATTCATCTCATCTTGCATAGCTTGTTCCCACTTAGGTTGTCCTTGTGCATTTGAGTAAGAGATAGGATCACAAGTCTCAAGAACATGCGCAGAGCCATCAAAACAACACTATCATGTTGTTTGTGACTATGAGTTTGTCGACTTGAAGAGACATCACCAACATCAAGTCTAGAAACTTCAATCATTTTAGTGGCCCATCTAGGGAGGAAGGAAAAAGGTGAATTGATATCCTCTGTAGAAGGTTGATCAAAAGAAGGAACAATTTCAGTCGAAGGAGACAAAGGCCCAGTCAAAACAATGATCGACTATCTGTTCAACTCGAGAACAGAGGTCGATGACCCTATCAAAAACAAGAACAAACTTCGACTGCCCAGTTGAAAAACTAAAAAAAGGAATAGGTGAACCATTGTCGAAAACAACATCAAAGGAACCATCCTATAATAAACCAGAGGAAGCATTCAACAACTTAATGCCTGGAGACTTCGCATCAAAAAACACATTTCTTTTGATAATGATTTGTTGTTTGACATAGTCAAACAATCGATAGGTTGTGGATTCTTCAGAGTATCCCATCATGATGCAAGCATTAATATTTGCGTCCAATTTATTCTTGCAATCATTTGGAATATGAGCCCAAGCAACATAGCCATAGACTCTGAGGTGACTGACTGAGGGATTTGTTTTGCACCATCTCTCAACTATAGTCATAGAACTGACAACTCCAGTTGGAATACGATTCAAGAGATAGTTGGAACAATAAGCATCTTCATTGAAAAAATGAGTCAACATATCTTTGTCCTACAAAAAACAACGAGCCATTTGGACCAATGTTTGGTTCTTTGTTTCTGCTACACCGCTCTGTGGAGGAGTATGAGGGACAAACCTCTACCAAGCAATACCAAATCAAGCAAGGTATTCTTCAAATTTTCAATTCACATACTCACCACCATTATCATATCTCAAACACTTGATAGGTCGACTGCATTGCTTCTCAGTCAATGCCCTAAATTCCTTGATTTTTTTGAAGACATGACTCTTGTTTTTCAAGAAATAGACCCAAGTAAATCTAGAGAGATCATCGATAAAGGTAAAAAGGCAATTTTCACCTGCTAAGGAGGTTTGATTGAGGCAATAGATATCACTATGAATATGCTCCTGGTGGATTCTGTGCTCACCATGATTTTCCAGAGTCGAAGGGGATATGAGGATGTTTTTCTAGCACATCCCCTACAAATGCCATAAGGTGGAAGAACTTTGGGACGACCAACAACCATATTTTGTGTGGCCATAGACTTCAAACTTAAAAAATTTAGGTGTCCAAGTCATTCGTGCCAAATTCTGCTTCATTCATCAATGTGAGCAACAAGGGTAGTTGATCCAGATTCAAGTCAAGGGAGGTCACAAAAATTGTAGAGTCCATCCTTCAAATCGAGAAAACCTTTAACAAAAATCAATTTGTCATTCTTAAAATCCTTATCGAAGAACCAATCTGGCCAGAACTCAACAATCTTACTTGTCTTTGTTAGTTTTAGAAAACAACAACAAATTTTCACTTAGGTTTGGCACATGATACAGGTCGAAAATTTTACCATGTCGATAGGGAATATCACCATGACCAACAATGTCGAGAACAAAATCATCAACAACATATATCTTTCGCTCGACAAATTTATCGAGGTACGAGAAAAAAGAGGCATCTTTGGCCATATGATGAGCACGACCATAATCGACTACCACTCATGCTGTGAGGTATGAGTAAGCAATGCTTGAGAAGTTCTGACTTGGAATGTAAAATTATCGGTCGATTGATTGACAACTAACACGTCTCCTTCGAGCTTCTTAACCTTCACCTCTAAGTCATCCTTCTTCTTCCAACAAGTTTTCTCCACATGTCAAGACTTTCCACAGTATAGACATGTTTCCTTCTTTCAATTCCTCCGAATGGATGTTGAATCATTGATATTCAATGTAGTTTTTTGGTCGAGACATTCTTGTCTGTGTACAGGAGCATCGAAACTCCCTCTTTCCTTCTAATTCATCTTTCCTTTTACCTTGAGCAAGTGAGCTTGATTCTTACCACCAAGCTTCCCTTCATCAAGCAACCTATTTTTCACATTAATCAATAATCCTGGGGGACCTTTTATGGACTAAATATTGTAGCCCAGCAAGTGAAAAAGGGACCCAAAAGATGTCGTGGCTATAGGTTGAATATTCACTATAGGAAGGACTTGTGTGAAAGTGTTGAAGGATTATCATTGACTATAGTGGGTATGGGAGTTGAAGGACTCCCGATATCTTTCTGACTCGATTCAGTACTCATCCTCATACAATCACAAGTCTGGTAAGTGGAGGTGTATGTACCACATATGATAGCTTTATGCCTTTTAGAAGGAAAAGACTCAAAATGCGGTGGTAACTATAACAAGCGACGAGACTTGTAGGGAAGCTGGTCTAGCTCCACGATGACTCAAGACTCGTGATATAAAAAAAAACAAATCCTAAGGCCAACTAGTAATCAAAGAGCACACCAAAGTAAAATAAACAAAAGGTCAATATGCACACAAACAAGATAAAGTGGCTGAAAGGGGCCTCCCTCTCTAAAGTAGGTATGACTCGCCCAAGAGGGGCTTGAGACTGATCTACTAAAGATCGGAGGTAATAAAATCAGTTATAAGGGCCTTCACAGGCTTAACAACCAGTCGGTCAGATCCCCCCGGAGAGATAATCATCCATAAAGACTGTGTGTTGTCCGACCCTTATTTGACCCAGGGTACCTGCAGAATAACCCCTGCAAGTAACCTATGTTGTACCTAAGTCAAGCAACTAAGAAACCACAATATAACCGATGCATAGGAAAACATTCGTAAGTCAGATCCCCCATATGGGCAGGGTAACAAAGCTCGAAACCTCTAAAGCACCGCCTCTCACAAAGGTAAAGGTACTAGCACGATCCCCATATACGAATAGATCCCTAGAAATATATCTAACGCTAAGAAGGTATCGGGGGGATATCCCTTCAACCAACCTCATGTGACCTTGTGCTTAACTCCGGTGTAAGCAGAGCCTCTTGATATTGCCGATTATACAATGGATTTCTCCACTCCCTTAATTAGACACATATGTTGATTTAATAGGCTTGGATAAGTTTACTCACAAAATCCTATTCCAAGGCTCTAAATCCTAAGCTAGTTTGTGCACCCTAGAAAAAAAAATCATTAATAATACATTTTAAATTATAAGCATTACTTTTAGTGGCCTCACTTACTCAAAAATGTGCGGTTGTGAAACTAATCATGTTATGACTCAACAAGTAAAATAAATAAATAAGAACACAATGCAAAGTCCTAACTTCAATTCCCAATAAATGATATGATTTTCAAAATGCAATTTTCAATTTAGTTATGCAATTCTAAATAAGATGCAATCTTTCTTTACATGTACTAAGATCAATGATAAATACCATACAATCATGTTAGAATTTATCCATTCATGAACCATACCTTGATGTTAGAATTTATCCATTGGCAAACCATACATTGATGTTAGAATTTATCCATTGGTGAACCATAAATCTACACTGACAGATCCATAATATCTAGAGGACATAATCAAAAGATTATACATACCTAAATGGTGATTTTTCAATTTAGCAATTGAATATGCAACAAAAAAATTGAGGTGGTGCTCAACATCATTCCTCACAAACGGTGAATAAAAATATTGTTGTAAAGTTGCAACTATATTTGATGTGACAAAATTCCCAACCGACTTCAATAAATGAGATTACCAAATCAACAAATCCCTAGGTTCACTTTCAAGTGAGCACATCCTATCAAGTCAATACAAAAGATCTTTATTCATATAAAAATCAACCAAATTAATAATAAGTCTTGTGTAGGTAGTGTGGCATCCTTATTGAATGGTTGCATAAACTTTCACAAAATTTATGTGTGTATTGTAGAACTCTTGCTAGTGTTCTATATCACACCTTTTTGTGTTAAAAACCACTGTGAATGCTATTGGTGGTCGACTAAAATAGTAGTCTACATTTTTATCTCTTCAATGAAAATGTTTGATAACCAATTGGAATTGCTATAAAAAATTCCATTTCATATGTGGTGTGTTCTCAATTTTTCTCTAGGTCTGTAGTGGCTTATGGTTAGATTTAATAACAATTTATTTTCCCTATACATAGTGTTTCCGCTAGTGAACTACTTAAGCAATGGAGCACATCTCTATATCATAAATTCAAAAGTTGTGTATTGCGTCATTGAATGTCTCTAAGTAAAACACAATGGAATGACATTGTTGTGTCAGAAAAATACATATCCCATAGTCATATGCATCATCTTCTATATCAAAAGGATGAGCAACATATAGTAGTGTAAGCATAGGTGTAGTGCATAGCTTCATCATATTCACTTCTTCAAAAACATGTTGTTGCACCTTGGTCTAGATGATGAAGCCTTGTTTCCTCAAATTCCCTCTTAAGATTAACACCGTAGGGTTGAACTAGTGAAGGAAAGCGAGGTGAGAGGAAACAACTATTACGAGGGAGGGTGAAATTTGGAAATGCTAGCCTACAACTAGTGAAGGTATTAGAGGTGGAATTATCATGAGGTGAAATGAAGTGATGATGTTAAAAGGAACCATCAAAGTCATTGATGATGGTGAGGTGATATTATCAATATTTTGAAAAGGAACCATTAAGGGCACTAGTATTAATTGTAAGGTGCCATTAGTGAGGGCATGTGCCATTGATTCTAGCTGAAAGGCACCATTGAAGTCATGGGGTGAATATGTTAGCATGGGGATGGAAAAGGAACCATCATTTTCTTATGGATATGGTGAACCACACATTCATGTTAGAATTTATCCATTGGTGAACCATAAACATACACTGACAGATCTATAATATCTAGAGGAAATAATCAAAAGATTATACATACCTAAATGGTGATTTTTCAATTTAGCAATTGAACATGCAACAAAAAAAATGAGGTGGTTCTCAACATCATGTCTCATACATGGCGAATAAAAATATTGTTGTAAAGTTTCAACTATATTGGATGTGACAAAATGCCCAACCAACTTCAAGAAATGAGATTACCAAATCAACAAATCCCTAGGTTCACTTGCAAGTGAGCATCCTATCAATTTGATACAAAATATATTTATTCATATGAAAGTAAACCGAATTAATAATAAGTCTTGTGTAGTTAGTGTGGCATCCTTATTGAATGGTTGCATAAACTTTCACAAAATTTATGTGTGTATTCTAGAACTCTTGCTAGTGTTCTATATCACACCTTTTTGTGTTAAGAACCACTGCGAATTCTATTGGTGGTCGACTCGAATAATAGTCTACATTTTTATCTCTTCAATGTAAATGTTTGATAACCAATTGGAATTTCTATAATAAATTCCATTTCATATGTGGTGTGTTCTCAATTTTTCTCTAGGTCTATAGTGGCTTATGGTTAGATTGAATAACAATTTATTTTCCCTATACATAGTGTCTCCACTGGTGAACTACTTAAGCAATGGATCACATCTCTCTATCATAACTTCAAAAGTTGTGGATTGCGTCATTGAATGTCTCTAAGTAAAACACAATGGAATGACATTGTTGTGTCAGAAAAATACCTATCCCATAGTCATATGCATAATCTTCTATATCAAAAGGATGAGCAACATATAGTAGTGTAAGCATAGGTGTAGTGCATAGCTTCAAGATCTTCATTTCTTCAAAAACATGATGTTTCACCTTGGTCTAGATGATGAATCCTTGTTTCCTCAAATTCCCTCTTAAGATTAACACCATAGGGTTTAACTAGTGAAGGAAAGAGAGGTGAGAGGAAACAACTATTATGAGGGAGGGTGAAATTTGGAAATGCTAGCCTACAACTAGTGAGGGAATTAGAGGTGGAATTATCACGAGGTGACATTAATGAAGACATGAAGTGATGATGTTAAAAGGAACCATTGAAGGCACTAATATTAATTGTAAGGTGACATTAGTGAGGGCATTGATTCTAGTTGAAAGGCACCATTGAATGCATGAGGTGAATATATTAGCATGGGGATGGAAAGGAACCATCATTTTCTTATGGATATGGTGAACCATACATTCATGTTAGAATTTATCCATTGGTGAACCATAAAACTACTCTAACATATCCATAATATCTATAGGACATCATCAAAATGTTATACATATCTAAACGGTGATTTTTCAATTTAGCAATCGAACATGCAACAAAAAAATTGACGTGGTGCTCAACATCATGCCTCATACATGGATAATAAAATGTTGTTGTAAAGTTGCAACTATATTTGATGTGACAAAATGCCCAACCAACTTCAAGAAATGAGATTACCAAATCAACAAATCCCTTGGTTAACTTGCAAATGAGCACATCCTATCAAGTCAATACAAAAGATCTTTATTCATATGAAAATCAACCGAATTAATAATAAGGCTTGTGTAGGTAGTGTGGCATCCTTATTGAATGGTTGCATAAACTTTCACAAAATTTATGTGTGTATTGTAGAACTCTTTCTAGTGTTCTATATCACACCTTTTTGTGTTAAGAACCACTGCGAATGCTATTGGTGGTCGACTCAAATAGTAGTCTACATTTTTATCTCTTCAATGTAAATGTTTGATAACCAATTGGAATTGTTATAAGAAATTCCATTTCATATGTGGTGTGATCTCAATTTTTCTCTAGGTCTGTAGTGGCTTATGGTTAGATTGAATAACAATTTATTTTCCCTATACATAGTGTCTCCACTAGTGAACTACTTAAGAAATGTAGCACATCTCTCTATCATAACTTCAAAATTTGTGGATTTTGTCATTGAATGTCTCTAAGTAAAACACAATGGAATGACATTGTTGTGTCAGAACTATACCTATCCCATATTCATATGCATAATCTTCTATATCAAAAGGATGATAAACATATAGTAGTGTAAGCATAGGTGTAGTGCATAGTTTCAACATATTCACTTCTTCAAAAACATGTTGTTGCACCTTGGTCTAGATGAAATTAACCAATCCCCCAAAAAATGAAGTTTTGTGATATTATTTAGCTCACAACTCATAAATGTGTGCATTCTTATTTAGGAAATGTAGTGGGTATGTGTGGACTTGTTTAGACCTCGTTCTTCATAAATGTTAATGACTCAGTCTTCCATAAATGCCAATTACTTAGTATTCCATAACTTATGGCGTTGTGTTCCTTAGTAAGCTCAATATAAAGTTAGAATATCATCAAAGTCTTGTTGCATAAGTTGCATTGTTGCATGGAATATTCCTGGATAGGGCATGTTTCTTGGAAAGATTGGTACCTGCTACCCAAGATTGATGATCTCATAAAGATCAAAGATTTAAAAAATAGTATATCTCTGGTGCAATCGAGTGGATACCAAAAGGTGGTCACCTAGTTCTCATCAATTATGTTATAGAAGCTATCCTGGTATATTGGCATATTCTAGAATATCTCTAGGAATAATATCATTCTACAAATAAAAAAGAACACCATCTACTGAGGCTTGGTTTGCTGCATTTAGATTTTTATTTTTTTAATTTAATTTGGAGTATATTGAGAATTTGGTAGTGTATGATTAGAATCCACTTAAGAGGAAATTTCATTAGATTCAATTGACTGGTGAGATCCTCTACAAGGATCTTCATTGATTTCAATAGTTTTAATAAGTTCATGTTGTTGTATCTCTCAAATTTGTTGAAAATGAAATCTTATGGTGGCGATAGTCTACCCATCAGATAGAATAAGCACAGTGGTCCATCACCATGAGGGAAGAATTTAAGATGACTTTGAAATATAACTTCTATTCCATGGGACA
The DNA here is from genome assembly GCA_009831015.1 of Picea engelmannii. Taxonomy (NCBI): domain Eukaryota; kingdom Viridiplantae; phylum Streptophyta; class Pinopsida; order Pinales; family Pinaceae; genus Picea; species Picea engelmannii. Next base: position 163,744 of record ML783652.1, read on the forward strand.
CCTTGATGATGCATACATACAATTAAAAAGATTGTACTTAAAGCAAGGCTAGTTTATTCTAAACTTCATTGCAAAGTACCACCAAACATTGATTAAGGTGAATGATAAAATCCCTAAATGCTTGAGGGTTCTCAAAATCAATGCATTCTTGCACTAGTACCTTATGGAAGAAATGGAATTCCTAACTATGAACAGGTTGAGTGATGCTTATTGCAATGAATTTGAAAGGGGAGTTCAAGAGATATAGTGGACCCAACAAAGGAGTACCCCAAAATTTCTTCAATCACTTTTTTAAAAGGACATCTAATTCCAATCATTCAAGTTCCATTGGAAGCAAAAGAAATAGACATAAGGTTTTCAAAATACTAGTTTCAAGAAACCCACATATGGAATGTGGTGTGGTCATCATCAAACGCCCACTAATTCAAATAAAAATTGCATAGTGAAAAAGAAAACCATGATCATGAATACATGTAAGAATAGTGATACTAATTCAGAACCTCCAACATGTCTTGTTTTTAACATTAGCAGTCCAAACACATCTCCATTGCAAGCAAGGTTAGAGTATCTGAAATCACATACCATTATTTCCCTCCTTTTCCTTAGTCTCGGATGGCCCTTGCTGGTCTCGCGTGCAGGTCTTGGTATCAGTCTGGAATGGCCCTTGATGGTCTCACACATACTTTCCCTCAGTCTTGGATGAACCTCGATGGTCTCAATTCCCTCAGTCTCAGATGGCCTCAGTCTTGGATGCCCTCAGTCCCAATGCCATCAGTCTCAGATTCCCTCAGTCTCAATGCCCTCAGTCTCGGATCTCAGTTTCCACTCCTGTGCGGGGTTTGACTACTCTCTGTGTCTCAATGCCTTCAGTCTCAATTCCCCTAGTAAGCTCGAATCTCGGTCTCCACTCTTGCGTGGGGTAATTTGGCTTCTCTCTCGGTCGTGAATTGAATGGGCGCGTGGATAGTGTTATGAGTTTTGAATATTGGTGTCTCAATGCCCTCAATTAGCTTAGATCTCAGTCTCCACTCATGCGCAGGGTAATTTGGATGCTCTCTCGGTCATGAATGGAATGGGCACGAGGAGAGTGTTATGAGTTTTGAATATTGGTGTTTTGTTTTGTGTTTTTTTTTTTTTTTTTTTT
>ML783652.1:164921-192584 GCA_009831015.1 Picea engelmannii
ACCTCAAGCCTATAGAATAATGGGGCTAGGTGCAAGTCCTATGAAAATTTGCAAAATAGATTACCCCAACTCATGGCGGCCTCCTAGACAAAGGGTGGTTTCCATAGCATGGTATGGATTTTATATATTCCTTCAAAGATAAAAAATAGTGTAGTGGTTGGTTGCTTGTGTTGACTAAAAGCATTTAGTGAGAAATATTAGTGGTTAGTACTCATGGCTTTTGGTATTGCTAATGCTAGTGTGAATGCATATCTAGCCAAGGTCAATGTCCTTCAGGGTTGGCCCAATCCCTCTAATACTACATATATAAAGAGTTTATTAATCCTTGGTGGCATGCATTTCTATAGAAAAGTCATTCAACATTTCTCTCACAACGTTCAACCATTTCATCAACTCTCCAATCAAAATAATTTCTCATGGAATGTCACAACACCTAAGGGCATTCAACAATTCAAGGATTCCCTTTGTGTATCTATGCCTTGGCGGCCTCCTAGGAAAATTTGCAAGGTACTAGGAAAATTTGCAAAACAGATTATCCCAACTCATGGAGGCCTCCTAGGAAAAGGGTGATTGGATGGTTTCTTGTGTTGACTAAAATCATTTAGTGAGAAACATTGGTGGTTAGTACTCATGAATTTTGGTATTACTAATGTTTTAACTACATTGAGTAAGAGCAACACCTAAAAACCACAACACAATCCCTCGCTAAGGGGTCCTTATAAGCATCTGAGTTGGATAAGGACACCGTTAGGAGGTTTTTTGTAGTAAGGACAGGTAGAGAGGCCTTAACCATGGTTGAGGAAGAAAATAAAGTACCTTAGGATCTTGTTGAATATTTTTGGGCTTGAGAGCCTTTAATAAGTCCTCAAACCAACAAATCACTCATTTGTAAGGCTTCCTTGAAGGCCTACAAGTAGGATACAAGTGCCATGAGTAGGTTTTATTCCCTAGAAATGGGTCTTAACACCTAAAAATGGTTAAGGGGGGAGTAAAGGAATTAATCCATAATTGAACCTTCTCAAGCTCATGTGCCATGGAAAACACCTAGAAACCATGACATGATCTCTCATTTCAATGTCTTTGGACTAATATTTGGAAATGAGTGCCATTTATATGTTTTTCATACGACATATGGGTCTCGGGCCCTTGACCATGGTTTTGGTAGGGAAACAAGCCTCAATCCCTTAATCATGTCAAGGGAGGGAAACAACAACTCAAGCCCCAAACATATCTTATCTAGATCAAGCACCATGAACAAGTCCTCAGGTCACCACACAATACCATGGATGGGTCACAAGACCTTAGTTATCATCAAAGAATGAAAAAAAGTGCCTTATAATATTGTTGAAGATTTTGAGGCTCAAGAGACTTGAACAAATCCTCAAACCAACATAACATAACTTTGGCCTTTAAGAGGGATATAGGCATCACGATTAGGTTTTGTACATTGAAAATGGGTGTAGATTCATACACATGGAAAGTTGGAAACAATAGCCATAATCCATAAATAAACCTTCTCAAGCTCTACCACCTTCAAAAACACCTAAAAACCATGACACAAGTCCTCTCTAGGGAGTCTTTGGCATCCAAGTTGAATATGGGTGACATTATGAGGTATTCTTCATCATGGATGGGTCTTAGCTGGTTCATGAACTATGTAACATATCATTCACCTCAAAGGACCCTTGTAGGTTATTTTGGACTATTTGAGGGATACAAGTACAATATAAATGGATCTCGAGGGATTAACATGCAGTTTAAGGGGGAAAGAAGGGTATTAATCCCTAACTCATGAACCTTCTTGATCTCAAATTCCATGGTTAGGCCGAGAGGAAAAAACTTGGACCTTATTCCCCAAACATCACTTCTTAGGATCAATCACCATGTTCACAATACCTGCAAATTACCATAACACAAGCCCTATCATCTAAGGGGGTTTTAGCATCAGAGTTGGAATATATGGAATCCATTAAGAGGTTTTGTGCATTGAGTTATATATATCATATGATCTTGACCATGGTCGAGGAAGGAAAATAAGTTGTGCCTCAAGATATTGTTGAATATTCTTGAGCTCAAGAGCCTTGATTAATGACTAGTGCTTGAGACAACACATGATTCCATTGTATGGGTTGTTTTCAAGCCTATGAGTGTGTTATATGAGTTAATAATTAACATTGATGCATGTTGGAGGTAAGGGGTTACATGGGTTAAGTTATATATGATAGTGGTTATGAATTATAAGGGTATAAAGGTTATACAAGTGATGGGTTATATTAGGGTTTATAGAGGTTAGTTGTGATTGAGTTATAATAGTTAGGTGTTAGGTGTCTTAAGGTAATACCTTAATTCATCTACCAAAACTTGATTATAGCCTAATAAATCATCAAGCATAGAGATCAATACTAAGCCTGTCACCTACTATGGAAAAAGGATAAGTATTTTATAAAAATCCCTTTCAATGTTTTCCATTTCCATGTCTCACCTTTTTCCTCATATACCTTGTACCATTTATATGTTACATATTCTAATATTGTATTTGGGAACATATGTGGCCATAACATCTCATCACAATGTCCAATTAGATGAGTGTATTCTCTAATATTATTCTAAAAAACAAATGGTATTTCCCTTATTGATAAGAAATATTTGACATTATCCTTGGGGATAACCTCAATACTCCAACATACCCTCTCTCTAGAGTCATATATTTCCATCCACTATTCATAGATCTCAGTGTTCAAATTATAACCCATAGATATTAAGGACCCTTAATGCACCTCTCCTATGAAATTAGGTTTAATATGCTCCTCATGTTCATTTAGGGCCCGATACAACTCCTTAATTCCATATTATTCTTCCCACTATTTTGACCAAGGTTTACCTTCATCAAGGTATACTGGTATGATAATTCTTCTTCCATTTCCTTTGAGCTTTATCCTATCCTTCTCTATAAAGATTGTTTCTTTCATTTTTCTTCCCCAAGGTCTTCATACACCATACTTTCTTCAACTAGGTTGATGATATCAAAGTTTGTAATGTTTGATATTCCCATAATGATTGATTTGACCCCTTTGTACAACCCAATAGGTTCTATAAACCTTTGGTCATATAACTTAGAAAAATTTCTAGAATTGACCAAGTGGGGTCTCCCCATCTAAAAATTTCTAGAATTGACTCGTGCTCGAGCCAACACATGAGTCCATTGTATAAGTTGTTTGCAAGCCTATGGGTGTTTTATATGAGTTAAGAATTAACATTGATGCATGTTGGAGGTAAGGGATTACAGGGGTTAAGTTATAGAGGATAGTGGTTATGAATTATAAGGGTATAAATGTTATACAAGTGATGGGTTATATTAGGGTTTATAGAGGTTAGGTGTTATTGAGTACTTATAATAGTTAGGTGTTAAAGGTTACATTAATGTTAGGAAGTAGGTTCTATAAAGAGTTAGACATTACTGTAGTTATATTAGGGGTTATGGATGATAGTGGTTCTAAAGAGTTAGTGATTATATGGTTAGCAATTATAGAATTTAGAGATTAATTAAGTATTATATGTTATAGGAGTTAGGGGTTTATAAATATTCCATAGAAATCAACAATTTTGGGGGGTTTATAAATATTCCATAGGGGTTTAATTAAGTATGTGATAGAAAAAAACAATTTTGGGGGGTTTATAAATATTCCATACATTCTACACGATATAAATTCTTTAATATGGAACACATGTTGTTACCTAACCTTGGAATAGATAGTGAGATCATCTTGATAATAAACCATCGTCTTACCAATCAAATCATGGTAGGAATGATCCATGGTCATTTGAAATGTTTCACTAGTATTCATCAACTCGAATGACATTCAAACGTAAGCATACGTCCCCTACAGGGTTGTGAAAGGTGTCTTAAGGCAATCCCTTAATTCATCTACCAAAACAAGTGGGTGTATTGTGAGTCAAGTTTGAGTCCAAAAACCCTCCCATATCGTTAAGGCATGCAAATAGTCTATCCATGTCTTATTTCAGTGCATACAGAAACAGTTTGAAAAAATTTCAATGTTGGCCCCATTTGCAGGTCATTTTTTCAAGAAGACGAGCCAGATGTCGGATAAATGGAAATATTGGCTTCGAATCAACTTTTTCAAGATGGCCTGAGAAATGCTGGGTGCCCAAACACAACACAAGGTGAGTTTGGAAGAGGGGCACCCACATGAGGAATCATAATGAAATAAAGTGAAATAAGGCTCCAAGAAAGGTGAGTGTCCTTAATAATAAGCATAAACATAAGTGCAAGCAACATCCATAAGTGGGCATCTTCCTTCATGACCTAGGACATAAAACCATGAAACCCCTAGGCCATCCAAAGATCAACTTGTAAACCCCTAGGCCTCATGTAAAATGAGGGGTAACACTAACAACACAAACAAGATAATTTTGAACATAATCATAATTTCATTCCTCTTGCTAATGCCAATTTCTAGTAGGTTTGATTCCTAGCTTGCAACCCCAATGGATGAACCATCAATAAATTGACTCTATTAACTCAAGTGGATTTATTGTTGATACTCTTAGTGAAAGTGGATTTAACCACTTTGTTTGATTATTGAATTACCAAGTCGAGTTGATGTCGCAAAAGCTTCAATTCATGCACCACAAATGTCATGCACCGACCCCGCATAGTGAGCAGTGAATGGGGCCAATGTTGAAATTTCTTTAATATGTGTCTGTATGCATCGAAATTTGACACGGTTAGACTAGACACATGCCTTGACGGTATGGGAGGGTTTCAAGCCTCAAGGATGTATGATGTCCCCACATAATATTTGAGATCATCCACATTTGCATCAACGTTCATCATGGACTTCTCATTGTCATCATTCATCATTCCCTTCTATAGAATAGTTGTCAGAACTATCTTGAAATTTGACATGGAACTTCCAATACAACCATCACAAATTTATTCCACTGAACCCACATAGTGAGCAGTGAATGGGGCCAACGTTGTAATTTTTTCAATATGTTCCCATATGCGTAGAAATTTAACATGGTTAGACTAGATAGTTGCCTTGAAGGTATGGGCGGGTTTCAACACTTAAGGATGTTTGATGTTCCCGCATAATACTTAAGGAGGGTTTGATTATTGAATTACCAATTTGATTTGATGTTGCAGAAGCTTCAATTCACCCACCACAAATGTCATGCACCAACCCCGCATAGTGAGTGGTGAATGGGGCAAACATTGAAATTTATTCAATATGTGCTTGTATGCATCAAAATTTGACATGGTTAGACTACAAACACGCCTTGACGGTATGGGAGGGTTTCAAGACTCAAGGATGTATGATGTCCCCACATAATATTTGAGATCGTCCACATTTGCATCAACATTCATCATGTTGCACCTCTCATTGTCATCATTTGTCGTTCCCTTCTATAGAATCATTGTCAGAACTATCTTGAATTTTGACATGGAAATTCCAATACACCCATCACAAATTTCTTCCATCGAACCCGCATAATACTTAAGGATCTCATAACACCCATCATGATACTTAAGGATATTTTATGTCCCCATATAATACTTAAGGAGGGTTTGATTATTGAATTACCAAGTCAAGTTGATGTCACAAAAGCTTCAATTCACCCACCACAAATGTCATGCACCGGCCCCACATAGTGAGCAGTGAATGGAGCCAACGTTGAAATTTCTTCAATATGTGATTGTATGCATCGAAATTTGACATGGTTAGACTAGACACATGCCTTGACGGTATGGTAGGGTTTCAATACTCAAGGATGTATGATGTCCCTGCATAATATTTGAGATCTCCCACATTTGCATCAACGTTCATCATGCACCTCTTATTGTCATCATTCGTCATTCCCTTCTATAGAATCATTGTTAGAACTATCTTGAAATTTGAAATGGACCTTCCAATACACCCATCAAAAAGTTTTTCCACCAAACCCACATAGTGAGCAGTGAATGGGGCCAACGTTGAAATTTTTTCAATCTGTTCCCATATGTGTCGAAATTTGACATGGTTAGATTAGATAGTTGCCTTGAAGGTATTGGAGGGTTTCGATACTTAAGGATGTTTGATGTCTCTACATAATACTTAAGGAGGGTTTGATTATTGAATTACCAAGTCGAGTTGATGTCACATAAGCTTCAATTCGCCCACCACAAATGTCATGCACCGACCTCGCATAGTGAGTAGTGAATGGGGCCAACGTTGAAATTTCTTCAATATGTGTCTATATGCATCAAAATTTGACATGGTTAGAATAGACACATGCCTTGAAAGTATGGGAGGGTTTCAAGACTCAATGATGTATGATGTCCCCACATAATCTTTGAGATCGTCCACATTTTCATCAACGTTCATCATGCCACACCTCTCATTGTCATCATTCACCATTCCCTTCTATAGAATCATTGTTAGAACTATCTTGAAATTTGACATGGAACTTCCAATACACCAATCACAAATTTATTCCATCGAACTCGCATAATACTTAAGGATCTCATAACACCCATCATGATACTTAAGGATGTTTGATGTCCCCGCATAATACTTAAGGAGGGTTTTATTATTGAATTACCAAGTCGAGTTGATGTTGCATAAGATTCAATTCACCAACCACAAATGTCATGCACCGACCCCGCATAGTGAGAAGTGAATGGGGCCAATGTTGAAATTTCTTCAATATGTGCCTATATGCATCAAAATTTGACATGGTTAGACTAGACACATGCCTTGATGGTATGGGAGGGTTTCAAGACTCAAGGATGTATGATTTCCCCACATAATATTTGAGATCATCGACATTTGCATCAAGGTTCGTCATGCTGCACCTCTCATTGTCATCATTCGTCATTCCCTTCTATAGAATTTTTGTCGAAACTATCTTGAAATTTGACATGGAACTTCCCTTCTATAGAATTGTTGTCGGAGCTATCTTGAAATTTGACATGGAACAGACTATCCATGTCAAATTTTAGTGCATGTCAAATGTGAACAGAGTATCCATGCCAAATTTCGGTGCATACACAAACATTTTGAAAAAATTTCAACGTTGGCCCCATTCACAGGTCACTGTTTCCCAACATGTACTCTAGCCCTAATACAATATATTTGAATAGTTGTTTCCTTTAAAATTCGACCGATCAGAAAATTAAAATGAAATGAGGATGAGATGAGACAATATATAGAGTGGGTCTGTGAGTGATCTTTGAGTGTAAATATGAATGAATGAACTTCTCTTGGTGTCAAGAATAATTTATTCTCTACTAGACAAGGCCAACCACTTTAAGGTGGAAGCTCACATGGCCCCTCCCCCCGACATCACTCTCAATTCCCCAATACCCGATCTATAATATAGAAAAAAAGAAGAAGAAGATAGTAATCATGCATAGAAATGACCAAAACAAAAATGAAATAAAACTTAAAACATGTAATTAACCCACATAAAAAATATTTAAAGAGAATAATTCATACAAATTAAAATATCTAGTTACGTACCTCATTGACCATCGCAACATTTGTATCATCCTTCTTCTGTATCTTCTTCTTGATCATCCAACTTGACATCTGTATCAACATCTAGTTCAGAAACAATGTTGAAAGGATTGATGATATCATCATCATCAATTTCATTTTCGAGCATATCTTCATCGATATCATCATCAAGAACTGGCGCATTGTCTCCTATGTCTGGTTCATCTTCTTCGTCTTCTTCATCTGTCGACCCATATTCTTCCTGCTCTAGATCTATATCATCTTCTTCATCTACAATATACTTTACTGGCCTTCCTCTTGGATCATATCTAACAACAAATGACCAATCTCTCTTACCTGGAACCTTTGAGTAAAAGACTTGTTCACATTGACTTGGAAAAACATAGCGGTCATTTGTTTGATCAAAATCCATTGTTTTAATCATTGGAAATCTGTTGGCATGTTGAATAACGGTTCTTTCCTCATCATGTTCATGCATTCGTAACCTATACCATTTGACATTGAACAAACTAATTTGAAGGAATTAAAGTCACACTCAATTATATTCAAAAACCCATAGTATCTATTTTTAGATTCTCGAGGATGTCTGTCACTCCTAGAGGAAACATTAGTGACCTAGAATACTGCAGTTATCCCAATATAATTTTTTTTTTTTTTTTTCCTGGTTTCAGAAAACTATCTGATGCGAAATTTACGACCATTGCACCACATAGCCTTGTGGTGTTTCAACTGCAATATGCGAGACATGTAAAAGATGCATTGTCAATTAATAAAAAACAAATTTATATAACTTGGAAAGTATAATATGAAAAAAACACACCTACAGTCACATTAATATAATATAAAATAACTGAATAAAATGGGTGAATTTGCTTGCCTTTCCATCTTTCAAACAATATGCTAAATCTATTTCCCTATGCGTAACATCAAAATCTCCATTACGACGAGCTTCTCTAACCAATTCAGACAATTCTTTCCATGATAACCTACCACCATGCCGTTATTTACATTTATCAATCCATACCTTCATCTAGCCAAGATTGTTTGCAATGTATAAATGTAGTGCATCCCAATCTTGAGCAACTGACCGATCAAAAAATCACAATTCACCAATATTAAATATTAGTTATAACCATGGAAAATATTAATAAATGATGAAAGAATAAATATTAAATGAGTATGATCATATACACAAAAAAACAAAAAAATTATATTTATTAAAAATATCCACAATTTAATTACCTCTCACTTTCTTCATTGTACCTTTCCCCAACAACTGCTCCCTTTATAATTTTTTGATGGGGTTTACATCCCAAATGCATATCTTGCACTGCTGATTTAGGAAGATACTGACTAATATACACCATGGATTCATATACCATATATCCCTCCACCATAGAACCCTCAGGACGTGCTATTTGTCTAACCAAAGCCTTCAATGATTTCAAGTGCCTCTCCACCATCCACATTGACCTTGTGTGTACAGGTCCACACATTTCAATCTCGTCAACTTGGTGTAGGAGGTAGTGTTCTTGTGCATTGAAAAATGCTGGAGGTAGATACTTCTTCATTTCACACATTATCCAAGGAATTTCTCTCTTCCAATACTTTATATCATCTTCATGGATTTCTTTCAATGCCAACCATCTATAGATCATGACGCAAGAAAATAATTTTTTTCAAAAAAACATAATACATATTACATTACAAGTAAAACACATGTCATTAAGTACAACATTTTTTTTTTTTTTGCATATATATTGTAGCTACTTACCTCATGTATTTTCCAAGATCATACATAACTGTTTGACGTTATTGTCAAAGTAGTTTGGGAGAGATAGAGGTAGAACATACTGTAACAATACAAACAAATCGTTACTTGTTCAAAACTAGACAAAAAAATAAAAATCTCAAAAAATGTATACGACCATATATAAATATGAATACTAAAATGATTAATTACCTTAATGAAGGTATGCCAATCATGTGTTTTTACCCCACCAAATTCACCTTTCTTTGTTAAGATATTATTTATGTTTGAACAAAAACCTGTGGGAAATTTAATTTTTTGAACGACCTCTTTTACACCATTGCTTTGCTACTCTATTAATAACCATGGAATATTATTTTGGCCTCCGTCATTAATTGATTGGATGACACTTTGCATTGCATTATTGGCTTCTTGAATGTCATTACAAAATTTGACAATTTTTTCTTTATCCTTCCTGCCATCTATGATTCACCATAATGTTTATGTCAAATTCTTCCCGATATGCATTGTATCAAATAAATGAACTATTTTTAGGTCCTTATAGTAAGGCAACCTCATGAATTGAGTGGGACAACATTTTATTCCTCGTGGAAGCCCATTATTACTACCTTCACGACGACGACATTGATGAAGCATAAAAAAAATCAGAACACTATTTATCAAATGCGGTAAAATAAAATTAATAATTAAAATAAAATTTCAAAACCTGATTCCATTTACGGTACATAAACAAAATGTGTACCTCGAGGATTAATTCTGTCATATGCCAACTTCCATAGGCGAGGTGTCATTCTTTGTGGTTTTAGTCCAGTCTCTTGTTTCCCATTGAAAATATCTTTTTCAGTAGTACGATACTTATGGTTCTTAGAGAGGAAGTGTCTATACTCATCAACCACCTCCTTTCCTAAAATTTTTGGCCGATGAGATTTCATCTTAGGACCACAAATTGGACATGCAAATTTACCCTTTGTTTGAAGACTTGCAACAAATGGATTAATGTGAATTATTAATATATGAAATGATTATTTAAACAACATGCATGATATATTCATTTTTTTTTTTGACAAAAACGGTTAAAGGAGATTTATTTTAAAAGAGCAGTGGCAAAGCCACTGGAACTATTACATATGAATCGATACACATTCAACTGAACTGTGACAAGGTTAGGGGGCTCTACCCGCCTTCCTGATTACAGTTTCTTAGATCTAGAAAACCTACTAAAGCTTTAATCTCGCTATATGTGGAGGCTTGTATACAAAATGCCTACTTCACAGAGTTATTTGAAGAGATCTTGCTTGGTCGAATCTTTACTGGCCGAATTTCCTTGGAGCCTTCTTCTTGGGCAGACCATGCTCTAGTTTCCAGTCCTGGTTCAGTTTTTCCATTTGGGATTCAAGCTTGAGGAATTGTGCTTAAAATTTCTTCTTTGGGTCTTTGTGCTCATGACGAATCTGGTCCATAGCCTCTGTAAAAATGATTTTGGTCGTCGTGATATCTTCACCTAGAATTTTGAGTCTTCGCCTTACCTCAGCATCCAGATTCTGAAGGAAGTCGTCTTGATTTTTAACATAGTGTTTTATCCTCTTCAGTTCCTCTTCCACCACCTTTAGTCTATCTTCCATCGAAGGCTTGCACCCTGAGCTTGATTCCATTTCTGCTTCTTCTTTGCTTGTCTGCCTTCTTATGCGTGTGTGTTTTCCCTTTACTATTGTTACTTTGGCTCTGAGTGGGCGACTTCCCTTTACTAAGATGCACAGTGTATGTAATGGCTCCTTCAGGCCCTTGCTTTTATCCCCGATTTCTGCCCCATTCAGGCTCAATTTCTCCTGAGCGATCCAGTGTATCAAGTCAATTAGATCGGTCTTGCATGCGGTATGGGGCTCGTGAGGGGCCTTTATCCTTCTCTAAGATTTTAGCACCCGATTGGGTGTATCTTCCCTCATACCTAGTACCGGTCTTGTCTCTGCCTATCCTGTTTCAAGGTTTGTGAGTTGTCCGAGCCATTTCCTTATCCTCTGCTTTCCAACACACGCTCTTGTGTACTCATTATCCATTTTGACCAACCGTGACCTCATCTTGCCTACCAAGGCCTTATGGGATTGCCACAATTGATGTGATTCCATTGACTTGGAGGTTTCCTATACATGAGAGGGCGCCTTTGTTGGCTTCCACATCTGCTGGTGCATTCAGATTTCAGAGAACATGGAAAAATTGATAGGTTCTCAACCTTTCCAACAGTAGTTGGAATTTCTCCAGTATGTGCTGGAGTTTTTCTTGCTTGACAGTGTTACGGAGGATTAGAGCTTGGATTATGAGTCTGGAGTCCCCTAAAATCACTAAATATTTGATGATTTTACTAAAAGCCTGGTTCAACCCTTGCCAAAGCGCTAGAGCTTCTTCTCTGTTGTTTGTTTTTGCTCCCAGCCCCCAGGTGTAGGATAGTTCTAACTGTCCATTTGGGTTCACTGGGAACCCTCCTCCTCCTGCCACCCCGAGGTTTCCCTTGGAGGCCCCATCAAAGAACAATATATATGTGCTTATTTATCTCTTACATTCCTCAAATTCCTCCTCTTTCATCCAAATTTCCCAAGTTTCCTGACTTGACTTGCTGCCAGTTTGCTTTGGTCAATCCTTGATATTGAATATTTTAATCCATTGCTCCTCTTCCGGCTCTAGGAATCTTGATTTATTTACTTTGTAGAAGTAAGGGGCATTTTTTCCAAATAAGGCCTTTATCTTAGCTGCGACTTGTGCAGGGTTACTTTTGGATTTCCTGAATAATCTGCTGTTTCTGTCCAACCAGATCTTCCATAAGATGAATTTTGGAAGTGTTCTCCAGATGGTGGCTAGTTGGGATTTTTTCGTGACCTAGAATGGACATAGGGATCTCCAGTTTCATAGCAGAGTGCTGGTCTCTTGAGGTAGATCGACTGTTCCTGGATTTAGTCCAAGGGCCAATTTCCATACCTCTTTAGCGTACGGGCATTGCAAGAGCAGATGGTCTGATGTTTCCTCTTCTTGTATGCAGAGTGGAAATATAGATGGGCCTTCCCACTCTCTCCTTTGCATATTTTCTCCAGTTAGAATTCTCCTATGGGCCAGGGTCCATACAAACATATCTATATTTGGAATGGACTTTGAAGTCTAGATGGCTTTCCATATTGTAGGGTCTGGTGGGACATGAGGAACAAATATAAGGATTTTATACCCTGTTGTTGTTGTGTAGGTTCCCGAGAGTGATCCCCAACCCCTCTTGTCTTTTTTCCTTGCTTTTATAGGGGATTTCCCTTGTAAATAGCCCATCAAAGTGTTCCATTCCCCTTCTAGCTCTTGAGGCCTGTTGTTGGCTTCCCACCTGAGCCAAGTTTTGTCCACGCCTTCACTCCAGACCGAGATGTCCCAAAGAGTGGTTAGATCCTGGGCTTGCATCCAAGATTTTAGCCGGTCTAATCCTTCCATAGAACTTAAAGGCAGGTTGCCCAGTACTAAGTCTTCCCAAACATTAATTTTCTTTCTGTTCCTTGGTATCCAGGTGAGGTTAGGCTTGAAGATCTTCAATGCTTTTAGACACAAATTAAATATAGGTGAAACTTTTTCCGTGGTTGCGAGTCGATCTAGGATTTTTGTTCTCGGGCCTTGAAAGTACTTCTTCCAGATCGCTTTTTTTCTCCAAGTGGGTTTCCCCGAAGATATATTCAATTAATTATATACTATTCAAGTGTGGAATATGGAACATTACATACCACAAAAATGTGTTAGTCCTCGGGCATCATGAATTGTCCATAAAAGTATTCCACGACATTGGAATCTCTTTTGCCCAGTTGGTTTACATATGTCATACATAGTGATGCCCTCCCATAACTTCAATAGCTTGTCGATAAGAGGCTCAATATACACATTCATATATTTAACTTGGTACTTACCTAATTGTTTGAAATTACATGAAATTATTGCCATGGTATGTATATATACATAAATAAATAAATAAAATATGTTATGCAAAAAAAGAGAAAAATTCAAATTCAAATTCGAAAAATTAATGTAAACAAACACCTAGAATAATCATTGTCAACATTATGTGCTCCCTCTTTATTGACATCCAAGGAGGAATGTTATTGTTGATAACAAAAACAGGCTACACTAAGTCAACAAACCAAATCTCTCTAAATGGATTAACACCGTCAGTTGACAATGAAAGCCTAACATTACGAGGTTCATATGTAAATTTTGGCCATTTTGCAACAATTTCCTTAAATGCATAACCATTTGAAGGCATTCGAAGAAAACCATCTTCAATTCTCTTTCATGCATGGTAATCCATAAACTATGTTATGCTTTGGCACCTGAATAGTCGTTTCAAATGTGGAATTATGGGAATATGCTGGAGAACCTTTTGTGGGACCATTTTTGTTACTTGATTGGTTTGATATCCACTGATACCACATACCATGCATTATATTTTCAACGCATGTTGTCCATAATATATAATATGATCACCAGGACATGCATCTATACTTTGATACTCCATTCGAATGTATTTCATAATGACATTTAAATCTCGATATGTGCGAGGTAAAATATTTGACGAGGGTAACACAAATTCAACTAACAATCTCAAACATAAAAAATAAATAGTTAATGTAAAGAATAATAATTGTAAATATTGCATTTTTATTTTACACATTAATTAACACTACAAAAATGGGGAAAAGTCAACCTTTATGTAGATGTGATGAAACATATTACATACCTGTGTCATACAAGTGTTCGACAAATGATTCGTAACCTTTAAGTTCACCAACAAAAATGTAGTGGAGAGAAGCTTTTCTCTTGACCCTTTATAAAGTCGTTTATTTTCCTTTTCAATCTGAGGTTCATCATAAATACCATCATTACTGTCCCCATGATCTTCATCTGAATGACTGAATAGGTCTTGGATCATTTGATTTGTCCCATCATATTGAACTATGTTATTATTGTCATCTACTTCCATGCGATCATTAACTTGAACTCTATTATCTTCTTCAAGTTATTCATCTTGTACAACATCATTTCTGCTACTACTTGGTGCGTTGTGCATAGAGTTAGGGGGGAAATCTAACTTTATAATTACAAACAATCATGAAAAATTAGTGCATGTATAAAACAATATAAAATTTTGAGAATACAATAAATATTAAAACAAATAATGAATGTATATATAGATAATTACCATGGGACGATATTCATTTGATCCCCCGTCCATGTGCCCATATTTTCTACAATGTTTTTAGCTGTTGCTATTAAAACTCTTTCGGGATGTCTAGTACAATAATTTTTGCAAGGGAAATAACATTTACCGTCACCCTTTTCACCCTATTTAATTTTTTTTCGACCTCTAATGTTTTCTGACATTCTTCCCCACAGACATATACTGAAAAAAATACTTGTTTTTTGTTCGCCAAGAAGACCGACTTATACCCTTTTTGAACTGTTGTTATTATAGAAAAATTGTTTCAACATCCGTAAAATGCAACATATTTATAGATTTTATAACGTCGCAATTCCGAAAATCATTGACCAAGTCAAAGTTGACTTGGTCAAATACTAGGTGACCGTTGGGATGGAAAAAACCTAGTTTCCATAAGGTTGTAAGTGCGATGAATATTTCACCAACGTCACAAGAGATACAAAAATGCAATGTCGTCGCAAGAGCGACGTCCTCCTACCTTTGTTGCAAGAGAGACATGTTTTTTTAGTACGTCGCAAGAGCGACGTTATTGAGCAATATGGAGAAAAAAATTTAAAATTTGCTCTATTTTTCGATAGTATGACCAATTTTGTCCATAACGTCGCAAATAGTATGTCGAAATTTTTCCAATATGTACTAGTGATATAATATATATAATATATTTAATATATAACTGTAATTTCCCCCACCTCTTGATGAATAGGTTTGGGAAGACTTAGTGGTCTAGGCATCCCCACTAGACCATAGTCTCACACAAAGGGGAAAAGTCAATCAAACTAATGTTATATTTTTAAGTTGACTTAGGGAAAAGGTAAAAGGAGCTAAAAAGGTAACGCAATGAAGTAATAGAAGCGCTAGAGGTTGAGTTAGGATTTAAACCTAGGGGTTAACTTAACTCAATATGGAAACAAAAAAACGTATAAAGAGAAGGCTAGGGCGCACCTCTCACTTCATCTTGGATATTTGGTATTTGCTTTTTGATGAAGTCGAGCATACAATTTTGAGGGTTTTGATATTACAAACCCTAGAGAACAACTCAATGGTGAAATATTCCACTCAACTTGTTCCAAGATTGGTCTCGGGGATGAAATAATCCACCCACACCATTCTACATCCATCATCTATTCAAGAAGATCAACAAGGTCGTACCAGTTAGGGTTTTCTAGCAGGGGCACACCATTTGTTGAAGAAGAGTTCGATCCAGCCTATTGAGGAAGCTTTGGGAGATTTCAGCATTAGGGTTTTTCTTGTAGGCCCTTGCTCATCAGTTTAGAGGCTTCTTTGAGGAGTTATCACATCCCTATCATTGTCTACAGCTTGGGACGGTTTTGGGAGATAGAGGACAATTTGGTGATTCAGTGATTTTCAGATCTAGGAGGCTATAGCCCAGATCTAACCTTGAAACTTCTCTCAGGGGTTTGTGACTTCCCGATCTATCATCCCAGATAGTTTCAGTGGATTCATAGCCCTTATTCAGCTAGGCTGAATTATTGGTCATATTCAGGGATTCAGGAGGGATGTACTAGTTTGGGGTTTCTGCAGTTTGAGGAGGAGGCTTCAATGTTTTTGCTCCATACTTCAGGAGGATACTATCATTGCCCTGATCTATCACTGTGAGGATTCTAGCATCATTTGGGGGTCTTCATCTTTAGGAGGGCCGAACCCTTGGTCTCCATTGTCTTCAGCAGGTCGTACCAGCAGCTTGAGGGTTAGGCTAAACCCTAGTTTTTGTATTGGAACATTCATATTCTATTGCATCCTTTGGGAGGATTACTTTGTATATCCGAGAGAATTTTGTATGCTGCTCATGTTATTATCTTGAAGCCATATGAAGCTATTCCAAATCTGCTTCTCTTTTTGTATCAGCTGCTAGCTTTCTTATAATAAAGTTCATATCTTGTTTGTGGTTCCTATCTTGTGTATTGTTGAAGATATTCATATGTTGAAATGCTTCTTGTATAAATTGTGGCTGAATAACTGAATAAACCCTAAGGCTGAAATGTTCATGGCCAACCTTCATACACAACAATAAACAATCAAATTAGTGGTTAGTTAGTGTTTCCAAGCGAAAAATTGGCTTGGGAACATTACAGCGGTATCAGAGCTCTGATCCTCCCAGCCCGTGAGGATTAGCGCATGTAGAGGTATAGCCGTATCTATATGGGCCGAAGGAAGAAGCAAACTAGTGAAACATAAGCCGAAATGGAGGGTTCAGATGATGACCATGAGCCACAGAGCTTGGATTACTTGGCACATGAATTCCATAAAACCCTAAACCTTACAGAAAGTACCCTGGTCCATCACTTACAGGAAAACCAGGAGACAAATTGGAAGGGACAAACCGAAATCACTAAAACATTGAAGAAGGTAGATGGGAATTTGAGGAAGATTGATGAGAACCAAAATCATATAACCGAGCTATTGATGCAGATGACTCATCAGGGGAAAGACCCTGATACGTATGGAAGCATAGAGGTTGGTGGATCCCATGGTGGAAACAAGTATAATCTAGAAAAGGATCCCAGGTCTGAGGGAAGCCATGGAGGGGGTACGTCACATTGACAGATGGGTAGCAGGGATACCCCTAGATCGTACTTGCCCACATTCACAGATGAACAAGTACAACATGAGAAAGTGGATGACTTTGTTGAGTAGATGGCACAGTTTACCAGGGAGTACCATGACTTGGATATGATGATTCAGAGGTAGATGTCCTTGGATCAATGCTGCCAACTCAAGTTCATAAACAAGCCCAGACCGAACCAAAATAGCAATTATGAATTTGAACGAAGAGAAGTGAAGATGGAAATCCCATACTTTGATGGTATGACCAAGATGACATCGCAGACATGGGTACATAAGTTGGACACTTATCTGCAGCTTAATCCCATGAGGGAGTTGGAAGCTATCAAATTTGACACCATGTACTTGGATGGAAAATCTCATGATTGGTGGTATCATGGACTCACCACACTAGGCCACAATTAGATAGTGACCTACACATAGTTCACTCAGAGACTCATTGACATATTTAACCAGGGGGATCTTGAGCTGCACTTCCGGGAGCTCACACAGCTCAAGCAAACATGAGCGATAGAGGTATACATTGAAAAATTCCAGAGGCTAGCAATCATGGTGCATGATATATCACCAACCAGACTCATGATGCTCTTCACTAAAGGGTTGATGGAACCCTTGACGGGTTGGATAAAGGATTTTAATCCTACCAACCTAAAAGATTCCATTTGGAGGATGAGGAACCTAGGGACAGCTTCCAAGATGAAATTTGTGCCTATACCACCTCTTAACACAAGAGGGAGAGATCAGAGACCTCCAATGAACCAAGGAGGACATGACCCAAAGGTGTTTGGCAGGGGCCGTGGCAGAGTTGATGAAAACACCAGAAGGGAATTGAGGAGGAAACAACTTTGATTCACTTGCAAAGAACCATGGAACCCATCACACAAATGCATGGGCCATGGTCAAGTGCACTACATAGAAGTAACTTTAGACAATTAGGAAGAGGAGGATTTCGGCCATATATAGAGCATAGAGGCAGACAACACATAGATAGTAGAGGAGGAGCCCACAGGACATGACAGTACAGCTGAGGAGAAAGCCACTTTGTCAACTATCAACGGAGTGCCCAAATATAACATTTTCAGGATGAGAGGAGTCTTGCCGGGGAAAAAGGTATCAATATTGATTGATGGGGGAGCTTCTCACAATTTCATTGACTCAACACTGTTGTGGAGGAGGCATATACCCACGATTGAATTTGAAGGATTCAAGGTGGAGGTAGTAGGTGGACTCACTATGCCTTATGACAGGTACATCCCAGGTATGAAGCTTACATTGGGTAGGCATGAGATGATACAATATGTCTACATGATGGACCTTCCGGATACTAATATAATCCTTGGAGTTAAGTGGCTCAGCACATTAGGGCCTATCACCACCAACTACAATACCATGGAGATGTCTTTCTCAAGGGAGGGTGGATGTAAGGTAATTATCTGAGGCATGACAGGTAACTCAACCAAGGTAGTTACAACCAAGAGGATGGAGGCCATCTTTAGGAGGAAAGAGATAGTTTATGCAACTAAATGCATAATTTCAGCACATGTGGATGAATAGGGTAAGGTTCACTATACACCAGAAATTCAAGAAATCATTGACAAACACAACAAGGTGTTTGGACCTATTCCACCAGGGTTGCCACCAGATAGGGGATTTGAGCATATAATTGAGTTGGAGGCAGGAGACAAACCAATCATCACAACACCATACAGGCATCCAAAAAAGTATAAAGACGAGATAGAGAGAGCCATCAAAGAGCTCTTGGATATGGGGCACATCAAGCCGAGCTCTAGCCCTTTTGCTTCTTCAGTAGTATTGGTCAAGAAAAAAGATGGAACTATGCGCATGTGCATTGACTTCCGGGCATTGAATAAGAAGATCATCAAAAATAGGTATCCTATACCAAGGACTGATGAGCTGCTTGACGAATTACATGGATCTTTCTACTTCACAAAAATTGACCTATGCTCTGGCTCTCACCAGATCAAAATGAGGGAGGAGGACATCCCAAAAACTACTTTTAGATCTCATTATGGTCATTATGAGTTTTTGGTGATGCCCTTTGGGTTAACCAATTCTCCAGCCACGTTCCAATCTTGTATGAACAATGTCTTCAACAAGCAGTTAAGGAAGCACCTTTTGGTATTTTTTGATGATTTACTCATTTATAGCAGGACGTGGGAAGAACACCTTCAACATGTGGATCAGATTTTGTCTATCATGGAAAAGAAGTCACTATACGCTAAAGAGTCCAAATGTGAGTTTGGAATGACGAAGGTCCTTTACTTAGGACACATCATCAAAGAAAAGGGGGTACAAGTACATCAGGAGAAAATTAAAGCCATTATGTAGTGGCCTACTCCTAAGACACTCACACAATTAAGGGGATTTCTAGGCATGTGCACTTACTACATGAAATTTTCTAAAGGGTTCTCTCATGTTTGTGCACCCTTGACCGATTTGACTAACAAGGGAGCCTTCAAATGGAGTGAGGAGGCTCAATTTACATTTGACAAGATGAAAAAGGTGATGAGCACGTGCCCAGTCTTAGCCCTACCAGATTTCGACCAACCTTTTACCTTGGAGTGTGATGCCTCAAGAGAAGGTATAGGGACCATATTGATGCAAATCATGCACCCTCTTGCCTATGAGAGCCGAAAACTCAGGGGACCTGAGCTACTTTACAACATTTATGACAAAGAAATGCTGGCTATCATGCACGCTTTGTCCAAATTCAGGAAATACTTGTTAGGTGCATGGTTTATGGTCAAATAAGATCATAACAATATTAAGTACCCGTTGGACCAGAAGGACTTAAATGAAAGACAACAAAAATGGGTAAGTAAAATATAGGCCTATGAATTTGACATTGAATTTATCAAAGGGAAGAACAACGTGGTGGCTGTTGCATTGTCCAAGAGGCCATCCATTTATGCCATGAAAAATCTATCTATTGATTGGAAGGACCACTTGGTGATGGAGTAGGCAAGGGATCAATTCACTTTTCATCTAATGGATGAGCAAGTACAAGACGATAAATTCAGGATCATTGATGACCTCATCTATTACAAGGGCCGAATATTTTTGGTTCCTGGATCGGCCTTCAAGGTCAAAGTGTTGCAGGCATGTCATGACTCACCAATGGAAAGGCACCAAGGAATTGGTAAGACATACAAGTAGGTGAGGGAGAGGTTCTCCTGGAAGGGCCTCAAGGAGGATGTAATGAGGCATGTCAAGGAGTGTACTATGTGCCAGGAAAACAAGGATGAGCACACTCACCCGACAAGACTACTGCAACCCCTACCCATCCCAGAGCACAAGTGGGAAAGCATATCCATGGATTTCATCATAGGGTTGCCAAGGGCGCAGGGGAAAGACTGCATTTTCGTAGTGGTGGACAGGTTGATGAAGTTTGCACACTTATTCTCCATAGCCACAAACTTCAGTGCAACACAGGTGACCGAATTGTTTTTCAGGGAGATCTTCAGACTGCACGGCCTACCCAAAACCATTGTCAGTGACAGAGATAGTAGATTCATGAGTACATTCTGGTAGAATTTGTTCAGACTAGTTGGTATGGCCTTGACCCCTAGTACCAGCTATCATCCTCAGATGGATGGATAGACCGAGATAGTCAACAAATGGGTGGAAGGCTATCTTAGGAATTGTGTGGCAGAGCAGCAGAAAGTGTGGGTTAGGTGGTTACACTTGGGAGAATACTGCTACAACACCACCCATAACATGTCCATAGGCATGCCACCATTCAGAGAATTATAAAGCTATGATCCACTCTCTTTCATGGAGATTTATTTTGGTGACAGTAGGGCTCCAATGGTACACGATTGAGTGCAGTAGATTTAGGACATCCTCACAAAGCTAAAGGATCATTTACAGAGAGCACAAAACCAACAGAAGGTCCAAGCAGATAAGAACATATTTGAGCGTACCTTTGAGGTTGGTGACTTAGTCTATCTAAGGCTCCAACCATACATGCAGGCTTCTATAAAAAGAATCAGAGAAAAGAATCTACAACCACGTTTCTTTGGACCCTACAATATCAGTAAGAAGGTAGGGGCCATAGCTTATGAGCTGGAGCTTCCACAAGGAAACATGATACACAATGTCTTCCATGTGTCCTGCCTGAAGAGGGCCATTGACCAACACATTACACCCATTGAGGTGCTGCCTCCTTTGAACGAAGAGGGGAAACTTGCTTTGATTCTAGAGGAGATACTGGACGTTCGGGAGAAGAGGCTTAGGAAGAGAAGCATCAAAGAATACCTTATCAGATGGAAGGATCTACCCATTGAGGATGCCATGTGGGAGAATAAATAGGTAGTATGTGAGACAGGTTTGGAATTGCTTGAGGACAAGCAATTTATAGCAGGGGAGACTGTAATGTCCCCCACCTCTTGATGAAGAGGTTTGGGAAGACTTAGTGGTCTAGGCATCCCCAGTAGACCATAGTCTCACACAAAGGGGAAAATTCAACCAAACTAATGTTATATTTTTAAGTTGACTTAGGGAAAAGGTAAAAAGAGTTAAAAAGGTAACTCAATGAAGGAATAAAAGCGTTGGCGGTTGAGTTAGGAGTTAACCCCAGGGGTTAACTCAACTCAACAGGGAAACAAAAAAAATTATAAAGAGAAGGCTAGGGTACCTCTCACTTCATCTTGTATATTTGGTATTTTCTTGTTGATGCTCTTGAGCATACAGTTTTGAGGGTTTTGATATTACAAACCCTAGAGAAAAACTCAGTGGTGAAAGATTCCACTCACCTTGTTCCAAGATTGGTCTCGGGGATGAAATAATGCACCCACACCATTCTACATCCATCATCTATTTAGGAAGATCAACAGGGCCGTACCAGTTAGGGTTTTCTAGCAGGGGCGCACCATTTGTTGAAGAAGAGTTCGATCTAGCCTATTGAGGAATCTTTGGGAGATTTCAACATTAGGGTTTTTCTTGCAGGCCCTTGCTCATCAGTTTGGAGGATTCTTTGAGGAGTTATCATGTCCCTATCATTGTCTATAGGTTGAGACGGTTTAGGGAGATACCAGACAATTTGGTGATTCAATGATTTTCAGATCTAGGAGGCTATAGCCTAGATATGACCTTGAAAATTCTCTCAGGGGTTTGTGACTGCCCGATTTATCATCCTAGAGAGTTTCAGTGGATTCAGAGCCCTTATTCAGCTAGGCCGAATTATTGGTCATATTCAGGGTTTCAGGAGGGCCGTACTAGTTTGGGGTTTCTGCAATTTGAGGAGGAGGCTTCAATGTTTGGGATCCATACTTTAGGAGGAGGCTATCATTGCCCTGATCTATCACTGGGAGGAGTCTATCAACATTTGGGGGTATTCATCTTCAGGAGGGCCGAACCCTTGGTCTCCATTGTCTTCAACAGGTCGTACCATCAGCTTGAGGGTTAGGCTAAGCCCTAGTTTTTGTATCGGAGCATTCATCTTCTATTGCAGCCTTTAGGAGGCTTACTTTGTATCTCCAGGAGAATTTTGTATGCTGCTCATATTATTTTATTGAAGCCATATGAAGCTATTCCAGATATGCTTCTCTATTTGTATCAGGTGCTAGCTTTCTTATAATAAAGTTCAGATCTTGTTTGTGGTTCCTATATTGTGTATTGTTTAAGATCTTCATATGTTGAAATGCTTCTTGTATAAATTGTGGCTGAATAACTGAATAAACCCTAAGGCTGAATTGTTCATGGCCAACCTGCATACACAACAGTAAACAATCAAATAAGTGGTTAGTTAGTGTTTCCAAGCGAAAAATTGGATTGGGAACATTACAATAACCCACTTCCCATTTCAATAATTCACATGGAGTTTTGTTATTATATCATACATAATATAACCACCATATCATAATATTGTACATTCACCAAAAACCACGTGGGTTAGTTTAAAACATATACTATATATATGTGTTATGTAACCACTTGAAACCAACCATAAAAGGTCATGGGGAATAGAACCCCCAACTTCCACTTTTTGAGCCAATATTTTTAACCAGTATTCCATGTATATATTTTATTAAAACAAACTAACAATTTATAGTAAAGACATGCCACAAATATTTGGTTATAAACCAACCAAACTATATTTAGATGCTATCCAATAATTTTGGGATTTTGTTAAGAGGGGTGTCCTATTTAATGGCACACACCCCAACTCATTTGACACACAACATTTTTTTTGTGTGTTTACACAATATTTTTGATGTTTTACACAATTTTCTTTTGTGTTTTTGAACACAACATTCTTATGTACTAAAGCTCTGCTCATTTTCCTTTTGAAGTCAAGTTTGTAGTCATTTAAGAGTTATAGGGTATTTATATTCATCAGAATCGGTTTTCCGAGACAGATTCAATGGTGATAATATTATCACTCATTTGTAAGGTAAAATTATGCAAATTTGAGATTTGTGAGCTGTAAGAGAGCATTTGGGCATTTTGTAAAGAAACATATGGTGTTTATAGTCATTGGCTTCAGTTTTCCGAGATGGTTCCGAATTTGACATTTGTAATTGAGTTTGAGTAACATGCAAGAAGGTCATTGTGAAACAAAATTATTTCTTTCATGTGATTCTATATATTTTCTTGTATGAATGATTATGCAATTTATGTTCATCTGTTGAAGTGTTTTGGGTAAGTAAGATAAGTCACTTCCATGCTATAAGCACTGTCAATAAAATAATCTTGGAATAAGAAAGTGGTGTCATACTTAATACTGTTTGAGGATCAAGTTATATTAGAGACACTTGGTTCAGATCAAGTGGTGTATGATTTCTAATCCATTTTCAGATCAAGTAGTATCAGAGCAGGTTTATCAGGTGAATTCTTACAAGGGATAAACACAAGCGCGACGATGACAAACTTGAGAATTATAATTCAAAGATTGGTTCAAGGAGATTCACTCGAAGAGAAGATATGGCTTCACTAAGGAAAATATATCCTTATCAATCTGAATAGGATTTCTTCAATTCCTTTAATTAGATGAAGGAAATGGTGGGAGAAATTTATAGTGAGAGAACATTATGAAAAGTAGAAAGTTCTGGACAAGTTAATAAAGAAGATGATCTTTCTCCTTCTCCACCTCCTTCCACACCTTAATCTCCTTCCACTTCTTCACCCTTATCTCCGCGTAAGAAAATTGCTTCAAGAAAATCATTGTTAAAGTTGGATGTCAAGTTTAAATTGCCTATGTATAATGGCGAGCCTAATGTAGAGAAGCTAGACAATTGGATTCGACAAATGGAAGTTTACTTCCATGTTCAACAGATTGATGAAGACGAGATAAAGATTCAATTGGCCTCTCTTTTCCTTGAAGGAACAATGTTGATTTGGTGGGAAGGTAAACTTCAGGAAGGTATCCAAAAGAGTGGTAATATTCTCTCTTCTTGGTAAGAATTCAAAGATGCATTAAGGAAACAATTTTATCCTTTGGCATATCGACAATTATGGAGTGTAAATATTTGAGGCAAGGAAAATGATAGAGTGTGCAGTATTTTACTGAGGAGTTTAGGAATAAAGAATTGTATTTAAATATTTCATTACATTCTATGGAAACCCTTCTGAAATACATTGGTTCTTTGCATAGTTACATTCGTCATACTCTTATTTTGTTAAATCCCACTGATTTTGATGAAGTATGTGTTCAAGTTGTACATCTTGAGTCCAGGGGAAAGATGTTAAACATGGTTCCTCCAAGGAGTTAGATCAACAAAAGGGAAGTAATAACAAGGGAACATAGAAACAAGTAGCTACAGTAAAGAAGGAAGAAGCAAATCTCACATATACTCATTGCAAGAAAAACAAACATGATGAAGATCATTGTTGGAAGCCACATCCTGAATTAAGGCCTATAAAGTATGGAGGAAAAGGAAAGCAAAAGAATATTGTCATAATCCAACAAGATTTGGGATATGAATCAGGGGACGAGACACAAATCATAGTTGTAGGTGTTGTGAATGCAAGCAAGAATGTGTCTATGATGTATGAAAAATCATGTGAAGGATATGATAATGAAATAGTCAAGTTATCTCCTAGTCATGAAGTGTTTCAAAATTCTTCAAATTTTCCACATGAAGGTCCATTACATGTAGGTGACAAGGATTTTGTGTGGGAGAACAAGAATGTTGTTAATTCATTGACAGTAGCATCTATATGTTTGCTACTACTGCTGATATGTTGTGCATGTACAATAGTTTAAAATATGAATGTAGATAGATGTGGAAGTACGAGAATGATTTATTATGTTAGCAACATTATTTTAGACTTCATCCTTGTTATTCAGTTAATTTTAATGAGCCAAGTTGTCCAAGCATGGCAAAGAAACATAGGGAAATTGGGGAGGCATTTACCTCATTTAATGTAAACCTTTTGGAGGTCCAAAATCCTTTCAGTGGGGAGGAATAATCCAGGAGGATCCAGAAACACTCATTGAGGTCCAAGAGGACCCATAACGCTCACACGGGTCCATAAGGGATCATAAATGCCAGAAATTTGATCATCTAAAAAGTTATAGAAACTAACATCATTACGAAGAGCACGTCGTCATCTTTCCAACGACGCAAACATTTTGTCAAATGGATTCCTTATGAAAAAGTTATGGCTGGTCAAAGTTCAAGTCAAACTTGAAGAGACATGTGGCAAGCTCTAAGAGAGGCACGTGGAAATCTCACAGGTTGACAAGTGGAATATCTAGATATTGACAAGTGGAACCATATAGGTGACATGGCACGTGATTTTTGGAAGCTAATGTGGCAGATTGTACCTCTAGGTGGCCCTGTTACATGATGACAAGTGGCAGATATGGTCCAATCACAATCAAACATTTGGCACATAAGTAGACCAACAAAGTCTTGACATGTGGTGATCCTTCATTGTCTTATAACGATACTTCATCTTATGACCACAAAATGGACATGAAAATTTACCCTTTGTTTGAAGACCTATAACATATGGATTAATGCCAATTATACAATGAGACTATTTAAAAATTAAACATGTAGCATGATATATTTAAAAAATTATATAGTATTAAAGAGAAATAGAATGCTACATACCACAAAAATGTGTTAGTCCTGGGGCATCATTAATTTTCCATAAAAGTATTCCACGAAATTTAAATTTCTTCTCCCCGATTGGTTTACAGATGTCATACATAGTGATGCCAACCCATAACTTTAGTAGCTCATCGATAAGAGGCTCGATATATGCATTCATATATTTAACTTGGTACTTACCTAATTGTTTGAAATTACACATAATTACTATAACCGTGATATGTATATATAAGTAAATAAATAAAGAAAAGATATTATGCAAAAAACGAAACAAATGAAAATGTTACATTCAAAAAATTAATGTAAACAAATACCCGGAACAATCATTGTCAACATTATGTGCTACCTCTTTATTGACGTCCAAGGAGGAATGTTATTTTTGATAACAAAAATAGGCCACACTGAGTAAATAGACCTAAGCTCTCCTAATGGATTAACACCGTCAGCTGGCAATGAAATCATAACATTACGAGGTTCATCTTTGAAAACTGCCCATTTTTCCTCAATTTCCCTAAATGCATAACCATCGACAAGCATTCAAAGAACATCATCTTCACTTCCGTTACATGCATGGTAATCCATAAATTGTGCTATGATTTCACACCTGAACAATTGCTGCAAACGTGGAATTATGGGAATATGATGAAGAACCTTTCGAGGCACCCTTTTTGTTACTTGATCGGTTCGATATCTACTGATAAGACATTACAAACATTCTATTTTCGAAGCATGTTGTCCATAATAAATAATATGATCATTAGGACATGCATCTATAGTTTGGTAATCCGTTCCAATGTCTTTCGTACTGGCATGCGAATCTCGATGTGTGCAAGGTAAAATATTTGATGATGGTAACAAAAATTCACCTAACAATATACAACATAACAAATAACTAGTTAATGTAAAGAATATTAATTGTAAAAATTGCATTCTTATTTTACACATTAATTAACACTAAAAAAAATAGAAAAAAGTCAACATTTATGTATAATATGAGATGAAACATATTACATACCTTAGGATCCATGTCATACAAGTGTTCGACAAATTATTCATAACCTTTAAGTTCACTAGCAACGATGTAGTAGAGAGAAGATTTGCTCTTGAGCCTTCATAAAGTCGTTTATTTTCCTTTTCTAATAGAGGTTCATCATAAATACCATCACTGTCCCCATCCTCATCCAACCGAGAAAAAAAATCTTGGATCATTTGATTTGTCCCATCATCTTTTTCCAGGGGATCATTAACTTGATTTGTACCATCATCTTCTTCCATGGTATTATTAACTTGATTTGTCCCATCATCTTCTTCCGTGATATCCTCATTTGCTTGATCATGTTCCTCAACTTGTACAACATCATTTCTACTAGTACTACTTGGTGCAATATTCTGCAAAAAGTTATAGGGCAACTCTAACTTTATAATTTCAAACAATCATGCAAAATTAGTGTGTACTATAACAAATATGAAAACAAT
>ML783652.1:192617-268696 GCA_009831015.1 Picea engelmannii
ATATAATTTTATATAAAAACGACAATATAAAAATAGATAATGAATATATAGCTAATTACCATGGGACGATATTCATTTGATCCCCCATCAATGTGCCCATATTTCCTACAATGTTTTGTAGTCGTTGCTATTAAAATTCTTATGGGACGTGTAAGGCAAATTTGTTTGCAAGGGAAATAAAATCTACCATCACCCTTTTCACTTGATTTACTTTTTTTCCCACCTCTAATATTATGCGACATTCTTCCGCACAAACATACCCTTTCTAAACCATCATTGTTATAGCAATTAGATTGTCCCAACATCTCTAATTTGCAAAATATTTGTAGATTTTTTTTATCGTCGCAAGAGAAACGAAAGTTGACCAAGTCAATATTGACTTTATCAAATAGTGTAACGGTCAATGTTGACTTTTTCAAATAGTGTATATGTCATCATTGAATCATCTCTCTTGCGATGATAGCCAAAGGTCGTCACAAGAGAGACAAGAGTCCACTATCTTCATGTTTGTCACTCTTGCATTGTATGTTTTTTTTTGTCACTCTTGCGATGATAGCCAAAGGTTCCATCAGAAGAGTGACGAACGCAGGCTGGATTTATAAAAACATTTAAAAATTCAACTCATTATCTTCAATTTTGCAATGAAAGGTTACTTTTGTCGCAAGTAGTCGTCGCAAATTTTTCAATATGTAGTAGTGATATATTTTATATATATATTATATATTTAATATATATAACCCACTTCCCATTTCAAGAATTCATGTGGAGTTTTGTTATTATATCATACATATTAAAACCACCATATCATAATATAGTTCATTCACAAAAATCCATGTGGGTTAATTTAAAACATATAGTATATATATGTGTGTTATGTAACCTCTTGAAACCAACCATAAAAGGTCATGGGGAATAGAACCCATGACTTCCACCTTTTGTGCCAAGATTTTTAACCACTATTCCATGTATATAGTTTGTTAAAACAAACTAGACAATTTATAGTAAATACATGCCACAAAGTTAGGATTTGGTTATAAACCAACCAAACTATATTTAGATGCTATCCAATAATTTTGGGATTTTGTTAAGAGGGGTGGCCTATTTAATGGCACACACCCCAACTCATTTGACACACAACACTTTTTTTGTGTTTTACACAATTTAATTTTGTGTTTTTGAACACAACATTCTTATGTACTAAAGCTCTGCTCATTTTCCTTTTGAAGTCACATTTGTAGTCTTTTGAGAGTTATAGGGTATTTATAGTCATCGAAATCGGTTTTTCGAGCCAGATTCGATGGTGACAATCTTATTACTCATTTGTAAGGCAAAATTTTGCAAATTTGGGATTTGTGAGCTGTAAGAGAGCCTTTGGACATTTTGTAAATAAATATATAGTGTTTATAGTCATTGGATTCAGTTTTCCGAGATGGTGCTGAATTTGAAATTTGTAATTGCGTTTGAGTAACATGCAAGAAGGTCATCGTGAAACACAATTATTGATTTCATGTGATTTTGTATATGTTCATGTATGAATGATTATGCAAGTTATGTTCATCAGTTTATGTGTTTTGGTTAAGTAAGATAAGTCACTTCCATGCTATAAGCACTGTTAATAAAAGAATCTTGGAATAAGAAATTGGTGTCAAACTTAATAGTATTTGAGGATCAAGTGATATTAGAGACACTCGATTCAGATCAAGTGGTGTATGCTTTGTAATCCATTTTCAGATCAAGGAACACTCAATAAAAATACCCATGAGTAACTCCCCCTTGGACCCCTCTCTCTTGTGGAATCATAGTGTTGGTCCTTGACCAAGTTTTGAGGACTCTTGGTCATTTTTGAGCATTTTGGGACTTCGATAGGCTGTCAAAGGTGCAGCGTAAGTCGAAATGGAGATCGTGGGATCTCGGCCCCTTTTTAGGGATTTTTTGGTTTTGGGCTTATGTAATGGGTATGGGGATGTCGGCCCATGGGTTTACCCATGCTTATGCCTATTTTGTAATGAATAAATAGAAGTCTAGGCGATGTAAGAAGTAGTGAGTAGTGACTAGTCAGTATGAGCCATTGTTGCTAAGTGCAAAAGTAGATCTGTGTGATTTGGCTTTGTGCGCACTGAGTGAGACTCGCAAGGTTAAGTGCAAGTGACTATAAAAGACCGTGTAAGGATCTATGCCTAGATCTACTTGGGGAAGGAGGATCTGGCGAGGTGTGTAGATATCATGTCTTCTACAGAGTTGATTTTGAGGCTTTGTGCATATAATAATATTGAAATAAGCTAATAAAGAAGACAACGAGTTGGTGGATGTAGCCCCAGGGAGGGGGTGAACCATGTATATCCTGTGTTGTGAATGCTTTGTGATTTATGATTTCTCTCTTGTTTATGTGATTCAATGCTTAGTGTGATTTTAGATGATAGATGAATCTGATATGATAGCTTAGTGATGAATAATGTGAACGAATGCTAGATTTGATCTCTGCTGGTATGCTTAGTGCTTGAATCTATTGGATTTGTGTGAATGCTGCATTGATATTTTGTTAGGGTTTAGATACGCTGTGAACTAAGGCTGAATATTAACAAACTGTAATTACTAAGTTCTCTGTTAAGGTGTTACAATCACAGATCTGTGTCCCAACTAAGTTTGTAGACATCTGATTCCGACAACCACCCCTGCCTCTACCTCGGGTGAGACTTCATTTTCTTCACAGGTGTTGCCAAAAGGGCTGATAGTTAGGGTTTTCTTGGTGCGTTGTTGTAGCATTGAACCCCAAGTCTGCCCCTGTGCCAAAAAATGGTTCTGTTGCTGGGACTTGAAACTATGATTGTTGGGAACTGAGGAAGAAAAATATCTGTGTGAAGATCTGACTTGAAACTGTGATTGTTTGGAACTAAGGAAGAAGAAGCTCTGTGCGAATATCTGACCTAAAACTTTTAAAGATCCGTGCATAGATCTATTTCCCTAGTGCACAATACTCTACCTGGATTGTGAAACTCTGCGCTAAGAAGAGAAGTCCGATCTGAAGAAAAGAGGTAATATCTTGAAGCTTTGTGCTCTAAGAAAGGTAATAATAGTGAGAAATTTTGATTGAAAAGGTAAGATAAGTGGAAATTTTTGTTTCAAGACTATGGATCTAGGTATGTTTGATAATTTTTTTCCTAGCCTGAAAACTAGGGCACAACTAGAAGAAAATAAGATTTGATATGAGTAGATTTGATAAGAATAGTGAAATATATGTTATTCCTATGCATAGAAAGAATGTTTGGACTAACAAATGGATGCAGGATCCTAGAAATATTTTTTTGCAGGTTAGCTACCATGATCCTAGTGTGAAGTATAGGAAAGGATGGGGATAATTTAAGAGAAAGAGAGGATTAACTCTTTGTTACAGTTGCAGAAGACTGGGACATCTTGCTAAGGAATTCCCTGGTAGAAGACCCAGTTTTCTTTGTTCTAAAGCTATGGATCATGACATTTTGGATTGCCCTAGAATGATTGCTAAGGTTGAAAGAATGAATGTGAGACAAGAAAACCCTGAGGAAGGTCAAGAAACTAAGATCATGGCAGAACGCTAGAAAGAATCAGAAATTGTACTATTGCAAATGAAAGAAACCCTGAATGATCACAAAAACATCAACTTACCAGAGATATTCAAAGAAAAAGAATTCATAGAAACAAGAATAAGAGACTTCGACATTGACTGTGTTCTGGATGAGGAAACACAGGTGAATATCATGACAGAAATAACTTGGGAAATTTTAGGAAAGCTTGCTATGATTCCTTCATTGGGAGGAATAAGATTAATTAGAGGAAAGTTTATAACCCTATGTGAAAGACTTACCCATATATCTATGAGTGCTCATGGAACCTCGACAGAAGAAGATTTTGAGGTTGTTAAATTTATCGAGAACAAATCCCCATTTGCTATGTTACTTGGAAATCCTTGGATTGAAAAGGATCAAGCCAAAAGAAAAGAAGAGGAAGTCTTAGAGAAAAAGAAACAATAATTAAAAGATTTCATGACTAGGAGGATTGCACATTTGATTGAAGAACAAGAGAACAGGTTGAATTTATTCAGAACCAGAAACTTAGATGTCGAAGTTGAAAGGACACACGAGGACTTGCGACACCTATCTGTATAGGAGAGTAGAGCACCTACACCAGACAGAGAAAAAGTATTTCCCTTGAACCCTAGTAAATACCATCAATAGTGCAAAGTTACTATGTCCAGAGAAGATCAAAATCAAATTATAAAGAGGAATATTGAGATGAGATCACTGGGAAGAAGGATAGAAAGCTCAATAAGAAGAAAGAAAAGATAGAAAAGTTACAGAAAGTTCCAGAAGGAACTACGCAGAAGGAAGGATTCCAGAATCTGAACTTCGTTGGGATACTAGTACAACACATCATGGGACTTCACCATGGCGAAGAAATATGACTGTTGGAGGCATTATAAACATTATCCCGATGACCTGAACAGTTAGAAAATAAGTTATGGCCAGAAAGGTCGCCATCAAACTGTTGGACCATGCCATAATGGACATAAATGCATCAATGAAGGTTTCTCGCCCGTTGGAAAGATCCGTTTCCTAGTTGTCTAGTTATTCCATCGATCCTTGCACCGAGAACACTTTTTCCACCCATGATTATTTGAGCTCATAGATTAGTTTATTTTGCACAGTAATAATCGAGTTATCTCCATCCATCTCGTTGCATTGAGTAGTTGCTCTCCAACCTAAGATAGTCATCCATGAGCGTGTATGTCCGAAGAAATTAGCTCAGTCGAAGAGTCTATGAAGGATATACTCATAGACCTCATGATTGAAAAGGTAATGTCTATGGGCATACAAGTTTCATCGATGAGAGGAGTGCAAGCCTCCCCATCGACTGCTCGCGGATCCGGACCATCCCGAGCTGCGACTAAGAAAAGAACCAAGAATAGAGATGACTTAGCGAATGCAAAGTTATTACTATTCATCCTACTCGAGTACATCCCACCCCTAGCTAGTGTAGTGAGTCGGGACAGTGTTCTGATGGATTTCGACTTCACCGTCATCACTACGTATCTCCCGAAGGGGATATGCGTAGTCAGACTACAACTAGAGAGGATTCCAACCTTGAAGATTAGTGACTATAACCTGGGAGACCGTAAGAGATATGGCATGCTTGCACCTCACAAATATCTGACCAAGACAAAGGGAAATAATATGAAGATCATCCCTCAATCCTGGACCATGAACCTCGCACAGTCCACCCTTTTGAATGTAATGAAGATTTCACATTTTGGAAGGCACCAGGAGGTTAACTCTTGTGTTAATATCCTGTTGTCATGCTTCAACCATGGCTATATATGGTTGGACATATGTATCACTACCGATCTGGCATTGATCCATAGGATCACCGGACCGAGCATGCAGGGACCAGACCCACAAGACTTCTACCCAGGAAAAGCTGTAGACTGCTCTTTGGCACAGACGATTAAAGAAACATACGATGATGTTGAGAAGGGGATGTGAGGCTACAAGGTAGCCTCCATCCATAATGGCGCAGTGCACATAGCATGCCAATTAATTGCAAGAAATCTAGTAAGAAAAAAGTAAACCCACGCAGGTTACAGGGTTTGTCATTGACCTCGCTGGGAAATGCGTGGAAGGCCTACAGGTGAACTGGGTGAAGTACCTAGTTAACCAGCTCGAACTGGATTTCCGCAAAGCTCAGGATCAGGGCTATGAGTTTCATTTCAGCTGGCTCTTGATCCTCAACGCGTTTACTGCTTGGGAGATGCTGGAAGGTGCGACCTTCCCTGAGATCAAGCCATTCAAGCCACTTGCTCTGAAGTTCACCACGCTCTGGTATTCAAGCGATATGGGAAAGAAATGGAAGTCAAACACAATATTTCATACCTACTACCTATAGCTTAGGAGGGCTATTGAGTCCTTCCCTTGTATGACACTGAACACCCTGGACAGGTTCAGGTCTCTTATGAAGTTCCACGCAGATAGGCATTTTATTTATATTACTGCGTGTGCCAATGAAAGCAAAGAAGAACTTTAGTACTACTACAAGCTCACTACAAAGGACCTGAAAGAAATCATTAAAGACTGGCCTGCAAAAATCCTTATCCCTACTGACCCCACAGAGTTGTCTGACCCAAACCTCATTGGAAACCCAGTGGTTACTCATGAAGACTATGATGCCCCAAGTAGCAGCAGGAAGAAAAAGAAGCAAGATGTACAAGAAGTAAACAACACATCATAAGAGACCGCATCCGAGTCACCTAGCGGAGGAGGTGACGATGAAGTGAAAAAAGAGGAAAAAGAACAAGAAGAATATAAACAAGGTGAAGTAACACGGCCACAGAAACTCCCTGATGACATCGATCCATCTAAGAAAAGGAAGGTCTCCCCCATGAAACCTTCATCATGGAAGAATTCAAAATCCAATAAACCAAAGATGCAGAATGTACTCACGGTTGACGACTTCGACTTCATTATTTTAGCTGTAGGAGATGCATTAGAAGAGATTTTGCTAAGAAACGAAGAAAAAAAAGAAGCCATGTATGATAGAATTGAAGCAGAACTAAGAGGTGTACATCAAGCCTTTTATTCGATCCACACAGTGTCTACTTCACCACCGCCCTCAGAAAAACCAGATTTGGGAGATGAGCTTGCTCAACTCCATAGACTAGCTGATGTGACTGAAGCCTTCCTTCATCAAGCACAAGATGAGAAAGACCAGGACACAACGGCTCTGAAACAAGAACAAGATGAAGTTATAGAGAAACACAGGATTGCACAACAGAAGAAGGACGCTCTTCAAGCGAAGTTCGAAGAAGAGAGAGCGCCGATCCATCAGGAGAAAAAAATATGCTTGCAAAGCAGGTCGGAGTAAAATAAGCAGTCAACAGAGAACTTTGCTCTGTGACGGGATTGGAGAAGAAGGAGGAAGAACTAGTAGAACACCAAGTAGCGCAACTCACAGAAATCATCCAACAACTTCAACAGAGAATCACAGATCTGGAGCTAAGAACAGTGCCCAATACTCCACAGGATGTGCGAAATCAAAGAGAAGCGACTGCTCGAGGCATAGTTGAAAGAATCAAGGGCCTCAACATGGAATGTAAACAACTGAGTGATCGTAGTGCCCAAACTTATGAGAAACTCACCGAGGATCCTGAATTAAAGGCACTGGAGTCACATCTCTAGGAGGTGAAGCAACAAGAAGAAACAATACAGGTGCAGTTGAAGCCCCTGTCAGCCATTGAGAGGATGAAGAGATCCCAAGAACAACCCACTTCCCAACAATAGGTCCACACCAT
Source organism: Picea engelmannii (assembly GCA_009831015.1). Lineage (NCBI taxonomy): Eukaryota > Viridiplantae > Streptophyta > Pinopsida > Pinales > Pinaceae > Picea > Picea engelmannii. The sequence goes on from ML783652.1 coordinate 199,936, forward strand.
TCATAGTAGAGTCATGGAAGTAACTCAGAGGCTCCAACCAATATAGGATGAGGCTTACCAACTATTCACAGAGATCAAAGGCCGAGGAGTAGAACTGGAGCAAGTCGTCACTACAACTGAACAATACTTAGAGGGACCTGTCAACAAAGTAGTAATCCAAGAGTTCACTGAGCAGGAGGCTGTGGCACAACAACAGGTTGAAGCTGCTCGAGACAAGCTCGAGGCTTTTGAGGAAGAGCTACCCAAATCAAAGTGACTCAGGACGAGTCACAGGTGAGTGTTGGGGGCCTGTTGGCCCTTGACCAAGTTTTGAGGACCCTTGGTCATTTTTGACCATTTTGGGACTTCGACAGGTTGCCGAAGGCAAAGTGCAAGTTGAAATGGAGATCGCGGGATCTCAGCCCCTTTTTAGGGATTTTTGGGTTTTAGGCTTATGTAATGGGTATGGGGATGTCATCCCATGGGTTTACCCATGCTTAGGCCTGTTTTGTAATGAATAAATAGAAGTCTAGGTGATTTAAGAAGTAGTGAGTAGTGACGAGTCAGTATGAGCCGTTGTTGCTAAGTGAAAAAGTAGATCTGTGTGATTTGGATTTGTGCGCATTGAGTGAGACTCGCAAGGCTAAGTGCAAGCGACTGTAAAAGACTGTGTAAGGCTCTGTTCCTAGATATACTTGGGGAAGGAGGATCTAACAAGGTGCACATATCTCCTGTCTTCTGCGGAGTTGATTTGGAGGCTTTGTGCATGTAAGAAGATTGAAAGAAGCTAATAAAGAAGACGAAGAGTTGGTGGACGTAGCCCCAGGGAGGGGGTGAACCACGCATATCCTGTGTTGTGAATGATTTGTGCTTTATGATTGCTCTCTTGTTTATGTGATTCAATTCTTAGTGCGCTGTTAGATGATAGATGAATCTGATATGATAGCTTAATGCTGAATAATGTGAACGAATGCTAGATCTGATCTCTATTGGTATGCTTAGTGCTTGAATCTATTGTATTTGTGTGAATGATGCGCTGATATGCTGTTAGGGTTTAGCTGCGCTGTGAACTAAGGATGAATATTAACGAACTATAATTACTAAGTTCTCTGTTAAGGTGTTACAATCACAGATCTGTGTCCCAGCTAAGGTTGCAGACATCTGAGTCCTGCAACCCCTGCCTCTACCTCAGGTGAGACTTCATCTGCTTCGTAGGTGTTGCCGAAAGGGCTGGTAGTTAGAGTTTTGTTGGTGCACTGTTGTAGCGTTGAACCCCGGGGTTGCCCCTGTGCCAACACATACCCCCCCATCATTCTTCATTATTTTTGTATCACAACCAACAATTACTATTTTGACTAATTATTTCAATGCACATAATATACCATTTGGCCCTCGACCATATTAAACCAACACGGGCTCTTCGCCCCAAGACATTGGCTCCCCAGATTAAATCAAATTTATACAATTACATCCTAATTCACGAGGATTAAAATTGGGGATGTTACACATTTGATTTTTCATGCCTATTCATGCACATTCATTCTATCTTTATTGTATGCATCACATATCAATTCTATCATGCACTTCAATGCATATTTATTTTAGCCTTATTTGTTTATTTATTTTTGTTGTTTGTAGATGGTTGTCCTTGAATTCCTGTAGAACCTCGATTCCCTGTGCACTACCATTCTGCTCAAATGTTTACCATTGGACCCTATTCTAAACCTTTCATCCAAGCCCCACTTGGCCATTATGCTTTTATAGCTATTAGATCCATTAATGCTTCCTTCTCACAATTGCAATATTCATAGTGTTTTAACATGCACTACAATTGAATATTAACGCTACAATTTAATTAACCACTGCCCATTTCTTTGAACAAACAAGTCTTGAAATATCATTATCATTTCTTAGAATTTCAACATTATGAAATATTTCTTTTATGTCATCTTTCTAATACTCTTTGATATCCACAGATTTGCTCAATTTTAAATACCTCTCTTCACTTCATTGAGTGATTCATTGTGTAGCATTTCTTGGCCATTGAAGACCAATCCACTCCAAATGGAATGCTACACTCCTCCATTTTCACCTGCACCTTAATTTTTCTGCACATTATGATAATAGAGGTGACTTTCTTGCTTAGGGGTACTTTTAGACAATTGTTTCTAGATCATGTTTAGCAATCCCTTCTTGCAACAAGATTTGTAGCTTTCACTATATTTCTACCTTCAAGGCTATGAGTATTCTTGACTCCATGTGTATGCAATGACATTTCTTGTCTATTGGATTCATGATTTATGTGAGAAGATATATTGATTTTCCTTTACAAACCATTCAGACTCTACAATAGTTGAATACTAATATTCCCTTGCTCTTCCTTAGACCTTTGTCAATCTTGCATCACTTTCTCTACAACCCCACACTTCCCTTTGCAACTCTTTGATGCTTCAACCAACCATACATTTTGACCTGCTTCCCTATCCAATGGAACCTGGACTTAATCTCGAACAAACCCACACAATTCTCAATTGTGGAATCTTATCCTCTTACTAGAAATCCCTTCACACAAGACTCTTTGTTGGAGTGATCCTCTTCTTATCAACAATGTCTTTTTAATAACTCTGCATCTTTTTACTTTTCCAAGTTATTGCACTTAAAATGTGCCTCTTATACTTATACATAGACACTTATCATGAATTTAAATACTCTTCCTTAGCCAACAATCACCTCTAGTACTCAGCTGTATTAGCTGGGAAGGTTTCTCCAATTTTTGGGATTATTCAAAAAAATCCTCACATTAAGTAGTTACATGGTTCATGGAATCCAATTCCACTTTTTCCTACAAATTTATGGAACAACTTGATGCTCTCATGGATAAATTATAAATTCTATCATATTTTCCTCTGGATTACCTTTCCATTGCATAAACTCATGCTTCGATATGATTTATGAGCCAAGAGTTATGGCCTTTTGAAATTCCATTCTACTCAATGGTGTCCTTCAAGTTCACAAGAAACATTTCTTATAATTCCTTGAGAATATTCTGGCTCAAAAGTAAATTTTGAGTGGATAAATGTATTCTTCTATCCAATAGCTTTCCAATGACTACTTTCTTTCTCAATTCTGAGCATTGAGTATAAAGTTATAGACAATTGAATATTTCCAATTTAACCCTTTTGTACACCTTTCTCCTTATCCTTGGTGTAAATAATATCAAACACCAACTTTTTCCACTTATAGAGGTAAATATATCAGGAAGAAAGAATTTTTTTCTAATGATGCAGATAATAATACTAACACTGAATTCAAAACAATTCTCATATTGTCAAATTGATGCTCCAGTCAAAATCTGCAACAATCTGGAAATGACAACTTTTCCCCTTTGGACTTTCTTTTGGCTTAACAATTTTATCCTTGTTCATGCATACCTACAACAATTCCCTTGGGATTTTGATATAATATAAATTGGGTATTCCCATTACTACATTCTTAACATTCTTTTAGAATTTCATCCTTAACCAAGCTCTGAACCGTTAGTTACGACCCACATAAATTTTGATTGTTTTACATTTTAATCCCTATATGCTACACGTGTCTTCTTTATCTTCACATTTTTGCATACCTAGATTTCAAATTTGGCTCCACAAATTTCATGTATGGTTCTTAATCTATCCATAGACTACTCTTGTGCCCCAAACAGACCTCCGAGCAAGGAGTTATGCCCTCCAAAAGTAAACTGGTGCCGAAAATATTCATTGTTTTAGTTGTAACTTTCTCCTACGAGCTTCGTGTTGTGAACATAATATCTTTTTGGAAATATCTTCTCGAGCTCTTTTATTAAAAATTATATTGGCCATTGATCCATCATACTTTTCCCAATTTTTCCGACGAGTCTCGACCATCAATTTTCGCTATTTTCCAAGCTCCGAAAGCAAATCTTAATCCTCGATCGACTCCAACATCCAAACAACTGAAAACAAATCTCGATCATTGATCTCTCTCATTTCACAACTATCGAATTGAATCTCAATAATCAATTTGATCCACTTTTGAAACTACTGAAAATTAATATTAGTTGTCGATTTACTTCAACTTCAAAATGCTCGAAAACATATCTTGGTCATCTATCTGATCCATTTTCCCAACTACCAAAATTGAATCTTGGTCATCGATTCACTTCAAATTTCAAATGGTTGAAACCTTATTTGTTTTTAAATTTATTAAAATAAATCTAGGACATTGATCTCAAAATCAAATGCGATCTCGACCATCGATTCACCAAAATCTACTCAACTCTATAACGGCCATTAAAACACAATTTTTTGACCTTCGAGGTCGAAGTCAGCTATAAAACTTGCAGATTCATGCCCCAAATAATTTATTCAACTGCTATGAGGCATTTAAACTTGAAATTTTCCCACAAATTTGGTGATTTCTCTCTAACTTGTCTGTTTTCCCGCAAATTCACATAAACATAAATCTGTAACAATGAATTTTCCCAATTCGCACTTGTTCTAGCCCATACAAGCCAGATGTTTGAAGAAGAAGCTCTGATACCACTTTGTAATGTACCCAACACCCATGCTGAGTTCCATCACTATGGAAAATGACCTTTCCTACTAAAATTGAATTAAAATGCCCCATACATATAATAATAAAACCAAGGGGAAACATGCCCATAAAATTTACAGCAACAACATGTTGATTTATCCATGCATCTACAACATTTATAAATTCATGAATGCATGCAAACCCAACAAAACATGTCTCAAGATTTAGACATCATTTACATGGCAAAATAACATAAGAACAAAACACAAGAACTTATATGTTAATAATTAATCAACTAGTTTCATACAAAGGATGAACTTCCTAGCCATAGGCGCTATTGTTCATTTTCTCTCAAGACCAGGCCACTCCCGAGCCGAGGATATGAGTCCACAAGGATATACAACACTCTGGATGTCCAATATCGATATACATTAGCCCCAAACTCTAGGATCTACTCCTACAATAGTTCCAATCCACCACCTCTCTCTTCCCCACAACCTGCACAACCCAAGGAATGTACCCCCTTCTTTGCTCACAGACCCTCAGACTATACGATTCATTTATCAGGGCTTCTATGTGCTTAGTTGGCCAAGCATATATTAACTAGGGACTTCAAGAACTCTCATCTACTTCAGGACTACTCACAATAGCCTACATAAGGCTCTTGAGCCATTTTCTCAACAGGAAACACAGTACAATATTACAACATGTTTTATAGCCACATAGGCCTAATTTCTAGCATAACACACAACCAAAAAATGGTTTCCTTCAAGTACAACATGGTTGGTACCCTTCCTAGCACTCAACTCTTTTTTTGATGCACAAAAACTCCATGTAAAAAAACCGTCTCCCTTCCGCATACAAATTTCCCTTCTTCTCTCTTGCTTGCTTGAATCTCACTCTTCCCAAAGATGATTCTACTTTAGCCCATGCTCCCTAATAACTATGGGATGTGACTCCTCACACCCACCCTCTTACAAGAGTTGAATGATTGGATTTGGGAACACTCAACAACAAATAGAAGGTTATACACAATGATACTAATTTCAGTAATGTAGGCTGGACTAATACGCATGAATAATCCCCCCTTGGACCCCCCTCTCCCTTATAAAATCATAGCCCACCATCATTTTCATCCATGTTGTATCAAAACCACTTATTACTATTTTTATAAGTTATTCCATGCACATAATATACACTTCGCCCCCCAACCATATTAAATCAATATGGGCTCTTCACCCTAACACATTGACTCACCAACCTAATTCACATTTATACAATTACATTATAATTTGTTGGGATTCAAACCGGGGATGTTACACCATCAACGTTATCCAAATTTAATTTTATCTCCTTGTGTATCTATTCTTATAAATGTTGGATTATGTTGTCATTGATGTCAAGGACTGTGACAACCATGGATGTCACAGGCAGAGGGAGACTAATGAGACTAATTGTTGTTACCATGTGTTAATGATGTGAGATGATAGAGGAATCTTTCGTACTGCAATTCAAAATGGACAGAGCAAGTCAAGAATGTCCCTGTGCAGTAATAAGTCTCTATGCACATGGGTCCATAATTACAATGGACAAAAACAAGAACAACATAATGTGCGAATGGAAGCTGGACAAGATGACCCTGATTTATGAAGGTGTGAGGTTGTGTGTGGAAAGTTGATACAAATACATTCAGGTTTCACATGTTTCAAGAAAATCATGAATAATAATCAAATGTGAATGAGATCACGGAGGTGTAGAGTTTGAGAAATTATAGTTTGATCCGAGGGTGTAGAGGAAGATCAAGACTCAATCGATGATCCATAATGAATTGCGCCCCCCCACATGTCTGAAGTTTAGAAAAAGGAAGGAGAGCCATCAAAATTAACCACATTTAACACTCCAATGATGTTTTTTATGCTGTTAAATTGCACCTCCCCACCTATGGTTAACATAACCATACAGGACCCCCCCACAATCAACGTTGTTTTGATCAGTGTGCGGGTCATTAGGCATAAAAGGTTAACTTTTAGCATATTAAAACATGACCATTGATCATTAGAGATCAATAAAAAAAATCAAAAGTTAAAGGTGTGTGAGTTTGAAGGGATGAGGGCTCGGTGGCATAGTGAGCCTGATACCCCGTGGGCCAACATAGGTGCCAAGTCATGTCTACATGGAGGTGAAGTCAACAACCATGTGCAGTGCCATTTTTCAGTCTTGTACCATGCCAAGTCATATCCACATGGAGGGTAAGACGTCTGCCACATAAGCATCCAATATAGTACAAAAATACACATAGATGCCACAAAGGCAGGCATGTTAGTGCCACATGTCAAGTGCCAAGTCAACATGGTGTACAAACAAGACCAAATTGAAAATAACCAAGCATGAGATCTTGTTCCTAGACCCAAGGATAAAAAATTAATAGGGAATAAATGGGTTTTCAAGAATAAACAAAATGAAAATGGACAGGTAGTAATAAACAAAGAAATATTGGTATGCAAGGGATATGCTCAAATTGAAGGAGTTGATTTTTCTCTTGTAGCAAGATTGGAAGCAATCATGATGTTTTTGGAATTTTCTTGCTACAAGAATTTTAAAATATATCAAATGGATGTTAAATCAACATTCCTAAATGGAAATTTAGAGGAAGAAGTATACATTGAAAAACCTGACGGATTTCAGTTATCAAAAGGTGGAGATTATGTGTGTAAACTCAAGAAATCTCTTTATGGCCTAAAGCAAGCCCCTAAAGCTTGATACTCCAAACTGGAGAAACACTTACAACAACACGGATTTAAAAGAGGAGTTGTAGACAACAACATCTACATCAAAAAGGAGGTCAAAGACATGATAATAATTGTTGCTATGTGGATGATATAATATTTGGAACTAATATTGACAAGCTAAGCAATTTTGTTTTTGAAGAGATGTAGAGTGAATTCGAAATGTCAATGCTAGGAGAGTTATCATTCTTCTTGGGACTACAAATATCTCAACCAAACAAATGTATCTTCATATCTCAAATGAAGTACATTAAGGAAATGCTCAAGAAGTTCAAAACGGAGGAGTGTAAACCAGTTACAACCCCTATGACCACAAGATGAAAACTCAACAAAGATGATGAATCCATGGAAGCAGACAAAAAATTGTACAGGTCTATGATTGGCTGCTTGATGTATGTAACAGATTCAAGGCTAGATGTGATGCAGGAAGTTGGAATTGTTGCAAGGTCTCAATCTGCACCAAAAGAATCTCATGTATAGGTAGTCAAGAGAATATTTAGATATCTGGAGGGTACTTTGGAATATGGAATGTGGTATACAAAATGTGAATATTTTACCTTGAAAACATACACTAATGTTGATTGGGCAGGATATGTAGATGACTGAAAAAAGACAAGTGGAGGCACATTCTTTGTAGAAAATTTCCTAGTTTCCTGGTTCAGCAAAAAACAATCATCAATCTCTCTATCAACTGCAGAAGCTAAATACATTGCAACAACAACATGTTGCACACAAATTCTTTGGATGAAGCAGACCTTATAAGACATTCAAATTGATTACAAACAACCGATCTCTATACTATGTGATAACACCACTGCAATAAGAATTTCTAAGAACCTTGTAATGAATTAAAAAAAAAAAAACATATACCTATCAAATACCATTTTCTAAGTGAACAAGTTGAAAACCAAGTTGTAAAGCTGTGTCGACAAAGGAACAAATTGCAAACATATTTACAAAACCATTGCCCAAAGATACATTTAATTATCTTAGACAGAAGATGGAATCATTCCCATTTCAAATTAAGGTATTCCAACTTCAGTTGACAACTATTGGGATCTCAACAAAAACAAAAGCTCAGGGGGAGAGTGCATACATAAGGAAGTTTACAATAAAAAAAAACAAGCACATTCACAGGGGGAGTCACTTTAGAAAGATTCATGGAGAAGCACAAACTTAGGGGAGAAACAAAAGGAAAGGAAGGTTACTGGTGACATAGTAGATAATGAAGAGATTAGTGCAAGGGTGAGATGGTATCCCTTTTCCATTGATGTCAAAGGGGGAGAGTATAGAGAGAGGGGGAGACTTGCATAGACTTGTGAATTTTAAGAATTTGTTTCCATAAATGACAAAGGGGGAGATTGTTGGATTATGTTGTCATTGATGTCAAAGACTATGATAGTTAGGGGGAGACTAAAAATACTAACTGTTGTTACCCTATGTAAATGATGTGAGATGACAGAGGAAGCTTGTGTACTATATTTCAAAATAGACAGAGCAAGTCAAGAATGTCCCTGTACAATAATAAGTCTCTGTGCACATGGATCTGTAATTACCCTAGATAAAAAATGAGAAAAACATAATGAATGTGTGCGAATGGAAGCTGGACGAGATGAACTTGAGTTATGAAGAAGTGAGGATTGCACGTGGACATTCAATTTAAATACATTCAGGTTGCATAGTTTTGAAGAAAATTGTGACTAAGAAGAAAAAAGGAATGAGATCAAGGAGGTATAGAGTTTGAGAAATTATAGTTTGTTTTGAGGGCGTAGAGGAAGCTCATGAGTCCATTGATGGTCCACAATTATTTGCGCCCCCCCCCCCCCCCCCNTCGCATGTACAAAGTTTAACAAAGAGAAGGGGGTGTGTGAAACTTAACCATAGTTAACGCTCCAATGGCATTTCACACACTGGGAAATTGTGCCCCCCACCTATGGTTAGCATAACCATGCGCCCCCCCTCACAATCAACACTGATTTGACTAGTGTCTAGGTGATGAAAATAGGTGGAAAAGGTTAACATTTAGCCTATTAAATCTTGACCATTGATCATGAGCGATCGACAACCAAAATCAAAACTTAAAGGCATGTGAGTTTGAAAGGACGAGGGATTGGTGGCATAGTGAGACCAATACCCCATGGGACAACACATGCGCCAAGTCAAGTCCAAATGGAGGTGAAGTCAACAACCATGTACATTTCCATTTGTTAGGCATGTATCATGCTAATTCATATCCATGTGGAGGCTAAGACAACCACCATATAAGAAGCCAAGACAATACTGAAAGCCACGTAAGAGCCACAAAGGCAGACATGTCAGTGCCACATGTCAAGTTCCAAGTCAACATGGTTTAAAAATGAGACCTGGAGGAAGTAATGACATCATAGCCACATCATCCAACACACATGAAAGGGGTCCATATAAAGGACATATCAGACATAATGTTGTCGGTGATCAATGTCACCTCAATTTCCATGTAGCATCAAAATATTAGACCATGTGTATTAGATGGTACACTGGAATATCGAATACTGGAAGATTATAAATGAAGGTATATGGTTGAAGGAACCAAGGGTCCGATGGCATGGTGTTCTAATTCTCCGGTAGGTTGGACCATACTAGACCTGAAAGGAGCAATGCTAAGGCACAAGGTTGAAGGTCCTGGTGGACCGATGACTCGATGATCCCAATACCCGAAGAATGAAATCAATGACTAAGATTTGATCGGGTTACCAACACAGAGGTGAAGGTATGAGCCCCTAAAGTTAAAGGCTTGGGGGCTTGGTTCCTTGTGGCCTGGTGTATCAGATTGGAAGATCAGTGTAGGTGTTTAGTCAAAGGCATGGGGCCTAGTGGGCTGACAAACCCAGTGAACCAAATGGTCTTGATGACCACAAAACCATATCAAGGGTTACGTTTAAATCATGATCCACATCCAATGGTTTTCAAGCATCAAGGGCGTATTGCGTGAGGTTGTGTTTATTCAATGGGAAGTGAAAATATTGATTAAGAGCAAGATCCAATGGCTACTGAGTGTTGATGTTTGAGTTGTGAACAATAAGCAAGCCTGTGCAGAAAACATGGAAGGAATTTGGGACCATTTCGAAGGATATTTTTAAAACCCAATTTAGTGGAGAAATGAGAGATCTTGAGCTGACCCCATGAATTCCTGTTATGTGGAAAAATCCATGAAAGAGTGGAGTGTATAATTTTTTTGAATTTGTCTTGAAGAAATTGTGCAGACTAGGTCTGCAAGGATGTGCATGTGAGTAAAAGAGAGCTGAGGCTCTGAGCTTCATAGTAAGTGTGCAATGTTTTGGAGGATATGGAGAGGCACTATGGTTCGAACTTATGCAAGGTCTAAGGAATTTTTGAATTCATGAAGAATGTGAGATGGTGGAGAGTGTTGTGACAACAGAGACAAAGAAATATGTGTTATAGAATCGTTGACAGTTTGAGGATATTGGTGTCTTCTATAGGTTGGTGCCTGCAAACATTACATTTGTAGGTTGGTGCCTACAAGAATTACTGAGTTGGTGCTTAGCTAAGGGGATTGGTGTTTCCTATAGGTTGGTGCATGTAAACATTATTGTTGATTTGGTGCTTAGGAAGAGGAGATTGGTGTCTCCTACAGGTTGGTGCTTCCAAGCATTGTAACTGTAGGTTGGTGCCTACAAGATTTTATTAAAAGAATTATTGTGTGGTTTTATCCCATTTGGGTTTCCATGTAAAATATCTATGTAATGTGACTCTGTTGACATGGTTAATTCTCTGCATTGTTAATTATAGTCTTTGAGATGATTAATGAAAGTTAAAAAGAGTTTTAAGATTATAAAAACTGTGTAAAATTGATTCACCCCCCTCTCAATATTGCTAAATATTCCAACAATTGGTATCAGAGTGGGTTCCTTTAGAAACTATCTAACTACTAGAAGGTAGATCCCTATGGCACACATGGACAACTAGTAAAGAACTTCCAAAAAACAATTATCCATTCTTTGATGGATCATATTACGTATTTGGAGCATCAAAATGAGAGTATATCTGCAGTCACTGGGATATGGTGTCTCAAAGTCAGTGAAATATGGCTATACCACCCTTGCAAGTCAACTCTATGATGTAGGTGCTCAGAAGCTCAATGAAAAAAACTCCAAAGACATAAATGTTATAATGAAAGGATTAGCAAGATCAAAGTTTACTAAAGTCATGCATTGTGGATCAACAAAGGAAATTTGGGACAAGTTTCATAATACATATGAAGGGAATGATAAAGTCAAGAAGGAAAAAGTACAAACTCATAGGGGACGATTTGAAAATCTCAATATGAGAGAAGATGAAGATATATTAACTTACCTTCTTCATGTGGATGAGATTGTTAACACTATCAAAGGACTTGGTGAAATTATAGATGAAAAATTTGTTGTACAAAAGGTTCTCCAGACACTTCCATCAAGATTTGACCCCAATATATCTTCCATTGAAGAAATGAAGGATTTAGATAGTCTAACAATGAATGAATTACATGGAACCCTTACAGCCTATGAAATAAGAACTATGCAGGAAAATCCATCAAAGCATGAGGCAACATTCAAAGCATCAAAAGGGACAAGCTCAAAAGGACACCAAACATATGACTCCTCTAAGAAAAATCCGATGTAGAGGAAGAAAACTTCATCAAAAGGCTCAAGAAAGGAACTAAAAAATACAAAGGTAAGATCCCTTTCAAGTGCTTTTAATGTGGTAGAGTATGACATTTTTCTGCTAAGTGTCCTTACAAAAGGGACTCTAATTTTAAGAAATCCAAATATCATTATATAAATGACAAAAATGAAGAGAAAAGGAAGAATTACAGGTAAAAGAAAAATATGTATGCCAATGATGAAGACATCTCCTCTGATGAAGAAGACAACAACACATAAGAGGTTTAATTCATGGCCATCATTGAATTATCTGATGATGAAAACTCAAAACATGAATATTGTTGTCACATGGATAGACCTAGGGTTCAACGCTTCAACAACGCACCAACAAAACCCTAACTACCAATCCTTTTGGAAACACCTGTGAAGTAGATGAAGTATCACCCGAGGTAGAGGCAGCGGGGGTTGCAAGACTCAGGTGTCTACAACCTAGCTAGGACACAGATCTGTGATTACAACACTTAACATAGCACTTAGCCAATCAATATGAATTAGTTCATAAGTCCCATTCACATCACAAATTAAACCCTAATTATAGATCAACGCAGTAGCAACCTAGATCAAGTACTTTCAATCACATAGCACATAGCATTTACTTAGATCTAACAATCAAATATCATAAAGCACTAAGCATCCACATATCTATCTATCATACATCAAGATCAATGCACTAAGCAGATAAACACATAAACAACATGAGAAATATTGAACAAATCACATCAAAACACAGGATATACGTGGTTCACCCAAGTGTGGGGCTACATCCACCAACTCTTCTTCTTCTTTATTAGTCTTCGGTCTCCTTACATTCGTCTGCTTCTGTGCATAAATCCACATAGCTCAACTTTGCACTGGACAGGTGATCTGCGCACAGTGCACTAGATCCACCTTCCTTAGAATCAGGTTAAGGTACATAGCCAACTCCTTAATAGCACAAAGCCTTACACAGTCTGTTCACAAAGCTCTCAATTACTTGCACTAATCCAAAATAGCTCAATACAACACTTAGCTAGCACTCTTACATATTATTTCATGAAGCCAACTTAGATGGAATTCACTCTAAGTCCTATATACTTTTTTATACATTACAAAAGGGCCTAAACATGGGTAAACCCATGCGCCAACATCCCATACTCATTACATAAACCCTAAAAGCCCAAAAATCTCGCAAAACAAGTGAGATCCCACGATCTCCGCTTCGCCTGGGTGCTCCATATTCGACCAGCTTGTCGAAGTCCCAAAAATGGTCAAACATGAACAAAGTTTCCTTAAAACTTGGTCAAGGTTCAACATGCCCCTAACACTCACCTGTGACTCGTCCTGAGTCACTCAGATATGGGCAGTGCTCCTTCGAAGTCGTCGAGCTTAGCTCGATCTATATCGACTTGCTGCTTCGCTAGAGCCTCCTGGTTGATGAACTCTTGAATCACTTGCTCAGTAACAAGCCCTTCTAGGCGTTGTTCCATTGTCACAACCAGTTGGTCTAACTGTGAGCCTTGTCCTTCAACTGCTTCAAAAATCATGCAGGCTTCGTCTTGCATCGACTAGAGTCTCTATGTCACTTCCATAACCTTTCTCTGGATGGCAATAACCTATTGCTGGAATGTACACTGTTTCTGTGACCTCTTCATCTTCTCAACTGTAGTAAGCAACTTCATCTCTGCTTGTACATTGGACGCCTGGTGCTTCACCTCATGGAGTTGTGCTTTCAATTTCCTCAGCTCTGGATCTTCTGCAAGGTGCTCATAGGTCTGTGCACTTCGATCACTTAGTTTCTTACACTCTGAGGAAAATGCCCTAAATATTTCTACTGCATTCCTGGTAGCTTCTTCCCTCTGATCATGCACTTCTTGTGGAGTGCTCGACACTACTTGGATTTCTAGCTCCATTACTCTTGCTTGAAGCTGCTAAATGGCCTCAACGAGCTTCCCCACTTGTATCTTGGTTGACTCTTCTTCCTCCTGTGCCAAGCCCAACACATAGCGAAGTGCTCTAGTTACTACCTCTTTAACCCCAATCTTCTCTGTGAGCAACTGGTCTTTCTCTTTCTAGATTTTCTCTTTGTTCTCCTCAAACATCGCCCTAAGTTCATGTTTTTCTTTCTGCGCAGCTCAAAGTTATTCTAGGATCTCCTCCTTTTATTACTTTAAGGCCTCTATGGCTTGCTCCTTTTCTTCTTGGGCTCGATGAAGTCGAGCCTCTGTTGCATATTCTAGTCTTCGTAATTGGGTTGGCTCATCCCCCAATTCTACACTTTTCGATGACGAAGGCACAATAGGTATTGTGCGGCTTGAATGAATAGCTTGCTAGATGTATCTGAGCTCCTTCTCTCTTCTATCATACAGTGTTTCTTGCTTCGCTTCATGTCTCTGTAGGATATCCTCTGAAGTGTCTTCTACAACTGTGATGATGAGCTCGATATTGTCCACTGTGAGCATATTCTGTGACTGATGCTTATTGGCTCGAGTCTTCTTCTGTGCTGAGGGTTTCTATAGAGAAACCTTCCTTTTCTTTGATGTCTCGACCTTTGTCAGGGGATCCTTCGACAGTGTCACTTCACCTTTTTCTTGCTTGTCTCCTTCTTCCCCTCCTTCCTCTTGGTTCACTTCATCTCCTCCTCCTCCTGCAGGTGAGTCAGGCGCAGTTTCCTTTGATGAATTGTCCTTCTCATCACTTTCTATGTCCTACACTTCCTCTTTTTTCTTCATTTTCTTTGCACTGCTCTGTCCATCATGTTCGACCCAGGTGACTAATGGAATTTTGATGATGTCAGAGTCAGAAATTTCTACATCTTCCACTAGTACAAGGAATTCTGCTAGCCATTCCTTAGTGATCTATTCCATGTCTTCCTCATTCAACTTATAGTAGGACTGCAACTCCTCCTTACTTTCATCCTTATGTGAGGTGATGTAGATGAAGTGTCGGTCAGTGCGAAACTTCGTGAACGGTCTGTACTAATGGAGTGTATTCGGCGTCATTCGGGGGAATGATTCAATGACGCGCTTTAGTTGTAGGTAGTAAGTATGGAAGACGAAATTTGACTGCCACTGCTTCACCGTGTCATTCGTGTAACACAAGGTGGAGAAACTTGCGGCCAACGACTTTGATGGCTCAACTTATGGGAAGGCTTTTCCTTCTGTCATTTTTCAAGAGAAAAATGCGATCAATACCAATAGCTAACTAAAGTGAAACTCATACCCTTGATATTGTGCTTCACAACAATCTTTTCCATCTCATTGACAAGTTAACTCTCCCAATTCATATGCATTCCTTCGATGCATTTCCCCGCGAGTTCAACTACAAACCCTGTGACTTGTGTCGGTCGATTCTTCCTGATGAGCTTGCCAACGATCAGTTGGAAAGCAAGGCACACTGCACCATCCTGGATGGATGCTACCTTGTAGCATCACTTTCCCTTCTCTACATCGCCATAGTACTCCTTGATGCACTGTGCCAGGGAGCGATTTGACATCTTCCCTGGGTAGAAGTGGTGAGGGTTTGGTCCCTGCATGCTCAATCTAGTGATCAGGTGGATCAACGCCAGATCCCAGTGAAGCACCTATCTAGCCAAAGATAACCTCCATGATAGCATGACAGGAGGAGTTTAACACAAGCATTAACCTCCTGATGTCGTTCGAAGTGAATAATCTTCATCATGTTCAAGATCGTTGATCGTGCAAGTTCCTTAATCCACAGTCAGGGAACTATCTTGGGCTTCTTCCCATTCATCCTCATCAGGTACCTATGCGGTGCGAGAATCGCATAATTATTCCTGTCTCCGAGGTTGAAGTCACTGATCTTGAGAGATGGGATCAGTCCCAACTAAGGTCCAACTGTGCGTATCCCCTTCGGGAGGTACTCAGTGATCAACGTGTACTCGAAATCATGCAAGACACTGTTGCAGTTTACTGTTCTAGTCAAAGGTGGTATGTAGTTCGGCAAGACCGATGGGATCTCCTTCGCATTCGCTAGATCTTCGCAGTGCTTGCTTCATTTCTCAGCAGCGCGGCTAGAATGTCGTCAAGTCGATGGGGATGCTTGCAATCCACCTATCGAAAATGCCTGTATTCCTACAGACATGACTTTCCCAGCCATGAGGTCTATCAAAATATCTTCCACAGACTTCTCTAGCATGCTATGCTCGCTCGAAATTCACACTTGTAACCAAGGAGTTCGGGTAGGAGAAGAGATAGACAAGGTAATAAAGTGGACGATGAGGTCTAGACAACACAACGTGGTATGCAATCAATTCTTTTTTAGCTCAGATATCTCAGTTTGAAAAAAGTGGTCCCAATGCAATATCTGATGGGTTAAATAAGCAACGTCGTAATTAAATCCTCCAACGGGAAGGAAGGCCTCAACCAACATGAATCAGGTCGTTATGGCGTGGTCCCAACGGTCCAATGACGGTCTTTCCGGCAATAACTGTGTTTCTAGCCATTCTGGAGCATCATTCTAACGGCCGGAATGCCTCTAACAGTCATATAGCTTCACCATGGCGAAGTCCCATTCTGCATTGTTCTGCTATTCTAGCGAGGTTCAAGTTCTGCAAACCTGCCTTCTGTGAAGTCTTCTATGGAACTTCCTACAGTTTTTAACTAACTTTCCTTTCTTCTTACTGAGATTTCTTGCCTTCTTTCCTGTGATTTGAGTCTCTGGGTTCCTCTTTCCATTCTTATTCTTATCTTCTCTCAGCGTAGTAACTTTTCATTGCTGATGTTCTTTCAAAGGGTTCAAAGGTAATACCTCTTCTCTTACTATTTCCAGGGTAGATTCACTTCTTTCCTACATGGATGGGTTCATTAATCCTTCTTTTGTTCTTTCAACTTCGATAGCTAATTCTATGGCCCCCTGTTGCTTCGACTTATTCTCCTATTCTTGTATTAGTCGCTCTATTTTTCTAGCTATGAAGTCCCTTAATTCTTTCTTTTTCTGTTCTGTAACTTCCTCCTCTACTTTCCTTCTAATATGGTTCTTCTCAATCCAAGTCTTTCCTAACAAAATTTCAAAAGGGGCGTTGTTCTCAACAAACTTAATGACTTAAAATTCTTCTTTGGTAAATGTTTCGTGAGAAATCATAGGTATATGAGTAAATCTTCCACATAGGGTTATCATCTTTCCTTTAAACAAACCTATCCTTCCCAATGAAGGTATGATAAAAAGATTTCCCAAAATTTCCCAAGTGCTTTCTGGCATGATATTCACTCGTGTTTCCTCATCCAAGACACAGTCTATGTCGAAGTCTCCTATTTTGGTTTTTATGCACTGCTTCTCTTTTAAGATCTCTGGTAATCTGATGTCTCTATGATCGTTCAGTGTTTCTTTCAGTTGCAATAACACAGTCTCTGATTCTTTCTGGTTTTCTAACATATATGTAGTCTCTTGGCCTTCTTCATAGTTTTCTTGTCTCATGTTCATCTTTTCAACTTTGGCGATCATTCTAGGGAAATCCTCAACTTCATAGTCAATATCTTTACAACATAGACAAATAGGACCTGCACCAGGGCATTCCTTAGAAATATGTCTCGGTC
Organism: Picea engelmannii; assembly: GCA_009831015.1. Lineage (NCBI taxonomy): Eukaryota > Viridiplantae > Streptophyta > Pinopsida > Pinales > Pinaceae > Picea > Picea engelmannii. The sequence goes on from ML783652.1 coordinate 217,486, forward strand.
TTCTACAATTATAACACAATGTCAATCCTCTCTTTCTTTTAAATGATCCCCAACCTTTCTTGTACTGTGCACTGGGATCATAGTGTTAGACCTGCAATCTGCAAAAAATCTTTCTAGGTTCTTGCATCCACTTATTAGTCCAAAAATTCTTTCTATGCATAGGAATAACATATCTTTATCTATTTCTATCAAGTTTATTCAGATCAACTCTTTCTTCTAGTTGTGTCCTAGTTTTCAGACTAGGACAAAATCTATCAAACATACCTAGATTCATACTTTCGAAGCAAAAAATTCCACTTATCTTACCTTTATCATAGCACAAATATTTAAGATCTTACTTCTTTTCTTTAGATCCGGTTCCTTTCTTAGCACAGAGCTTCGCAAGTCAAGTAGAATACTGGGCACCGCAACAACATATCTATGCACAAATATTTCTCTTTTCTTTAGTTCCCAACAATCATAGTTTCAGGTCCCGACACTAGAACCATTTTTTGGCATAGGGGTAGACCCAGGGTTCAACGCTTCAACAACGCACCAAAAAAACCCTAACTACTGTCCCTTTAGGCAACACCTGCAAAGCAGATGAAGTCTCATCCGAGGTAGAGGAAGGGGGGTTGCAGGACTCAAGTGTCTACAACCTAGCTGGGACACAGACTGTGATTAAAACACTTAACAAAGCACTTATCCAATCAATATGCATTAGTTCATAAGTCCCATTCACATCACAAATTAAACCCTAATTACAGATCAACACAGTAGCAAACCAGGTCAAGTACTTTCGATCACCTAGCACATAACATTTACTTAGATCTAACAATCAAATATCATAAAGCACTAAGCATCCACAGATCTATCTATCATACATCAAGATCAGTGCACTAAGCAGATAAACACATAAACAACATGAGCATATTGCACAAAGCACATAAGAACACATGATATACGTGGTTCACCCAAGTGTGGGACTACATCCACCAACTCTTCTTCTTCTTTATTAGTCTTTGGTCTCCTTACATTTGTCTTCTCCTGTGCACAAAGCCACAGAGCTCATCTTCACACTGGACAAGTGATCTGCGCACAATGCACTAGATCCACAATCCTCCGAATCAGGTTAAGGTATAGAGCCAACTCCTCAATAGCACAAAGCCTTACACAGTCTGTACACAAAGCTCTCAATTACTTGCACTAAGACAAAACAACTCAATACAACACTTAGCTAGCAATCTTACATATTCTTGCATGAAGCCAACTTAGACGGACTTCGCTGTAAGTCCTATCTACTTATGTATACATTACAAAAGGGCCTAAACATGGGTAAACCCATGGGCCGACATCCCATACACGTTATATAAACCCAAAAATCCCACAAAACAAGCGAGATCTCGCGATCTCCACTTCGCCTGGGTGCTCCATCTTCGACTAGCCTATCGAAGTCCCAAAAATGGTCAAACATGACCAAAGTTTCCTTAAAACTTGGTCAAGGGCCAACAAAGACCTTGATGAGGAAAGAGAGGTTAATCTTGAAGGTGAACTAATATGTTCTCTAAGTGAACTGAAAAAAAATCAGAAAGAAAAATGAGTCTCTAAAGGAACAATTAAGAAAATCAAAAGGAGAACATCATGAACTAAATGGTGAAACTAACACTATTGGTCTAAAAAGACAATTAAATGAAACAAAAATAATTGAAGAAATTTGGGAAAATAAGCTTAAAGAAATGGAGAATATCTGCCATGAAAGAGAAATTCAAATTGTTTGACTAAGAAAATAATTAGATAAGATAGTCGCACAACTGAACACAAATCTAAAGTTTGAAAAGAGTTCAACAACCCTAGAAGACATTCCTAATGCTCAAAGGTCACCATTTGATAGAACTGGTCTTGGCTATAACAACAGTTAGAAAAATATTGATTATGAGATACCAAAATAAGGGGAGAAGACTCAAAGCTATGCAAATATGCTTAGGAGTTCCAATCATAGTGGAAACATTACAAAAAATAAATCACATAACAAACATAAAAGGGAAGAGCAACAAAAGATCACTCCTCTTCACAACAGAGTTGAATTTGAAAAGGGTACTCCACCCATAAGACCTACCACCATAAGAAGTGCTTACAATGCTGCCAAGGATTCTTATATGAACAACATAACATATCAAAGGTTTACTAATAGAAATGTTCTACCAAGAAGACCTCCTAAAACAAGGTATCAACATATGTATCTCAGTTACTATTTTTCTTGTCATAATTTTGGGCATAAATCCATTAACTACAGGGCCAATAAAAGACAAAATTATCTGAGAAGTAGAGTCGATATATACAAGAATACCAGGAATGAATTTTCAAGCAACAAAACAACTCAAGAGTTTACAGACATAAATGTAATAACTTTGTCCAAAAAGAACATGAGTGTAGAAGCAAATTAGAGTCCACAAGACATAACATGAAAGTGAGATGTTTTTCTAAACATGCAGAAGAAAACACAAGAGTATGGAAGAAAAAACCGGATCAGCAAAAAGGGGATCAACAAAAAGAAAAAAAAAACACAAGTCAATGGTATATTGATAGTGGATGCTCCAAGCACATGACATGAGATCATAACAGATTTTTAACTCTTAAGAATAAAAAAAGAGGCAATGTCATGTTCATAAATGATAATTATCCCAAAATAATTGGAAAAGGAATAGTCAGTCTTGGAAGTAAGAAAGCCAAAGAAGAATATGTATTGCTAATTGAAGATATGAAACACAATCTTCTCAATGTTAGTTAAATATGTGATCAATGACACACTTGTTGGATTATTGAGAGGGGTGGGGGGAAGGGGTGGGGGGGTGAATCAATAATAGAGCAATTTAATCATTTTTAACCATATAATCCAAGTGTTATATCAATGTAGTATTATCATCCAATAATTGCAGAGTAAATAAGCAATAAACAAATGAACAATCATACACATACACAATACACTAGTGTTTTACATGGAAACCCAAAGCGAGAGAACCACAAAATGCTTTTTCTTATATGTCTTGAAGAATTACATTCATTGGAAGCACCAACTTCCTTTGTTTTCCAGCTGCAACTGGAAGGAGGATCCAACTCCCTTGTTTCTCAGGCTACAAACTGAGGGAAGCTCCAACTCCCCTATTCTCAGGCTACAACCAGAAGGAGGCTACAACCCCCTATGTTCTCTAGCTACAACCGGTAGGTGGCTACAACCACCTGTCCTTGCCCCGTCCAACCACCCTGAAGTAGAAATAGAACAATGGAACCATTTTCACACTATCACTATGAGATATACCACTATAAACCTTTACCAATAAACTTGAACCATGCATCAACCTGTACCTCAACCTGTACCATAAACAAGTGCATCAACCATGCACCAACCTGTACCAAACAACCTGTAATCAACCTGTACCATAAACAAGTGCATCCAACCATATACCAAGTTTGTACCAATCATGTGTAAACTACTCATCAACTACGACTCATCAATATGTACCATCATCATCAACTATACACCTCATGTATGTGCCAACTCATGAACTACTTGTCTCAACCATGTACCCAACATGTACCTTAACCAAAATCCCTCATCAATTTTATCATCCAAATATGATTTGTAACTTTGTAATAGACCTGGTGTATATGATCACATACCTACAAACCTTCCTTAACTTTCACAACAAGAGACTAACATTTTCATCAAATTTTCTTTAGTCTCACATGACTAGTTTGGGATTAGTCAACAACCCGAACTTGAAATAATCATAACTATGTACCTGTAATGAATAAAGATCTGAAAATAGTACACAATGTTCTTCAATTTGTTTTTTGCAATTTCTCCAGGTGTCACTACTTGGAACCTCTCAGAAAAGGAGTTATAGCAAAAATGACATACCTTGCCAAATTATGGATTATTCTAGAGAGCGACCTTATAGAGCGTTACCCACACGGAATATTTGTTGAATGGATATGAAAATGTTAAAAAGAATACTAGAAAATATAATCTAACCAACACATTTTTTCTTACTAAATTTGGATATGTTATGAAGAAATTATGACGTTTTTACCCGAAACACCTGTTTTAGACTAGTTTAAGGACTAGCCGCAAACCCTATTTCCAGGGAGTGTAACTCCAAAAATACAATGACCCACAAGCTGAAATTTTTACCACAGATACTTGGATATGTTCCCTCTATGGCCTATCAATTTCACAGTCTGAATCATTGTAGAAAAAAAGTTATTGCGAAAATGGTGAGATGACCTGTAAATAACATACCTTATAAAGCATCATCAAAAGAATTTATCCTCCCTTGAATTTCAACCTTCTTTTCTTCACCTTCCCTCTAAAATTAGGCTTAGATATCCTTTGGTTACCTCAGTCACCTATATATATTCAAAATTCTCAAGTGTGATTTAAAATGAGAGAGCCTTGCCTCTTATTTATACTCTCCAAGTAGCTCCTTAGAAGCATCTTCTAGGTCACTTTGCCCACTTTCCTTATTTTAGGGTTAACCCACTTCTAATTTATCCATTATATTTATTATTTAAATAATTTATTTTGTATTCACTTTGAATTATAGTACACTCATCACTTCACTTTATTATTTACCTTCTAAAATCTCTTAAACCACTTTGACTAGTTTGACCTTTTGGGGCTTCTAGATGACATATGAGGGTCTTCCAACTTCGTAAGGCCATAACTCTCAAACCGTGAGGAGTTATGTGACATTACACATACCAACAAAAATGGCATGACATGCACTATCCATATAGAATATTATTACCTGAATATATATATATATAAACTCATACCATTATCCATCAAACAAACTTGGGTCCATTACCCAAACCTGGGTTCTCCAACTTCTCATGGACATAACTCTCTAACCGTGAGGAGTTATGTGACGTTCCACATACCAATGGAAATGGAATGACATGTACTATCCATATAGAATATTATTGCCTTAAAATATATTAAAAATCATACCATTATACATGAAACAACCTTGGGTCCATTACCCAAACCTTTGTGCTACCAGGCTTTCTTCAAGGGTTGACATCAATGACAACCAACCTTAATAAAAAATATCCCCCTTTGGCATTGATGGAAACACTCTGATGCAATACTGAAATCATTTAATGCAATACCGAATTCATATCACTCATGCTCCCCCTGGAACTATGCCTTTGTCCTTTGCATCTCTGTGACCATTGCTCCCCCTGGAATCATGCCTCTGTCCTCTGCATCTGATAAATCTCTCCCCCTTTGTCATCAATGGAAACGTTATATTTCCATCTGGGGCTTCTCCCCCTAATTGAACTGTTCTCTTTATGGTGGTTCCTCATGTACATATAAGACATATAAGATAAGCATTCAAAGGCATTCATTTTGGAGTAGAAATAACTCTGAGTCTCTGGCAAAGATACTCAAAGGATTCCCGTGGAAGTGGTTTTGTAAATATGTCTTCCACTTGTTATTTTGTGCCCACATACTCAACTCTGATGTTCTTTTTTGCAACCTGTTCCTGTAGAAATTGATACTTGATTGGAATGTGCTCCGTCTTGGAGTGCATCACCGGGTTATTTGAGATATTTATGGCACTTGTATTATCACAATATATTGGAATGGGCTCATCATACTCAACCTATATATCTATCAGAGTTTGTTTCATCCAAAGAACATGTGTACGTGATGTTGTTGTTGCAATAAACTCTGCCTCATCTATAGATAGAGATACTGATGATTGTTTCTTTCTTAGCCATGATACTAAACACTCACCCAAGTGGAATGCTTCTCCACTAGTGCTTCGTCGGTCATCAATACAACCTACCCAATCTACATATTTGTAGGCAATAAGAGATAAATCCTTTCCTTTTGGATACCATAATCCAAACTCTTCTTTTCCTTTGAGATATCTAAAAATCCTCTTCACTGCTAACACATGTGAATCCTTTGGTGTTGCTTGAAATTGTGCCACTTGTCCAACTGCTTGCATTACTTCTGGTCTAGATGTTGTCACATATATTAGGCTACCAATCATTGACTTGTATTGCATCTGATCTGTAGACTTTGAATCATCATATTTGCTTAACTTACAATTGGTTTGCATGGGAGTGATAACTGGTTTGCAATCTTCCATTCCGATCCTCTTTAGCATTTCTCTGATATACTTGGTTATAGTTCAATAAAAATTCCTTGGTTGCTTTGACGTATCTGAAGTCCTGGAAAGAAGGATAGTTCTCCAAGTAATGACATTTCAAATTCATTCTTCATATCCTTTTCAAATTTCTGGCTTAACCTGTCATAATCACTACCAAAAATAATATCATCAACATAAACTTCAATTAATAAAATACTATCTGGACTTACCTTGATTTAGAGGTTGTTGTCTGCACTTCCTTTTCTAAACCCTACCTACTATAGATATTTATCTAGTATAGAGTACCATGCTCTAGGAGCCTGTTTTAGACCATACAAGGCCTTCTTTAATTTACACACATAATCTGCATTATCTGACAACCGAAATCCTTATGGTTGTTCAATGTAGAATTCTTCTTCAAGTTCCCCATTCAGAAAATTTGATTTTACGTCCATCTGATACACTTTAATATTTTTGGAGCATGCATAAGCTAAAATCAATCGGATTGCTTCCATTCTGGCAACTGGGGAAAATGTCTCTTCAAAGTCGATTCCTTCAACCTGTGCATATCCTTTACATACCAATCTAGCTTTGTTCCTTGTAACTTGTTCATCTTCATTCAATTTATTCTTGTATATCCACTTTGTGCCATTCACATTCTTATCCTTTGGACTTGGAACCAATTCCCAAGTGTCATTTTTCTCTATTTGATCCAATTCTTCATCCATCTCTAGTACATATTGTAAAAAATTCGACATTCTATTTGCGGCGTTATGGACAAAATTGGCCATACTATCGAAAAATAGAGGAAATTTTGATTTTTTGTTTCCATATTGCCCAATAACGTCACTATTGCCATGTTGACGTCTCTCTTGCCATGTTGTCGTCTCTCTTGCCACGTTTTCCACATAGTCATCTCTCTTGCCACGTTTGTGAATATAGTTGTCACAGTTGCGACATTGTAGAATCTAGATTTTTCCCCTCCAACGGTCGCCTAGTATTTTGACCAAGTCAACTTTGATTTGGTCAATGATCGTCAAAATTGCGACGTTATAAAATCTATAAATATGTTGCATTTTACGGATGTTGCGACAAGTTTGTTATAATAATGACACTTCAAAAAGGGTTTGCGAGTCTTCTCGAATAGAGTATAACTATTAAAATACATTTTACTAGGGCTCTTCTCGTTTCATTTTAATTTTTTGATCGGTCGAATTTTAAAGGAAACAACTATGAAAAGACATTGTAATAGGGCTAGAGTACATGATGGGCAACGATGACTTGTGAATGGGGCCAACGTTGAAATTTTTTCAAAATGTTTCTATATGACATCATACATCCTTGAGTCTTGAAACCATCCCATACCATCAAGGCATGTGTCTAGTCTAACCATGTCAAATTTCTATGCATACAGACACATATTGAAGAAATTTCAACATTGGCCCCATTCACTGCTCACTATGCGGGGTCAGTGCATGACATTTTTGGTGGTTGAATTAGAAGTTCCATGACATTTCAAGAGAGTTCCAACAAATATTCTACATATGGAAACAACAACATTTGACAATGAGACACCCATTATGAATGTCGTTGAAAACATGGACAATCTCAAAGATTATGTGGTCGGGACATCATACATCCTTGAGTCTTGAAACCCTGCCATACCGTCAAGGCATGTGTCTAGTCTAACCATGTCAAATTTCGATGCATACAGGAACATATTGAAGAAATTTCAACGTTGGCCCCATTCACTAGTTCTCACTATGCGGGGTTGGTGCATGACATTTGTGGTGGTTGAATTGGAAGTTCCATGACATTTCAAGAGAGTTCCAACAAAGATTCTACGGATGGAAATAATGACATTTGACAAACATGAGACGCCCCATTATGAACATTGTTGCAAACATGGACGATCTCAAATATTATGTGGCCAAGACATCAAACATCCTTGCTTCTTGAAACCATCCCATACCGTCAAGGCATGTGTCTAGTCTAACCATGTCAAATTTTGATGCATACAGGCATATATTTTAGCAATTTCAATGTTGGCCCCATTCACTAGTGCTCACTATGCGGGGTCGGTGCATGAAATTTTTTGTGGTTGAATTGGAAGTTCCATGACATTTCAATAAAGTTCCAACAAAGATTCTATGGATGGAAACAACAACATTTGAAAAATATGAGACACCCCATTATGAACGTTGTTGCAAACATGGACGATATCAAAATTATGTGGTCGAGACATCAGACATATTCCTTGAGTCTAGAAACCCTCTTATACCATCAAGGCATGTGTCTAGTCTAACCATGTCCAATTTCGACGCATACATGCAGAGTTTGAAGAAATTTCAACGTTGGCCCCATTCACTGCTCACTATGTGGGATCGGTGGAAGAAATTTCACTATGCTTATTCACCTTCAAGGCAGGACCCATTCACTATGCTCACTATGAGACATCCATTATATTGAACGTTGATGCAAACATGGATGATCTCAAATATTATGCGGGGACATCAAACATCCTTAAGTATTGAAACCCTCCCATACCTTCAAGGAAACTATCTAGTTTAACCATGCCAAATTTCAATGCATACGGGCACATATTGAAAACATTTAAACGTTGGCTCCATTCATTGCTCATTGTGCAGGGTCGGTGGAATAAATTTGTGATGGGTGTATTTGAAGTTCCATGACAAATTTCAAGATAGTTCCGACAACGATTCTATAGAAGAGAATGACGAATGATGACAATGAGAGGTGCAACATGATGAACCTTGATGCAAATGTGGACGATCTCAAAGATTATGTGGGGACATCATACAACCTTGAGTATTGAAACCATCCCATACTGTCAAGCCATGTTTCTATTCTAACCATGTCGAATTTCGACACATACATGCACAGTTTGAAGAAATTTCAACGTTGTCCCCATTCACTACTCACTATGCGAGGTCGGTCCAAGATGACATTTATGGTGGGTGAATGAAAATAGTAATAAAAATGATGAGCTGATGACATCATCCTCTGAATAATATGTGAGTGAATATGATGAGCTTATGACATCATTCTCACCAACATATGTCCACTTAGTTGCAATGACACATATTTGATATCCTCCAACATTAAAGAAATCCCCACATCAGCAGGGAGTTTAAACATTTTCAATCAGTGTGAGTCATTCATTCATTCTCCTACCTCATGGAAATTCTCTTGTGATCATTCTCACCATTATTCACATAACCCCCACACTATATTCCCCTTAGTTACTCAATAATCCAAATTTAGAAATGACCAAAACCAATGCAACAATGACAAAATAACAAACCTTGGAAGAGAGATAGATGGTTGTAGATAAGCATAGAGGCAAGGAAAAATAGAAAAAATTTAACCCTATGCCCTTGAAATAGTTGCTTATTAATTATTTAAGATCTAAGGTAATACTCCACTAGGTTTCCCATAAAGAAATCAATGGATTGGACTATTTCTGCCTACATGAGGGCACTGAAAATAAAGGAGATGCTTGAGGGATTGTTGAGTAGAGAAAGGAAACATTTTCCCTTGTGGTGTGTATGGAATGAAAGAGATATTTTCCCTTATACTCAAATATCACTCACAGACCCACTCATCTACACTTGTTTTCTTTTGTTCTCAATGTTCTTGTTAATTCTTATAACTGAGATCACTACTATTATGAGTATCTGAATTCTTGTTTTATTTGTTTAGGTTATTCTTCGTTTCTACTACTTTTTAATAAGAAAATGTTCCCTTTGAAAGTCTTCTCTTTGAAAATTGGCTTTCTTTAGTTTTAGGCATTGATGGTAGTTCTCCAGATGAGCAGCAAACTTAGGATGATCCTTTGCATTAGGAGGCTCCACCACCTGGCATGATACCACCACCTCCTATGACTCAAGTATCCTATTTGTTTCTTTCCAATGGCTCTCATGGGGTGTTTACATGTACTAGGCAACAAGACCAACAACAAAGTAAATATTAGGACAGGTGCAAGTCAAATACCAAAAGGCTACCAAATAATTGACGCTACAAAGTGGCATCCACCTCACTCACACAAAAAAAATATTAGTGCACCGATGTTTATGTTGTTAAAACCCTCAAAGAGGGAAACAATTCATGGTCCCATCAACATGGCAACACGAACCAACATTTTAATGCAAAAGGAAAATAGATTGCATGGACATCTTTCAACAATTGATTGTTTGCAAATGACCCTCCGTGCTCTTTAAATAAAGATAATGGACCAATCAACTGTCGAGTCATGGATAAATTTTTATTGATATCGAGGAGAAGAATAACTGTCAAATCAATTTATGTCTAGAACAAAATCATGACTATCAAAATAGTTAGTTACAAAAGCACACTAAAGAAACACACTTAACCTAAAAACACATTAGACCAAGTTGATCATAGGCAGCTCTCAAGTGTCTAAATATCCTAATACGAGCACTCATTTTCATGGATTTAGAATTTATATTTTAGACTCCATCTTATTATAATGCTTTTAGACTTCAGAAAATGACACGAAAATGACAACACAAATAGTGCATTTCCTAACATCAAAGACTATTTAACTATATTGACATTTTCATTTCAATTTTTTTCTTATTCGTATCAATGCTTAATGGGTCTAAGTTTAACATGGATCTATGCCAATGGAGAATATTAAAAATGATTTAAATGCGATAATATAATAGAAATATACATCAATAAAGAGATAAATGTCGACTCGAGATCGAAGTATTGACATCAACTATATTTTTTTAATTTCTTTATGATGTTATACATATATACACAAACACAATGTTGATCATCACCCCACCCCATTTTTATGGAATGTGTCTCTCAACACAATGGTGAATCAAGCTTTTGAAGTCCCAAGTCATGGTGATAATCTTAGAGCCTAATGAACATCAAGATATGCTCGAGCTCTCATCATCCCAATGCAAAAGAAGGAAGATAATGCTATTTTATAATTGTAGAAGTTGTTCCAATATTCCACAAGATATCCATATTCAATTTTTGTTATTCATGTTATTATTCACACGTACATATGTCACACAAAGGAGGTAGGGGAATGTTAAGCCAACAATCATAATCACCCTGCAACCAAACAAATATTATGTTAGTAGGGGGGAACTACCTCTTTGCATGTGATTTTTGACATAAGGATCATGTTATATTGAGGCTTATATGATGTTGTGGACCAGTCCTCACAACCAATGTGTGATAGGAGGAAATGTTATTTTATAGCTACATAAACTATTCCAAAAAGCCACAAGATATATGTATCTAATTCTATGATTCATGTAATTATTATTCTTATTGTCATTCACATAAGACACTTACATAGTTCACATAAAAAGGAAGAATAAATTCAAGCAAACAAACATAATTATCCTAGAATCAATCATCCATAATGTAGGAGGCCACAACTACCTTTATAAACACCTCCAACTAAAATTAAAAAAAAAAAAATCATTAAAAAATGTACTTTCCATGAAAATCCAAATTCTCTTATTTTACCACTTTGAAAAAGTTTGAAGTTCAATCCCCAAGATGATAACATATTGATGATAATGACCACTTTAATCGTATTAATCATTAGGAGTCTTCCACAATGTTAACATGAAAAAGCTAAAAAGCCTTAAAGGGTTCATATGAAAAGATCATGAAAAATAAATATAAATAACTTCGAATTAAATCAAATGACATAGTTGGTTAGTTTGGCTAGAATTTCAAAGCTCTCCATTGTTCATGGGAAAAAGGTGGGCTTCTTATCTTTTATTTTAATTTTTCCTCCCACTCCAACTAGGATACTCTCAAGGTGTCCATAGGGTCATGCGCGCTCGTTTCTCTATTGGTTTTCTTTCGTGGTTTCTATGAAAATAAGCAACAAGTCATGTTTTGTGGTTTCTAAGAAGAGAAGCAACAACAACACATATCTCAGGTGGGTTTAGGGTCATGTGCGCTCGTTTCTCTAATGTTTTTGTTTCATGGTTTCTATGCAAAGAAACAAAAACAACACAAATCTTAGGTGGGTTCAGTGGAATATGCATGGAAAATATTGATCTAGTCGGTTGTTGTTAAACAATGGGGGGATCTACACCACACATCCTTTGATAGATAATCTGCCAAGGTATTGAATTGACGATGGACATGAAAACTTTGTTTCTAAGAGAATTGATGTTTTAGCTCCAAAATTTCCTATTTCTAGGTAAGGAGAGAGAGACCCCGAAGTCGAGATATGCCCTCAAACCAATCAATAATAATATTTGAATCCCCAACCACCATAATATCAAAGATGTGAAGATAAGAGGCAAAGGACAAACTTCCCCAAGGCCAATACGTTCATCTTTAATGTTACTTCTAGGACCAATAGCTAGAAATAGTTTGTAGTAATGAGACCCATTCAACCTTGATACTATACCAACACCACATTCACCTCTTGCAGCAACACCATCGAAAAATCCAATCGACCTCTGATCAAAATATATAGGATTAAGAAGCAAATCATATGAAGAATCTGTATAGTCACTTGGAATCTCTTTAATAGAAGACACAATTCTGAGACATAGAGCATGTTCATTCCTAGAGAAATCTTTGAATAAGCAAATTGAAAGAAGGCTCCTATAACTAGGAAAGATTAAATTTAAAGGGGTAATGAGACATTTCCTTTTGGTTATAATTGTCATTGTGTGCCCCCTGGGAATTGCAAACTTGCTTGTGCACATACAATGCAAAACTATTCTTAGTCACATACTGATTGTAGAAATAATTTCAAGATATTACATATAATTTTCCCCAAATATTCTTATTCATACACATGCCACATGCATACAACCCATAACTATTCTTAGTCACACGCACACACTGCATAAAAAGAAAAACCTAAACCAACTAAAGGGTGAAATGATAAAAATAAGTTTCTCAAAAAATAGGAAAAAGATCATTATTCACACTACGCTTATAAAACAAAATCACAATTTTATTTATAAAAACAAAACCATATTTTTGTATGGCATTCCTACTTTCTATACAATTTCACAAAGTAACAATTTAATTGACATCTACATCATCACAAACCAAATAAAAAAGATGATATCGATTTAGCACTAAAAGTCATTGAACACGCTTAGCCCAAGCCTAAACTTCTAATTGTTTTAATAATGGAACATATTTATTATTTTGTTTTTAGTGAAAATATTAATGTTTTAGTATCAACACATATAGCAGAGGCGCAAAAAAGCAAAGTTTGCACTACTCGAAAAACATAGCGCTAAAACATAAGCTACTTGAATAGTGGGGTATGTAACAATGGGTACGAACAATCAACCTCCTTCCAAATGGGCCATAAAATATTTCAAGAGGTATGCATTCAATATTTTCCACAATCCCCATTTTTTCTTCTCTAAAAATATTCACTCTACAACTTTTAGGGTCTGCATTCAGGGTTTCAATGCCTTTTAAAGATGAAATATGAATAATGTGAAGAAAATAGAGTGCAATTATTTTTTCATTTGTTAATTTTTGCAATCTGTTGTTTTATATGTCCAGGGGCGAAGATGATTATTTATTGGGGAACATAGTCGAAATTGACATGCACAACTTCATGACCTACGACCACATAAAATCCAGGCCAGGTTCATGACTCAACCTTGTAATTATTCCGAACGAAATAGGGAAAAGATCTCTAGTATGTGCGATTGCAATAGGCCTTGCCAGAGAATTATTGATTAAGGTTGGTTGTCATTGATGTCAACCCTTGAAGAAAGTCTTGCAGCACAAAGGTTTGGGTAATGGACCCAATATTGTTTGATGTAAAGATGAATCATTATTGTCTTGTCATGGTTGATCATAAGTAAAGGTGGATGAACTTCAAAGTCGTCCCCTTATGGTGAAAGCCCTCACGGGAAGACGCTTTGTGGAGTAAGAGAAACCATGCTTAATTGTGGAATATGAGATGAAGGACAATGAATTTTTTAGATAAACTATCCTAGATGGATAGTTTTTGTCATTCCATTTCCGGTGGTATGTGGAACGTCACATAACTCCTCACGGCTAGAGAGTTATGGCCATGAGAAGTTGGAGACCCCAAGTTTGGGTAATGGACCCAAGTTTGTTTGATGGATAACAATATCAGTTATGATATATTTTCAGATAATACTATTCTATATGGATAGTACATGTCATTCCATTTCTGGTGGTATGTGGAACGTCACATAACTCCTCACGGTTTGAGAGTTATGGCCTTACGAAGTTGGAGGACCCTCATATGTCATCTAGAAGCCCCAAAAGGTCAAAGTGGTCAAAGTGGTTTAAGAGATTTTAAAAGGTAAATAATAAAGTGAAGTAATGAGTGTATTATAATTCAAAGTGAATAAAAAATAAATTATTTCAATAATTAATTTAATGGAGAAATTAGAAGTGGGTTAACCCTAAAATAAGGAAAGTGGGGCCAAGTGACCTAGAAGATGTTAATAAGGAAGCTACTTGGAGAGTATAAATAAGAGGCACGACTCTCTCATTTTAATCACACTTGAGCATATTGAATATATATATGTGTCTGAGGTAACCGAGGATATCTAAGCTGAAATTCTAAGGGAAGGTGAATAAAATAAGGTTGAAATGCAAGGAAGGATAAATTCTTTTGATTGTGCTTTCTAAGGTATGTTATTTACAGGTCATCTCACCATTTTCGCTATAAATTTTTTTCTATAATGATTCAGACCGTCAAATTTCTATTCCATTGAGAAAACATATCCAAGTATCTATGGTAAAAAATTCATCTTGTGGGTCATTGTATTTTTGGAGTTACACTCCGTGGAAAATAGGGGTTGTGGTTAATCCTAAAACTAGTAAAAAACAAGTGCTTCGGGTAAAAATGTCACAACTTCTTCATAACAGATCCAAATTCAGTGAAACCAAATGTGTTGGTTAGGATACAATCTGTAGTATGTTTTGTAACAATTTTAGATCAATTCAACAAATATTTCGTGCAGGTCACGCTTCTCTCTAGAATAAGCCAAAATTCAGCAAGGTATTCCATTTTTGCTATAACTCCTTTTCTGAGAGGTTCCACGTAGTGACACCTGGAGGAATTGCATAAAACACACTGAAGAACATTGTGTATCAGTTTCAAATATTTATACATTACAGGTACACATTTATGATTACTTCAAGTTATGGTTGTTGACTAATCCAAAACTAGGCATGTGAGACTAAATTTTTTTTTGATGAAAATGCTAGTCTCTTGTTGTTGAAGTTAAGGAAGGTTTGCAGGAATGTGATCATATACACCAAGTCTATTATAGAGATAAAAATCAGATTTGGATGATGAAATTGATGAGGGATTTTGGTTGAGGTACATGTTGAGTACATGGTTGAGACAAGTAGTTGATGAGTTGGCACATACATGAGGTGTATAGTTGATGATGTTGGTACATATTGATAAGTCATAGTTGATGAGTAGTTGACACATGATTGGTACATACTTGGTACATGGTTGGATGAACTTGTTTATGGTGCAGGTTGATTACAGGTTATTTGGTACAGGTTGGTGCATGGTTGATGCACTTGTTTATGGTACAGGTTGATTATAGGTTGAGGTACAGGTTGATGCATGGTTTAGATTTATTGGTACAGGTTTACAACGATATATCTCACAATGATAGGTTGATAGTAGTTCCATCATTCTACTTCTACTTCAGGGTGGTAGGATGGGGCAAGGACAGGTGGTTGTAGCCACCTTCCGGTTGTAGCTGGAGAACATAGGGGGTTGTAGCCTCCTTCTGGTTGTAGCTAGAGAATTGGGGAGTTGGAGCTTCCCTCAGGTTGTAGTTTGAGAAACTAGGGGCTTGGAGCCTCCTTCCAGTTGCAGCTGGAAAACAAAGGAAGTTAGTGCTTCCAATGAATGTAATTCTTCAATACATATAAGAAAAAACATTCCATGGTTTTCTCCCGATTTGGGTTTCCACGTAAAACACTGGTGTACTGTGTATGTGTATGTTTGTTCATTTGTTCATTTCTGATTTACTTTGCAGTTATTGGACGATAATGCTTCATTGATATAACACTGGGATTATATGGTTAAAAATGATTAAATTTCTCTATTATTGATTCACCCCCCTCTCAATATAATGTGAAGAAAATAGAGTGCAATTATTTTTTGATTTGTTAATTTTTGCAATCTGTTGTTTTATATGTCCAGGGGCGAAGATGATTATTTATCGGGGAACATAGTCGAAATTGACATGCACAACTTCATGACCTATGACCACATAAAATCCAGGCCAGTGTCACGACTCAACCTTGTAATTAGTCCGAACGAAATAGGGAAAAGATCTCTAGTATGTGCAATTGCAATAGGCCTGGCTAGAGAACCCCATGTTAATATTCCTCCATTTTTTATATATCATGTGTTAGGGTTTTCTATTAAGAATTCAAGTGAACCCTAGAGAATGAATATCGTGTCTATATGAATACAAATGCTTGTTTTTGTTGTAGTTACTGGGTAGAGCATCGAATATTGGCGACTATGTCAAACGAGGAGAAGAGTCAGGATGGATAAATATCTCCTTACACATAAATTTTGTAGGAGAGACCATTATTATTACACAGAAAATTGACAGACATAATAGGTCTGAATGACATATTAATCATATGGGCAAGAAGCTTGCGTTAGTTTGATTTATGGTCATCTTTCTTCAAGTTGATTTGTTCTTGTTAATGCATTATTTTATTTTGAAATTTTCATGGATTTGTCAGTTTAAAAAGCCCTGTTGGAGATGGATTGAAGCAAATTCACATGACTTGGATTGGGAAAAAACTCGACGAGTCTAAAATGGGGAGTCAACTTGGTGCAAAATTTGGCCTTAAGTCAGCTTATTGGAAAAATCATGGAACGTGAACTCAACAAAATTTAGGAATTTGGGGAATTGAAACCTGGTGGGGGGTATATCGGGCCTTTGTGCAGGCATCCCCTACTGCCCCCCTTGGATTAGCTAAATATGTCACATGTTTGGGGAATTGAAACCTGGTGGGGGGTATATCACCACCCTTTCTTGACCAACCAATTATGTCCTCGTTGAAAATTTGGGAACTTAATCTCCCTTATTAAAAAATCACGGAACTTAAAATCACAATATTTTGGGAATTTAATATTCCTTATTAAAAAATCACGGAACATAAAATCAAAAGATTTTGGGAACTTCTTTTCACTATTAGCGTTGCCCAATCAACACTGAAGTGGAATGTCGACAACACTAGGGACTAGGAACTTTTCCCATTGCATACACCAAGCTAATAGGCGGTCATGTCTCCTCCCTTTTGGAGAAGCTAAACATGTCACACTTTTGGGGAATTCAACCCTGGTGGAGGGGGTATATCACCACCCCTTCTTAACCAATCAGTGAAGCCCCTTGTGACAAATATTAGAACTTAAACTCAATAGCAACTTGATAATTTTAGTGATAACATTGAAAAACACGACAAATTCAGAAATAACTTACTAGTTTTATCAAAATGGGGTGAGTTTGACCTAAATTGAAACACAGACTTTCTAAGTAATTTTCATACTCAACGAGTCTTGTTATAGATTAGAAGTTTTCATGAGTAAAATTTTGTATGCTACAACTTTGGCCAAATGCATCAAGTACTAGGTTTCAATAAATAAATTGTTGTATCTAAATAATTTTCGGATAATTTTTAACGAGTAAATTTTAAATGGTCTCAAATTTCAATGACTAATTTTCAAAAATATCAGGTTCTCCCTATTTGATTTAGTGCTAGCTAATCAATAGTAAGGTGAAAAACCATTTGCACCAGGGGTAGAAACTTTGTGCATCACTATGCTCGACCCACTTATACTACCAAGATGATCCCGACTCTTCCAAAGGACTAAACATACCACAATATTTGGGGAAATTGACCCCTGGCAGGAGGGATATCACCAACCTCTCCTAACCACCAGTCAAGATCCTAGTGGCAGTAACTTTACAATTTGATAGAATTAGAATGGACACTGCAAAATAACTTTATATGTGAGTTTTAAATAAAATCAGTGCTATTTTTTCCACACAAGAAAGATACATACAAAGACACTCTAGTCAAGGCCAACCAATGCTCCAAATGAAGAGGCCTATTATGGTGATCTCGCAAAATATCTTTATTCCTCTAATATTTACTTCTCCTAAGTTGCATGGAAACATGTAAACATGTACAAGATTATCAAACGGGAAAGCCTGTAAATGTGAATCCCCCAAAATGGGTAGGTGAGGGAAACACGGTATATAAAATAAAAAAAAAATGTACACACACACACACACACACACACACACACACACACACACACATATAACACATTGTCTTGCAAGAAAATAAAAATGCTACACATAAATGACATTTTAGAAGGAGACCCATGTCTATATCAACTCTCATAGATGATTACATGATGAAAAATCCCATATCTTGGTGGTCTTGACTAATTCCAATCTCATACCATCATACATGATAGAATCCAGTGGAAACATTACAATCCTACCCACCCTGAAATCCTAAAAATTATCAAGTCTATTGAACTTTGAATGGGATACAACATTCTACTTTCTCCATATGAAGTTCGATGAGGTTGGAACCACTCTCAAACATCCTGAAACAATTAATGGTAATGTTAGATAAAGGATAATGTCAAATTTTACTTTAAGAATTTAATATTATGGTAATGTTAGATAAAGGAGAATGTCAACTTGAGAATGCCATCTTTTAGTTTAAGAATTTAATATTACCATTAATTACCAAGGTGACAAACTCCTCAAAGCATACTCTCCTTTATTTTTTTTGTCTTAAAGGGTCATTGGCATGGAGAAGGAAATATTTTCCTGTGTCCAACACCTCTCTTGGGCACTTATGTGGGCCCAAAACTTCCAAAAAAGTGGCCGAAAAATCACTTGAAATGACTGAAACGCCTTGGAAACACTGTCATCCATACCGTATGATGGTGTTTCCAAAAAGTTTTGTATTTGTTTTGGTTTTTCTAGACGTTTCAGGTACTAGGACATGGCCAAACTAGGTGTCTTCTGCAACTTATTCTATCTCTCTTTGAAAGTGTTTTGAAAAATATGTTCTGAGGGGATGTACCACAAAGAATGGATTTCCTTCTACTTAGGTGCCACTTTTGAGGGGTATCTTTTTCGCCAAAATGTTTCAGGACTTGCACTTAGCCTCATCCCTTTGGAATTCATGCCATGTGGGTGGCACAAAGCATAGTAAGAATAGTAATGAAAATTGGCATGCCATTTTATGTGCAACATTATTATCTTCTTTTCCTCTGTATCTTCGTCTTAAAAATCATTAATTGTTAATAACTTGCAATTATTTAGCTGAAATTCATATAATTATTTTCATTGCCAATAATGTAAAAAAAAATCTTGGGCATGGAATCGATCTTTGGGTAGTAAACATCAAAATGTAACTTTTTGTACTCATAGCTAAGCTAGAACTTAAAAAATCATGATTTTGTTTCACTATGCTACATAAAAGTGATGATATTAATTTTTTATTTATTACTAGGTCATTTTGTAATTTTGAGTAATTGGAAGGGGGGAATCCCTATGTTCTATTGTTGTAGAAAGTATTGTTTCAATGCATTTGAAGGTTAAATCTTGACTCCCTCATACATCTTATGTGATCCATGATAATTGTGAATTTTTAGGGCGGGCAATACCAAAAAGGGATGTTTTATACATTGTTCACAAGTTCTATATCCAAGTGAGCAATTTGACACTGGTATTGATATCTCAACTAATTGTTCTATCATTGGAGAAAAGTTTTTCTTGATTACACTCTGACAACCTTTTGTTAATTCAAGGTTTGAAATGTCTTACATTGTTGTCATCATTATTCTATTATGTGAAATCCTTCATTGAATCCATTGCTTTTTTCTCTTTAGTTAGAAATTAATGACCATAATATGGGATATAATTTGTCATCATTATTGAGTTTCTCATCTTTGAAGGTTGTTTTGTGTTTTGCCATTATATACCATTGCTCTAGATAGATTTAAATCTGAAATGTAATTATATGTTCATTTCTATATTTAACAACTTGCTTATTTTTTCTAGCAGAAGCTTTGGTAGTTTTGAAATATGTCAAACAAGTGCTACATGAAATTCCTTAAATGAGAATTAAATACACCATATTTATGTGTAATACGAGTTCACATGTATTGTACCATGGCTATTTATTTGTATTTGTATTTTTTTGTTTCTTTATTGTTGAGGTTGTATTTTTGTATTCAGTTATTGTTTAATCTTTTTTTATTCTTCCTTGGAAAAAAGTCATAACATTTTATTAGATATAAAAATTGTACATTCTGTAGATGCATTTTTCAGCATTTTCACAAAACTAAATTTACAATCCCTTTGGTATGCCGAGCATCCCTTCCTACCTACCTTCACATTGTTTTCTGAAAAACATTCTTTCATCTTTACAAAGAAAATTAGGTCGTTGTCATATATCTAGTCTATACCATCTCTAATGAAAAAAAGATGACGACCAATAGCATAAACTTTGTATGGAATCTCATTATTAATCCATCCTACAGCTATAGGGGTCCCACTGTAATGTCAAAAGAGGTTGAAATCCATTCAGTCTAACAGACTATTCTAGCAAAACTGTGTATGCAACAACAATATCATGTTTAAAAAAGAGAAACAACTCCGAATTGTATTGGCCTAAAAGGAGTTTGGAAAGATCATTACTCGACTTCCATTGGCAGGCCTGGTAGTCATGTACCCTCCTTAAAAACATTCCTCAGGTGGGCCTAGAAAGATTCTACTATCCTTAAGGCTTCTAAAATATGTTTCCAGCAAAACTCTGTATGAAAACTTGTAGCAAATTAAAGGACTTTTCTAGCAAATATGTGAATGAACCTCATATTCCATCCTACAACAACTGTAATATCAAACAAGGATGAATTTTTCATCTAAAACAAATCTTACTGAGTTTTCTTTGAGGAGCTTTCATCCCAAAATTTAAATAAACAAAAATACCTATAAAGCCTCATGAAGAAACCATACTATCTTTATTTTCATAATCCATTTTGATTTTGTCTAGATTAATCATTAGATTCCATAATCCACCTTGTATGGCTAGCCCTTTTTTATAGAAGGCCATGTAGTCAGCGCTTCACCATATTTCTGATTAATTGCATCCTCTTTTTGATTTGTCAAACATAAATAAGCTATGCTTAAGCTTAGGTAGACTTAGCCAAGGATATTAATCCATTCCAATTCATAATACCTTAGAGCTTACACATGGATATTATCTTCTAACTTTTGGTAACAAACATTATAATTTGCAAAGTTGTGACAACTTCCAGATTTATTGCAGGTATATCAAAGAGTTGGGTCCAACTATTCAATGTTCTTATTATTTCCATACAAATTTGCTTCCATCCATTCACATTGTATGCCTTTTCATAAGAACTAGGCTTACCAATAAACTATAGCTAGCAGTCCAAGGACATAACAATGACTTTGTCATTCTTATACCCCTGAAGAAAAACATAAAATTCAAGGCCATGATCACCCCCCTTCCATTGAATCATATTAGGTTGATTGTCCAAGGCTAACCAGAAATGCCAATGCCATCCTTGAACTCCTAGACCCAAGCTATATATAATTCCATATATAGACCTTCTTTGGACAATAGATTTGTCTCTGCATTTAGTTTTCTAGAACATGGATAATTTTAAGGATGGGAATTTATCTTAGAATGCAAAAACCTTGGCGAATATTACTAGTCCTTAATATGCGAAGTATTAAATGTTTGGTGATATTTTTCTAAAAAATATTCAAATTTCTAAGGATTTAATATAGTTTTTATAAAATCTGGGCTATTTTGAAAGTAAAATGATTTTATTCTATAGAATTTGGGTGAATCAATTTTAGAAAAAAATGGAAGTTGGTGAATAATTTTTTTGGAAAAAACATGGAAAATTAGTTGATGGGTGATATATAGCCCCTAAATTTTTATCTTCCCTAGATTCTATACATATGGAGAAACAACACCTTTGAAAAGGATGACCTCACCTATGTTAGTTGTTCTAGGATTGGGAGGAGGAGCAGGATCTCCTTCCTAAACCTACCAACCATCCAGTTTATGGACACTGAAGTATGAACAAAGACTTGTAGATGTTGCACTTAATCAACAATTTCGATGCTAAAAGATTTGCCATGTTATTAAAACCTTTCCCTCACCTTGATTTAAAGTGAAAGTAATGATCTTCTGACAGAAATAGCGCAACACTACCTACTCTACTTACCTCTACCTGCCTTTGGCTAGCTTCATCAAAACAACCCTTGGCCTCTCTCTTCTCTCTTAAAGGGTGCTCCAATATTATTTGTTTGACCCCCTTGATAGGTATCTTGAATCTTGATACTAGAAAAAGTAACTCTAATACGTTAAGCACATTGAAAGGAAGTCATCCCTTTATCTTGAAATATACTTGAGTTGCATGCAAGCCAAATACTCCAAGAATCCAACAATGGAAGGGATATATATTCTTTAAGCTCCTTATTTTTCATCCAGCGAGACACTCCCCTACAGATTTACCATTCCATTTTCCCTCGCAGCTAGTGATAAATTTCAGTTCTACCCAAATTGCCTTTGCATATAAACAATTATTCAATAGATGGTTGATTGTTTCCATTACCTACTTGCATAATGTATATATTATAGGTACCTATCGATTATGCCTTTGAAGCACTTCCAGGTCCCTATTGATTATGCCTTTGAAGAACCTCTCTGGTAAGCATCTTATCCATAAAGGAAATCCACATATAATTTTTTGATTTCAAAGGAGCTTCTAACCTCCATAAGGATTTCCACCACCAAATCTCCACTTCCTAAATTTCTTCTAAGACCAATGTTGTGTAGCCCAATCTAATCTCCAGTGTTGGGTTTTTAGACCAAACCAGGATGTCCTCTTTCTTTCTTATTTTTACATTTTTTTTTGAGGTAACATATCCCAGGGAAAACCACCTTGGCACTTCCTCTCATTCCGAGAATGGTACTCAGGGTAAACCCTAGATTCTTTAGGGCATGAGGTTGGGTCAACAATTTATGATAGATCATATATAGCTCATCAACAATTGGTGCTTTAAGAGAAAACATGACATACAGTGGGATTTGAACCCAGTTGGGGAGGGTAACAAATTCTCATCACAACCACTCGAGCTACACCCAATTGATGAAAACATACACATGGTTCCTTTTTAACTGGCCAATGTACCCATTCCACAACCCAATTTCCAATTTTGATATGCTTATACTCTCCCTTGTTTTCCACCTCTACTTCCATATTTTAGTAGAAGGATTCATTGCTTGAGATATCTTATGGATGCCTATACTTTGCATCTTTAAAATTTTCCATTGGAAGTTTATACACATCACTACTTTTCACCAAAGGATCTGCTCTGATCCTCACTTCCTCTCCATTTCCAATTTTCCATTGTAACCAATTGCTAGCTAAAGGAAAGGACAACATAATGACATTTTGCATTCAAGACATGTTATTCAAAGATTTATTACCCTTTCTTTTTCACTCTTCTACTGAGAGAGGAGCAATGTATTTCTGGACCATTGCCTAACTCCACAAACTATCTTTGTCTATTAGCCTCCACACACACTTGTCTGCCAAAGCCCTCCCAAAATAAGTGAATGTTCTTAAGCCCCCATCCTTCTACCTCCTTACGCTTGGCCAATTCCTACCATTTAACTAAAATGATCCCATTAGTTTCCCTCTTTCTTTTCCACAAATTTAAAACATTTCTTCTTGATAACCTCCAATCCGCATTTTGGGATAAAACCTATTGATTTCCAATAAACATTTATTGTCTCTAAGACAAAATTAACCAATGTAAGTCTACCTCCCAAAGTGATCCATCTGTTACACCACTGCTTGGTTCTAGACTCAATCTTATCAATTAGCCATCATTAGTCTCTTTTCTTGTATTCAATTGGTTTTAGATGAAAATCCAGGTACTTGAAGCTTTCTTGGAAGGCCATTGTTTGAAATTTTTTTATTTGTAGAACAACTCTTGTTTGCTCCTCCTCTACCCCATTAGGAACAATTGAAGATTTGTATAACAACTCTTGTTTTCTACTCCTCTACACCATTAGAAACAATTGAATATTTAACATATTAGCTTCCATACCTATAGGTTGTATATAATTCATAGTCATTTCCTAGACTAGGAAGTTAAGGGACTTCAAAGATCTTCCAAAAAGAAAATAAAAGAAGCATATGTTCTAATCTACGAGAGAGAGGTGAATACTCCATGTTCAATATACAAATAGTGTTCTACTCTACAAACCCTTATTGAATATGGGGTGGTCTGGACTCTGAAGTAGAGCCATGGCATAGAAGGATCCAACTTTTAGTATTTAAGTCCAATTTCTATCCCAATCTCTATGTGACATTACCTTTGTAAATGAATATCAAGCCTCATAAAGTGCACAAATATATGAAAGATGTGCTTGTTAATCAACCATAAGTATTTGAAATTTATGGTCTACAAATCCGTACTCACCAATTGATTATTTTGTTACATGACTTATCAATAACCATCCTGGATCCATCTTAAGCTTGGATCTATCATGCACCAAGAAGGATCAAATCACTTGAGGTGAAAACCTTTCCCCTTAATGTTATTATTATTGACATACATTAATATTTTTTTATGTGAAAAGTCGGCATGACATCAACATCATGGTCACTTGTGACACTTATACCCGATATTCATATTGTAATGTAGAATGTTCCTCTTAGCGCAATAAAACATAAAATATTATAATGTCATGAATAAATGACTACAAACCTAACTAATGTTTCTTGACTGTAGGTGAAACCATCTCTAACTTCATACTAGATATAGGTGACTATATAAGCTTTCAAAACAGAGTCAAAGTGATATTTCTACATGTCAGTGCTTCATGTTGCTTCTAAAGCATTTACAAGTCTGCATAAGGTTGTTAAAGTTGTCCTACAAGCACATAGACACATAATATTGTTAGTCTTCATCATTTCTTATTGGTGGAACTGGATTTATTTTGCCAAAAGTATGTTGGAATTAATAGTGAGAGGAAGATAGTGTATAAAAGATTAGTAATGATGGGTTGTTATAATTCCTAAGAAAAGGGGATTTTGTATCTACTGTTACACATGGCTTTTGGAATTTCATTTTTGGCCATTGATATTTAATCACTCCAATTTTGGAGTGATAAGCAGTGATTGTCTAACTTGCCATTTGTTAGAAACCCATACTATGATGGGAAACCCCACCATTTCTTTGTGTAAAATCACTAAGGCATCAAAAAAGGATTCTAATGTGAGACAATCTTTGCTTGACAAAGATGTATCAAAGACTACAAACTAGACTCAAGGGGATTAGTTTTCTACTCTTACAAAAAGGAGTTTTGGCATTTCATTCTTCTTCCGTTAAAATTAGACTTATTGTTATCTCTTGTGCTCTTTCACATTTGTATAGTTTCAATTTGAGATCTACTTGTTTCCTAGCCTCACTCAAAATGAACATTTAGCATATTGCATAAGTCCTACTCGATCAATAAAATCTTTTGTAGAGGTTAGTATGGCCTCAACTAGAATATTTTTGGTTATTACACGCATTTTTGGACCTTTAATAGTAATGAGGCTTTTGTTATCATAATTTATACACGATTTAATGGAGAGTTCAAGCTTCAAGCATTCATTCTCCAAAGTAAATCAGGAATAACCACATGTATATAGTAAACTACCTAGTGATACATTAGTATGGGAGCATTGAGGCATCACAAAGATATTCAAGTGCAAGACAATTTTTTCTTGTCAAGGATGTTTTAAAGGTTGCTCCCTAACTAAATCCCCAAGGGGGTTTGGTATCTACTCACAAAAATGTCATTTCCTCAATTTTCCATTAAGACTCAGATCTCTAAGGTTGTTCTCGTGGTAGAGGGACCTTTGGCATTTTCCTAGCCTCAATGGAAAGGTATTTTAATAGGCACTGGGGCTCATGATGTTACAAGTAGCAAGCAAGAGGCGAGGCATGTGGTAAGTATCTACCTCGAGAAAAAATAATTTTTTTTATGCGGAAAAAAGTTTCCATAAAAGTTCAATCTTGAGACTCCAAGGGTGTCCCGTTCCATCCTGATATGACATTCTCATGCTCACGTGAAACTCATGCAGAAAAGAGAGAGGAGGGAGAAAATAGAGTTTTCATTTAGAGGTCGAAATCCCCATGGTCATATGCTCATGTACCTGGATTTGGTATTGCAAATGGAGTTAATGGTGGGGCTTAATGAAAACTAAATGGTTGAAATTCCTGCTCCTGTTCAGGGGAAGGCAATGTTGATTAAGGAAGAGTTGGCTATGATGCAATTTAATGGTACCTATTTCTCCTAACAATTAGGCTATCAAGGATTGGAGCCCCTTGTTCCAGTGAGTAGGTTGGCAAGGAGGTTTTTTAATAGTGAGTAGGCTAGGAAGGCTACTGGCTAACTGTTGCAGTTATGCTCTCCTATTGAGGTATCAAGTTGTTATGGGTTTCACCTTATTGAACAACTAGGCTAGTTGTGGTCCCTGCTGAACCATACTGCCCTCAGCCCTATTGTAGTATGTAGGTTAGGAGTGTTTTGCAATGTTCCACCAAGTTTTTGGGATGCCGAAGCGTAGTAGGGGGAAACACACATGGGGGATGTGTGGAGACACTCCCCAAATTTTAAGGAAATTCATGGGGGATAGGGGGACATCGATATCTATAACATAGGGGTCTTGTCTCTAAAATTAAAATATAAAAATAAAAAATCCCAACATAACAATTCATCCCATGTAAATTCATCATTATGCAATGGATTCTTGGTTTGCAAAGTTTTTAAACCTTTTTATGTTTTTTTTATTTTTTGGGGTTTTAAAACAAAAATCATAACGAAATCACATAGGCGTCCCACATTTGAAGGGTGTGTGGGGGGGGAGTTGGAGGGACCTAGAAGCCCTTTGTTTTGTGAAACATGTATTTCACATTGGTAAAATGTTTTGTTGTGTGTTTCATTGACTTTTGCAAAATGGGGGGTGTGACGAAACGTTTTTCCAAACACCCTCCCATCACAGGGGGTGTGGGAGGCATGGGGGGCACACCCCCAACTCTGTGGGACATGTCCCTGTGGAACACTGGGGCTTTGAGTACAGCTTCTGTAAGGTTTGTAAGAAAGCTCACAAATTTTCTTTAGAAACTTTTCACATCATAACCTCAGCTTGGGGGTCTGGCTGTGGTATTTAAGTTGGAATGCCTATGGATGGATGGTGAAATCTCTCTTGGCAGCTAGTTTCTACAGTTTGATTTAGTTTAAGATGAGTATCACTCTTGTATGTTGCAGTGATGTCAATATTCTTTGGTGAAATGATCTCTCATGTTTGTTTGCTTGCAATTTTGAAAGTTGTTGCATTGTTCTAAAGAGCATGCTAAACCTGCAATTTTTGTGAAAACATATGATTATGTGCACAAAATTGTAAAATATGGATTACTATGCATGGCCAAATGGCATGATGAAACCAAAGAGTGCATACAATTGTGAAAATTAAGTGGATTTGGATTGTGAAGTTCAGTTAATCCAACCAAGTGAAGGTGCAGGCACACCACAAACTATCCTTTTTCTATTAATGTAGCTTGTATAGTCAATGTTAAACAAAGAAAACAAGAAACCACTTGAATCAAAATTACAGTTTGAAATGCAGAAGGCCTTCATTTCACAGATTACGTTTTGCTTTCCTAGGAAAAAGAAATATTTAATCATTGCACCAAGAGTAGTGAAGTTTTCTACAACCTAGTATGGGGGAGATGTCATCACGTTAGCATTAGGTTAGGTTAGATATTGTTACATTAAAAAACAAATTAAATTCAATGCTATTAAAAAAAATAACAACAATAAAAATAAAGTGCTCAATTAAAAAAAATAACAACAAAAAAAATAAAGTTGGCTCAATTAAAAAAAACATCTTAAACCCAGATTTATCAACCACTGAGAAGGATCAAATTTATTAATACTTGGCATGGAATGAAATGATAAAAAAAAATTACACCTTAAGAAATTTGATCCCTCTCGGTGCTTGATATACCTGGGTTTAAGATGGATGTACGCTGGTGCAAGACAATACATCAATGTGGGCATCTCATGATTTTTAGTTGACTTGTTAATCTCATAATCTAGAATATATGTTGGACAATATCACTATAATTTAACGAGAGATCAACATTCTAATATAATGAATAATAGAATCTTCATTGCATCATAAACTATTGAAAGATTAAACATGAATATTTTAGTGGTCCTTGATTTGATCATACACGTGGGAGCTTGTTTCTCATTATAAATACTTTTTGGGTTCATGTCAGATCTGAGGGGTGCATGAATGCCTATTTTACTAACTGTCAATGCCTTTTTTGATAACTTTTAATGCCTTTTCATCTTGGCTGGATGGGATGCAACTTCCCTTTGAATTTAGTTGTCTGACATAATTTCCTGTGCAATTTATAATGAATGCATATATATGCCTACTTTCCTAGGGTAAATAAATTTCTTGTAAGATTATATTCTTGTATATGCCAATTATTTTCGAAGAATAATCTAATGTTAGCCGTTTTACTGTAAATAAAATCATTTTTTGCATTGAATGGATCAACCAGATGAAAAGGCAGGCAATGGTAGCAAGAAAACATTTTTATCACAAGAAGACTTGGAGAAGATGGAGGGTAAAACAAACATATTTTGAGATGTCAGAAAATTGGTTTGCTTCCATACCTAGAATATCTCTAGTGTTTCAAGATTGTAATCACTAGTGGTGAACTTACAACATTGAGTTAGATAGTGACGATTTAGTGTAATTGTAGGAAACTTACAAAATGAGTAAGAATACTTCAGGGGTGAAAATTTTGTAATTTAGTCTGATATTCTAGCATGCTTATATCTAGCCTATCAGAAATCATCTAATGCGCTCTTTGTAAATATCTCTTTCTTCTTCAGGAGATAAATACGGTCATTGGAATATGTTAGATTATGGAAAAATTTAATAGAAGAGATTTTGTGTGCTATTGAGTATGTTATTTGAAATGTTGCATGATGTATAGTTTTAATTCAAAATCTACCATATCTAAAGACCTTGGATGTTATCAATGATGTTTTTTTTTACATTTAATGCTATAATATACTTTGAATAATCTGCTAACATGGATGTCTATTGTATTTTCAACTACGCTATCAATGGTAATATCGAGCAGTGTCAAAAAGCTAATGTGTTGAACTCTATAGATTAACATTTTTGATAATGACAACTCACTATAACGCATTGGTGCCTGGTACCCAAGGGGTAGCCTACAATATATTGGTGTCTTAGCGTACTTGACGACTTCTACAATCCATCAACGGGTTACAAGGGCACAAACTTGTAACCGTACTATACAGATTCAAATCTCTTTAAGGTTTAGTACATCTCTTCTAGACCCATCACAAAATATCAATACATCATCAAAAAAATATATATTGAGTCAAGCGAAATGAACTGCCTATATTTATATCTCCCAAAGATCCTGTTCTTTTGGCCTCTAAAATTAATCTTCTCAATCCTTCTGGAATCTGTAGTAATCAAGAACAAAAAGGGTGACATTGGGCACCCTTTCCTTAAGCCTTTGAATGGATAGAAAAACTATGATGTCAAGCCATTAATTAGTGAAATATGGAATGTAATAATATCATATATAATGTTCTCTATATTTCTATCTCTTAATAGTGGAAAAAGGGAAATGGGAATAATCTCAATGGAAAAGTACTGCTATCTACACCATATTTGATCAGTACTAGGTTGTGGTAAATTGTTGAATATGCAATATGAATAAAGGATCACAATAGGATGGATATGTATCAATGGTGTTAATCAGTGCCATATCTAAGCATCACCAATAAGATATCGACATGCAATGGGATTCAAAGTAATATGAATCACCAAGTAAGTGATCTATAAGTCATAATTCATAGTGGATTCATAAATTCCACTCATTTATTTATCAATGGATAAATCCACTATTACTTGTACATGATATCAAACACCTCCTTGATTTCACCAAGATATTATCGAGAATATATACCATTAGAAACATTTCCACACTAAGAACACATATTATATTAGTGTACATTACATGTGTTAAGCCCATAAAGAAAGTGAAAGAACTTATATTGAACTAAACTCAAGCTATTGCTACTACTTATTAGGGAAAGACCTTAAAACCACAGACTAAGGCAAGCCAATTATTCCAATTTGTCCAATTTGTCCCAATTATTCCAATCCACCTTGTCTCCAAAGATGAAGTTATCTGACTTGAAGATGTATTCATGGTTACTAGATCAAACACTGCCCATGGTCTTGGAATATATGCCCTTTTTTATTTTTTGGACTTGGGGAATTTTTTAAGGTGGTCATTGTTTTTGAAGGTTAAGGGGGCTTTGCATTTCATGTTCCCAACCCATAGACTCATCCTTGCAAGAGACTAATACCAAGCTACATAATGGAAAAACTATATCGTGGGATATTATTACTTAGTTTAATGAGCAAGTCACATCTTTATAGAAGTATAACAATGAAATACCCAATGAAATTACTTCATTGTAGGACAATAAAACCAATATTACTAATGCCATTGATTAATTACATGATACTAATGAAATAATTCAAAATGAAGTTAGTTCTTTGTATAACAATACTTCTAGTCTTCTTGAGAAGAATATTTTGTACAAGAAACTAATATCCAAGTTCAAGATGAGATCAATTCAATATAGAACTATATTCCCAACTTTGTCTAGGGATTAACAATTGCATATAGCCTTCTGACAATACATGTTGTTGTAGAAGTTTCTAAGGAACTAAGATGCCGCCATATCTAGCCACAAAATGAAGAGGATAGAAGACTTGGAGATCACTTGAATTTGTTTTATGTCCTGCCTTTAGTGCATCCCAATGAATTTTATGGACATACGAAACAAAGCCACTTTATTTTGCTATGATTACTTCATTCTATTCTGCCATATTTACCAGCCCAAGATCAACCCTTGCAACTAGTATCTCCTTGAACAATCTTGAAACCATAAGTAAGGATTGAGAGTGATCATCCCCTTCCCCTGTTTTATCCATCTTAACTCATTGAAGCATTCAAGATTTTCCTTAATGGTTAGGAGTGGCTATCCCCTTAAGGATTTTCTTGGCTAGGGTTTAGTTCTAGGGGTTAGAAGTGGCTATCCCCCTAGGGTTTAAAACATAGTTGTCTTGATATTGTGCTAGTATATCTTGAAGGGATAGGACAACACCTACTGTTTATGAGGGGATAAACTCTAGGGTTTTCTCTCCTAGGAGGTTGACCTAGGCTTATGAGGTTATAATCCTATGATAAAATTTCAAGTCTTATTTTTCCCTCGGTCTCCATTGAAGAGCTACATTAACTCCATATGCCCAATGAAAATACATTGATCTCGAGACCTCCAAGTACTTTCTTCAATAGTCTAAATCTACCCAAATGCATTTTTCTCGGACTTCACTCTCCACATTGAGATTCCTTTCCCTAAGTCCTCACAATATTAATTGAGGGAAACCCCCTTTAGTCGGAGGAAAGTTGGCTTGAAGTTAAAGAGGGTTGGTGAGGTGACATGGGCCTTCCCTCTAAGTTATGCATGATTTCACTTGAGATTTCAGACTTTAGCTCAACAATTGTGAGTTCATGTGATAACACACCCGAGACATATCCTAGTGATCCTAAACCTCATTAGAAAAGACCCCCTTTACCATTGGAAGTTAGTCCTCCTCCTCAACCAACCTTGCCCAAGACCGATGATATAGATTTAAATATTGATATGGCTAGTATCTTAGCAAAGGTTAATGTACCTATCCCTCTCAATATTGATATTGTATTTTTTTAAATACCTACAACACAGTCGCTATTGCGACGTCTCAGAGTGTCGCTCCAATAGCAACCATGTTGGAGCTGATACCTCTTAGCGTCGCTCTTTCGAGCTCCAAGACCGATGATATAGATTTAAATATTGATATGGATAGTATCTTATATAAGGTTAATGTACCTGTCCCTCTCAATATTGATATTGTATCTTTTTTAAAATACCCACAACACAGTCGCTATTGTGACATCTTGGAGTTTTTCTCCCATAGAAACCGCGTCGGAGCTGATACCTCTTAACGTTGCTCTTGCCACCTCCAATACATCTCTCTTTACAGCTCCAAGACCTTGCTCTTTCCAACTCCAAGATGTCAGTCTTTCCACCTCCAAGAGTGTCTCTCCCATAGCAACCACGTCACAGTTGATACCTCTTAATGTTTCTCTTTCCACCTCCAAGACGTATCTCTTTCCACCTCCAATATGTCGCTTTTTCCACCTCCAAGACGTCTCTCTTGCCACCTCCAAGACGTCTCTATTTCCACCTCCAAGCCATCTCTCTTTCTACCTCCAAGACGTCGCTCTTTCCACCTCCAAGACGTCGCTCTTGCCATGTCTAAGATGTCGGTCTTGCCACCTCCAAGACATCGGTCTTACAGCGACTATATGGGGTTTGGATAGTCAAATTCGAGATGACACGTGTCCGCATGAAACGTCGCAATAAAGATGAGATCTATGTCGTTAGAAAAGAGATGTCATGTGAAACGACGTTTGATGGGGTCTGTTGTTTGTCATTCTCCCGACAATATAAAGTGGAAATTGCGTCGAACACGCCGTCGAAATTTGACCCAAATATACTAGTGCATGGCCTTGTTCCAAAATTCATCCTTGTTGGCCTCTTCAAAATAGGTTGGTTCAATCGTATATGTGAGTGCTAGGTGTGTTTGTTCTGGTGAACTAATTCTTCTTCTAGTATCAACTCACGCGTCTTTGTTTCCGATAATTTTATCTAAAGGATGATTATTTTGTACTCATCTGCTAGGTGCTTTTGGAGTTACTTGTTGAACTTACTCTTTTGTTTCTGTCAGATCCTCTTCATCTTCCCATTCTTTTTCATCTTTTGTTTCTTCTTCGTAAAGTTGTTCCATTGATTCATTTTCTTCTTCCTTTAATTCTTGTCTACTTGTTTCATCAATTGTTACGTTAATGCTTTCC
Source organism: Picea engelmannii (assembly GCA_009831015.1). Lineage (NCBI taxonomy): Eukaryota > Viridiplantae > Streptophyta > Pinopsida > Pinales > Pinaceae > Picea > Picea engelmannii. Next base: position 250,841 of record ML783652.1, read on the forward strand.
ACCACTTTGTCCAATCTCAGGTTGTAACACTTGTATGCTTTTCTTGTACTTGAGTAACCAACAAATAATCCTTTGTCCACACGAGATTCAAACTTTCCCATTCTGCCATATTCTCTTTTGATGTAGCATTTTCTTCCAAAAACTCTGAAGTGCTTTACATTTGTTGGTCTTCCTTTCCATAGCTCGTAAGGAGTTTTGTCAGTGTTGTTTCTGAGCATTACTCAGTTTTGAATGTGAACTGTTGTATGCACTGCCTGTGTCCAAAATATATCTGTCAATTTGGAATCCATTAGCATTGTTAGAGCCATTTCTTGTACTATCTTGTTCTTTCTTTCAACAACTCCATTATATTGAGGTGTCCTAGCAACGGAGAATTGCCTTTTTATTCCATGACTGCTGCAGTAGTCCATAAATTCCTTTGAATTGAACTCTCCTCCATTATCGGATCTCAAGCATTTGATTTTTGAATCCATTTCATTTTCAACCATTTTCTTGTAGATCTTAAAGTTTTCAAAAGCTTCTGACTTATTCTTAAGAAAGTAAACTGCGGTCATTCTTGTATAATCATCAACTAATAACATAAAATATTTCTCACCTTTTAAGCCCATTGTTGTAGTTGGTCCAACTAGATCAGTATGCACAATTTATAGTGGTCTTGTCGTTGAATATTCCTTTGATTTGAACCTGGTCTTTGTTTTCTTTCCTTGTTGACAATGCTTCCATAAAGTGTTGGTTGGTTTCATGATCTGGGGCATTTCTCTGACTGCTTCTCTTTTGCTAAATTTGACAAGGTTATCAAAATGTATGTGACCCATTATTCTATGCCATAGCCAACTTTCATCTTCCTTTCCTAGAAAACACTTTTCATTTCCAATTTTACTTAACACATATATGTTGCTTGAAGTTCTCGGCATTGTAGAAATCAATTTTCCTGAACCTTCTTTTCTTATCTTTCACTTTTGTGAATCGAAAGTAACGTTATGACCTTGGTCACACATTTGAATCACACTTAAAAGATTATGTTTAATATCTTCTACTAGTAGAACATTTTCTGCCTTTGTATTCTTGTTCCCAATTCTGACTGTGCCTTTTCCAATGATTTTGGTTGAATCGTCATTTTCGAAGGAGAATGATCCATCTCTTTCCTTTCGTAATGTAATAAACCTGTCTCTATCACCTGTCATGTGTTTTGAACACCCACTGTCAACATACCAACCACGTTTCTTCTTCTTATCTTGTAGAGCGAGTGTGCATTCTTCATTGCTATATTGATCCTTCTTTCTTATCCATGTCCTTTTCTTAGGTTCTTGTCTATGATTGATGTTATTCTATTGCAGTTCTCTAGGAGGGACTTTCATTCTGCAATGTTTGGTCATGTGTCCAAAATTGTTACATTTGTAACATTCCACTTCAGTGCTCAAAGATTCAAACCTGTTGCAACTTCTTCTCTGTGTTTCACTACGGCTTCTTTGATAACCCCTTTGTGTATGAATTTCAAAGTTGGTTTTGTTCCTATTGTTAGCTCTGCAATTCACAACTTTATATCCAAAATTATTACATGCATAACATAAACCAAAAAATATAGTTTGATACCTAGGAGTTGAATATCTTCTGAAATAAGGTACTCTTATGAATTCTTATTCTTCTTGAGGCCTATCTATCAGTTGTTGATTCTTAAATTTGAATCTTATCGGTGGAGGAGTGTCCCTGTAATATTCCTTGTAGATCTTCTTATCCCCCTTGATTGTTTCTACAAATCTTTTTGGATATGTTTCTTTCTCTATTGTTTTGGAGCTTGATCCTTTTTCTATCTGATTGTATCCAAGTCCGGACTTGTCATGATGATATTTTTGACTGTTCATAATGTCATCCAAAACTTTTGAGTTGTTCTGCATATTTTTCTTTTGAAGATCATTTCTTAATATGACAATCTTTGCTTCAAAATTTCTAACGATCTTGTCTTTTTCTTCTAGTTGTTCTTTGAGTGCTTCTTCAATTCTTTTATCTTCTTCTATTTGAACCTTCAAATTTGTGATCATTTGTTCTAGTTCTTGAGTGTCTTCTTTCTTGTCTAGTTCTTCTTGTATTTTCTTATTTTTCTTCTTTTCTCTTATGATAACTTCTATGGCACACATTAATTCCTCTCAGTAGTCAACTTTTGCCTCTTTGATTTCTTCTTTGACTTCTTCATATTCTTCTTCGGAGTCTTCTTTATCAGAGTCTTCTACTGCCATGAATAGAACTCTTTCTATCTCACTGTCACTGACTTCATCTTCATCTAATGATGAGATGTCTTCTTTGGTGCATAAAATTTTCTTGAAAACTTTCTTTGTCATTCTTTTTCTTTTATATGTTTGTTTTCCTTTTGAGTAACCTTCATCATTTCTCTTTTTCTTATAAGGACCTTTGTTAGAAAAATGACCAATACCATCACAATTAAAACAAATTAAAGGAAGATTACCTCTACACCTACCGTTGGTTCCCTTGTTCAGTCTTTTGACAAAGTTGGCCACTTCTTCATCATCTTCTGATACATCACTGCTGCTGCTATGCTCTTATTTTTTCCTTCCCTTTTTCTTTGAATTTTTGGATACTTTGAAGGCTTCTTCTTTTAAATTTGGATTTTCCTATTCAGTTCTCATTTCATATGCTGTGAATATTCCATGTAATTCCTTCATGCTTATTGAGTTTAGATCTGATCTTTCTTCTAGTGCTGATATCTTAGGGTCAAATCTCATAGGAAGAGATCTTAGTACTTTTTGAACAATTACAGATTCTTTGATTTCTTCTCTCAATCCTATGATTGCATTTACTGTTTCATCAACTCGTAAAAATTAAGTTGCAATATTCTCATCTTCCTTCATCTTAAGTTGTCTAAATTGATCTCTGCAAGTTTGAAGCTTTGTTGCTTTGACTTTTGAATCTCCTTCATAAATATTTGGAAGTTTGTCCCAAATCTCTTTAGAGAATTTATAATGTGCAACTTTGGTGAATACCATTTCACTAAGACCATTCAGAAGTGCATTTTTGGCTTTGGAATTATTCTGACCGAGTTTCACTGCTTTATCATTTGTTGGCGGAACTGCTGGTATTGTGTATCCATCTACAATTGATTTCCAAATTTCAAATCCATGTGCCTGTATATATGTTTTCATATTTATGCTCCAAAATGCATACTTCTGTCCATTGAACTGTGGTATTTCATTTTTATACAAGTTGTTTCTCTCCATGATCTACCTTTTAGTGGTTAAACTGATTTATGAAGGAACCTTCTCTGGTACCAATTNGTGAATCAGTAATAGAGAAATTTAATCCTTTTTAACCATATAATCCAAGTGTTATATCAATGTAGTATTATCATCCAATAACCACATAGTAAAAAAAAAATGAACAAATGAACAATCATACACATACACAATGCACCAGTGTTTTACGTTGAAACCCAAAGCGGGAGAAAACCACATAATGCTTTTTCTTATATGTGTTGAAGAATTACATTCATTGGAAGCACCAACTTCCTTTGTTTTCCAGCTGCAACTGGAAGGAGGCTCCAACACCCTTATTTCTCAGGCTACAACCTGAGGGAAGCTCCAATTCCCCTATTCTCTGGCTACAACCAGAAGGAGTCTGCAACCCCCTATGTTCTCTGACTACAACCATCTGTCCTTGCCCTGTCCAACCGCCCTGAAGTAGAAGTAGAATGATGTAACCATTGTCACACTATCACTGTGAGATATACCAATGTAAACCTATACCAATAAACCTGAACCAATCATCAACCATGCATCAATCTATACCTCAACCTGTAATCAACCTGTACCATAAACAAGTGCATCAACCATGCACCAACCTGTACCAAACAACCTGTAATCAACTTGTACCATAAACAAGTGCATCCAACCATGTACCAAGTATGTACCAATCATGTGTCAACTACTCATCAACTATGACTCATCAATATGTACCAACATCATCAACTATACATCTCATGTATGTGCCAACTCATCAATTACTTGTCTCAACTATGTACCCAACATGCACCTTAACCAAAAGCCCTCATCAATTTCATCATCCAAATATGATTTGTAACTCTGTAATAGACCTGGTGTATATGATCACATACCTACAAACCTTCCTTAACTTTCACAACAAGTGACTAGTATTTTGATCAAAACTTTCTTTAGTCTCACATGACTAGTTTGGGATTAGTCAACAACCCTAACTTGAAATAATCATAACTATGTACTTGTAATGAATAAAGATCTGAAAAAATTACACAATGTTCTTAAGTTTGTTTTATGCAATTCCTCTAGGTGTCACTACATGGAACCTCTCAGAAAACGAGTTATAGTAAAAATGGAATACCTTGCTGAATTTTGTTTTATTCTAAAGAGCAACCTTATAGAGCATTCCCCACACGGAATATTTGTTGAATGGTTATGAAAATGTTACACATAATAATACATACTGCACTATAACCAAAACATTTGGTCTTACTAAATTGGGATATGTTATGAAGAATTTATGACGTTTTTACCCGAAACACCTGTTTTAGATTAGTTTCAGGACTAGCCACATACCCTATTTTCCATGGAGTGTAAATCCAAAAATACAATGAACCACAAGATGAATTTTTTACCACAGATACTTGGATATGTTCCCTTAATGGCCTATCAATTTCATGGTCTGAATCATTCTATAAAAAAAAATTATTGCGAAAATGGTGAGATGACCTATAAATAACATACCTTAGAAAGCATCATCAAAATAATTTATCCTCCCTTGAATTTCAGCCTTCTTTTCTTCACATTCCCTTTGGTTACCTTAGTCATCTATACATATTCAATATTCTCAAGTGTTATGTAAAGTTAGAGAGCCTTTCCTCTTATTTATACTCTCCAAGTAGCTTCCTTAGAAGCATCTTCTAGGTCACTTTGCCCACTTTCCTTATTTTAGGGTTAACCCACTTCTAATTTCTCCATTAAATTTATTATTTAAATAATTTATTTTGTATTAACTTTGAATTTAGTACACTCATCACTTCACTTTATTATTTACCTTCTAAAATCTCTTAAACCACTTTGACTACTTTAACCTTTTGGGGCTTCTAGATGCAATATGAGGGTCCTCCAACTTCACAAGGCCATAACTCTCAAACCGTGAGGAGTTATGTGACGTTCCACATACCACAAGAAATGGAATAACATCTAATATCCATATATAATAGTATTATATACAAATATATAAAAAAATCATACCATTATCCATCAAACAAACTTGGGTCCATTACCCAAACCTGGGTTCTCCAACTTCTCATGGCCATAACTCTCTAACCATGAGGAGTTATGTGACGTTCCACATACCACCGAAAATGGAATGGAATTTAATATCCATATAGAAAATTATTACCTTCAAATATATTAAAACTCATACCATTATACATGAAACAACTTTGGGTCCATTACCCAAACCTTTGTGCTACCAGAATTCACTATCAGACTTTCTTCAAGGGTTGACATCAATGACAACCAACCTTAATCAACAACACTATTGTTTTTTACTCTCAAAAGTGTGAAATAAGAAGTGAAAAGTCTGTTATAATGATTTCTACAACTATCAAGACTCTTAATAACATATACATTGTAGCTGAAGTAAAATGAGAGAAGTGTTGCATGTGACAAATAGATCAACACTGGATTTGTCACAAAAGAATGGGACAAGTAAATTTTGACAATCTGATAAAAGTCAGCAAGAAGCAAGTTGCAAGGGATATGCTCTTAATTGTAAAACCCTTAGATCCCATTTGCAAACATTTCCAACATGGAAAGCAGACCAGAGTCATCTTCAAAACAAAGGAGAATTCAACCTCAAATCCTTTGCAACTCATTCATACTAGTCTCAGTGGACCAACCATAACCAAAATCTTGTAAGGTGAGCACTACTTTATGCTACTTATAGATGATTACACTAGAATGACATGGGTTTCCTTTATAAAGAATAAGTCAAAATAAATTGATAAATTTAAGTCAAAATAAATTGATAAATTTAAGGTGTTTAAAGAACTAGTAGAAAATGAAACTGACCTTAAAAACAAGTGCTTACGATAAGATAATGGAGGTGATTTTACCTCAAATGAATTTTAAGAATTATGTGAGATGCATGGAATTAGAAGACAATTCTTAGCAGCCAAAACACCACAGTAGAATGGTGTGGCAGAAAGAAAAAAAATATGTTCGTGCAAGAAATAGCAAGAACTATGTTAATGACTCCAAACTATCAGATATGTTTTGGAAAGAAGCAATACATATTGTTGTTCATATTCTAAAAACATGTTTTCTTAGAAAAAACCAAGATAAAACACCATATGAATCGTGGAAAGGTAGACCCACAATAATTAACTATCTCAAAGTATTTGGGAATAAATGTTACATAAAGAGAAGTGGAGAGCATTTGGGTAAATTTGATTCCAGAGTAGATGAGGCAATATTTTTAGGTTACTCATTTGACAGTAAAGACTATAGATGCTACAATATAAGGTTAGACAATATAGAAATTATTACAAATGTGAAAGTATATGATGAAAAGTCATATTTTACAAACCGGATTTCAAAAGAAGCAAAATGCATAGAAGAAGATGATTTTTTGCAAGAAGGATGACATGAAGAGGAACAACAAAAACAAGAAGAATAAGAGGAAGAAAAAAAATAAGAACAAAAAGAAGAAGAACATCAAGAAGAAGAAGAACAAGAAAATAAGGATCATCAAACATAAGAGGAATATGGAACAAAAACACATGACACAAAAACTCCTTCGACGTATGTACAAAAGAATCATCTTGAAAGCCAAATTCTTGGAGATAGGAGTGTAGGACCCCAAACAAGGAGAATAATAAATAATCAAGTAAACTTTTCCTTACTATATACAATAGAGCCTCATAACTTTGAAGAATCCAACCAAGATAAACATTGGATCAATGCCATGAATGATGAATTGGACCAAATCGAAAAGAACAAAACCCAAGATCTTGTTCCTATTGAAATATTGTAACTTCGAAGAATACTCTACCTAAGAGGGAGTGTTGAATAATATTATTATATTATATTTTTTAATTAGGCCCTATTGTGCCTTTGTAAAAGTCGTGCCTTTTGTGCCTTGACAATTAAATGTAAATTGAAAGGGTAAAGTGACAGGTCGACCCAGACCTAATTAAGGGAGGCCAGACTACTATTTATAAAGGAGGCTAGCACCTCATTTGCACACTCACTCATGTGCTCTGCAACAAGAAGAAAAAGTGTGCAAGTCTTGGAGGAGTAGATGCTACAACTGGGGGTGACATCAAGGAGGGTTTTGGTCTATCTCTTGGTATCTCTTTGTTAAGTGGTGCACTACTCTTCCTAGTGAAGGGGTAGAGGAGGATCTTATGTTTGGTTTTTGGTCTATCTATATTGAGGAAGTTTTTGTTGGGTTTTCTTCCCCATGAGGGTTTCCCAGGATAATCTGTGTGTCTCTATTGTTTCTCTGATTTCCTCTCTTTCAGTGATCTTATTTATGTAGCTAATGTGCTAAATGATTATAATAATAAAGAAGAGTCGTAATTGTGAGATGTATAAGTAAAAATTCAACATGGTATCAGAGAAGGCTTGAAAGACATCAACTCACAATTTATAAGAAGTGGCTAGCTTCAACACACCCTCTCCAAGATTCATTTTCAGTATTGCAGCTGCTACAAAATCAAGGTTTTTGCATAAACCCTAAGTGTGACTTTTTTCTTGTTTGAGGAGGACGTTGGAGAAAGTAAACACACCTAGGAACTATCCCTGGGAGGGCACATCTATTCCATGGATCAGAATTATGAAATTAGAAGTTTGAGAAATTAGGGTTTCCTCATAAAACCGTAAGTTGCAGTTGTAGTACTAGTTGTAGTTGTAGTTGCAATACCATTTGTAGTTGTAGTTACAGTATTATTTGTAGTATCGGTTGTAGTTGCAATGCCAGTTCCTTCATGCCATTTTCACCACTATTTGTAGTTCCAACACCAGTTGCAGTGAGTTTTTGTGAAGTGTTGGGACTGATTTTTATTATCCTAGTGCAACTTACCCTAGCAAATCTCTAACTACCTTTAAATTACAAGTTGCAACACCTTTGAAGTTTTAAAGGTTTGTTCTTTATTTCCAGTGTGTCGGATGGTGCCACTACCTGTCGATATTGTGAGAGGTATGTACTTACATATGTTCAAACTATATCATTATTCTAAAGGGTATTTGCAGGGGAAATTATATTTTTTCTAAACAACAATCGTAGATCCAGAAGGATCTCAGATCCAACACATTCAGAGGAACATTGCACCTCGAGTTTGATAAATTTAATATGTCTCTATTTGTTATGATCTTATCAACATCTAGATTGTATTTTGATCTATTGAATTTATGACTATCAGACTAACCATTGGTCAAAATTAAAGTCAAAAGTATTAGATTGATTAAGGTTGATATTATAGAGGTTATTCTCTAACTCAGATTTCTGTCAAGAAAGCATATTATCTTAGTACATAGGAAATGTTGAAGAGAATATTTTTCATCTTGAGTGAAGGAGACTTGGAAGAAAAGAAACAACACTCATTCTTGAGGACAAGACTACATGTTCCATGTTTGATTAATTAAGTTGATAAGATTAAAATTTGCACATGCCAAATTTGATAACTGCCTCATTACAAGTAAACAATATAGTTGTAATAGAAAATTTTGAAAAGTTTTATACTTGGTAGCATGTGGGTATTATTGAGATAAATGCTTATTGTAATCATTTACCATATATAATTAACATCTCCTCTAGGATAAACTTCTTGTTTTGTTTCCAAGTTACCATGGAGGAATGATTGATCACAACACTAGAAGAGTGTTTCTCTCATTTCTTATTATTGTATTTCTTACTTTTTACCTTTGTTTTAGGAAGATCACAAGTGATATCTGTGAAGGAGATATTGTGACGATCGTTCTCGCTATTGATTTTATTATTATTATAAAGAGTATTATTCTTGTCCATTGTTTTTCCCCTATTTCTCTTGTTCTGCACAGGTCACAGGTGATAACCTTGAGGGAGATATAGTGATAGATGCAGGAAGAAACATATTAGATGAGACATGGATCAGACTATCCAAGTTGAATACATGGCCTTATACATACATGTATCGAAGAAGAAGAAGAATAAGCTACTTTTTCTAGATACAAAACATCTCATATGAAGATAGAACATGAGGAGCAGAAGGATCCAAATATAATAGAACAAATCCCTCTAGTGTAGTTGATCACTCTTCAGATCATCAGGAAGAGTTAGTAGAGCCATAAGGGCCTACCCCTAATCAATGTAGTAACTAGGAAGAGACCAACATGGTCCCATGACACTTTGTAGTATGCAAATGCATATAGCATTGATGTTCCATATCAGAGTGAGAAGATGGCTCCGAAGATTATATAGACTCAGAGGGAGTCAAGCTTCAAAGGGAGCATGGAGAATCAGAGTGAGCCTGATCTCAGAGAGGATCAAATGGGAAAAAGAGACGTCTTCCAGAATGGAAAAACATATGCCATGATTTTAGAAAACTAGATCATAACTTTAGAGACTTCTAGGAGATGTGAAATCTCTTGGGAAGATTCCTTTGTTTTAATGACAGAGGAGGAAGTCAGTCAGAAGGAATGGGATATGGATTTTTCCTTCAGACTATAAGGGAAGTTAGTGGTGACTTCCAACATTGATCTAACACATCAAGCATGTTGCAGATAAAAATATAAATATGTACAAAGCCTAATTTGTGTCCATAGGATTCCCCTGGCAAGAGGGAGAAGACTATGACAAGACACTTTCTCCAGTAATAAAAAAAAGTATATATAGAACAACCATGATCCATTGAAAGAAGTCGATGTAGTATGAGATTCATAGGGAGCAACTGAATATGCCATCATGATGGAGTAGAGGAGCTACTCTTAGAGTTTAGTAGCTATAGTGAGAATGGAGAAATCATTCTCAGTTTCGAAAAAAAGTAGATGCAGGTGCAGAGTCCCAGTTCTAGAAGGAACAATTTGTAGATAGAATAGGGGACATACTCTCAGGAAGTGAGACAGAAAGTGATTTATAGAAAGCACATAGAACCAACAAATGATTATGTAGATTGATTTGAAGCTGATCAAGTGTACCGGGTTGGTACAATGTGATGCAAAAAATTGGTTTCAAAGTACAGGACATGAAGACTCATGTATGCAAGTTGAAGAAAGATCCAAGATATTGGTAAGGAAGGATTGATAGTTTTCTTATGAGCTTGGGATGGAGGTGCTTCGAAAAAAAAAACACTTCAATATGTTGTTTCAATTTAGGGTCAACCATGACTTCATGGCAAATAAAGAAAAAATCTAGAGTATTTCTCTCAGTACAGAAGAGTCAGATTGCATTGCAGCATAATCCACCAATTGTGAAGCCATATGGCTTCAAAAGTTGTTGATAGGTATATTTTGACCTAGATATGGATGCTACCATGATCTTTTGTGATAACCAAAGTTGCATAAAGATGACAGAGAACCAAATGTTCCATAATAAGACAAAGCACATTGAGATTCAATACCACTACATTCGTTATATGGTATAGAAGGGAGTTGTGAAGCTCCAGTATGTTGGCACAAATGACCAGGTAGAAGATGTGTTGACTAAGTATCTGTCTCGCGTGAAGTTTGAGTACTTCCGAGAAAAGTTTGGTGTAGTTTGAAATGAATTCTCTCGAAATGGGGAGTGATGTTTATGATACTGTGTTATCCTGATGACCCGCATGGAAGCTCATTAGGATTTATATCCCAAGGGATTGATCATCCTTGGATAGATCACGTAAGGTCCATATGAATGGTCTATCAGAGTGCCTATGTATGTATATACTTGTTGTGGTCAGTAGTGTGGCAACTCATTAGGATTTATATCCTAGGGTATTTTATTATCCCTAGACAGATCCCGTAAGGTACAGATGGACGGTATGTCAGATTTCCCATTGTTGTTGTTGTTCTTGTTTTTGTTGATGCTTCTGTCTCATTATGTTTCCATTGATGTTGTTGTTCCAACTTCATGCTATTGATGTTGTTGTTCCAGCTTCGTGTTGTTGATATTGATGTTCCAGCTTCATTTTGTTGTTGATGATGATGTTACTCCAACTCTGCGTTGCAGATGATGACACTGCTCATTATTACTAATGTTGATGATGAGAAACAATTTTGATGATTTATAGATATGACAGACAATGTTCTAGATGTTGATGATGACGTCTGCTCCTCTTGATAGTGTATTGAGTCCAGTCAGTTTTTATTGATGTTGTTAGTAGAATACCCTTCTTGTTAAGGGGGATTGTTGAAATATTGTAACTTCGAAGAATATTCTACCTAAGAGGAAGTGTTGACTAATATTATTATATTTTATTTATTAATTAGGCCCTATTGTGCCATTGTAAAAGTCGACCCTTTTGTTCCTTGACAATTAAATGTAAATTAAAAGGGTAAAGTGACAGGTCGGCCTAGACCTAATTAAGGGAGGCCATACTACTATTTATAAAGGGGGATAGCACCTCATTTTTGTACTCACTCATGTGCTCTGAAATAAGAGGAAAAAATGTGCAAGTCTTGGAGGAGTACTTGCTGCAACTGGGGGTGACATCAAGAAGTTTGTTTGTCTATCTCTTGGTATCTCTTGGTTAAGTGGTGCGCTACTCTTCCCAGTGAAGGAGCAGAGGAGGATCTTCTGTTTGTTTTTTGATCTATCTATATTGAGGAAGTTTTTGTTGGGTTTTCTTCCCCATGAGGGTTTCCCAGGATAATCTATGTGTCTCTAATGTTTATGTGATTGCCTCTCTTTCAGTGATCTTATTTATGCAGCTAATGTGCTAAATGATTATAATAATAAAGAAGAACCCTAACTGCTAGTTGTATAAGTAAAACTTCAACAGTTCCTAGACCCAAGGATAAAAATGTGATAGGGACTAAATGGGTTTTCAGGAATAAACACAATGAAAATGGAAAAGTAGTAAGAAACAAAGAAATATTGGTATGCAAGGGATATGCTCAAATGGAAGGAGTTTATTTTGAAGAAATGTTTGCTCATGTAGCAAGATTGGAAGCAATCAGAATGTTTTTGGCATTTGCTTGCGACAAGAATTTTAAAATTTATCAAACGATTAAATCAACATTCCTAAATGGAAATTTAGAGGAAGAAGTATACATTGAAAAAATTGAAGGAATTTAGTTATCAGAAGTGTAGATTATGTGTGTAAACTCAAGAAATATCTCTATGGCCTAAGGAAATCCCCTAGAGATTGGTACTCCAGACTGGACAAACAATTACAACAAGAAGGATTTAAAAGAGGAGTTGTAGACAACAACATCTACATAAAAAATGAGGACAAAGAAATGATACAACATTTGGAAGTAATATTGACAAGCGAAACAAATTGTTTTTTGAAGAGATGCATAGTGAATTCAAAATGTGAATCTAGGAGAGTTATCATTCTTCTTAGGACTGTGGATTCGTCAATGAAACAAAGGTATCTTCATATCTCAAATGAAGTACATTAAGGAGATGCTCAAGAAGTTCAAAATGGAGGTTTATAAACTAGTTAGCACCCCTATGACCATAGGATGCAAGCTCAACAAAGATGATGAACCCATGGAAGCAAATAAAAAATTGTATATGTATATGATTGACAACTTGTTGTATGTAACGACTTCAAGGCCAGATGTCATGTAATCACTTGGAATTGTTGCAAGGTTTCAATCTGCACCAAAAGAATCTCATGTACATGAAGTCAAGAGAATATTGAAATATCTGAAGGGTCCTTTGGACTATGGACTGTGGTATCCAAAAGTTGAATATTGTTGGACAATTGGTTTTGAAGTTGGTTTTTATTGATGTCAACCCTTGGATAAGTATGGAAGACCCAGAGATGTGGTCGATATTGTTGGTAAGATGGTCATCATTGATGTCAACATAAATGATGGGTGTACTTGGAGAAGTCTCCAAAGTGGTCCCCTTATGGCGCATATTTAAGCATGGCCCTCATGGGAAGATGTTTTGAAGAAGTCTACAAGAAACCCATAGTTGTGGTCATGAGGCCCAAAGTTGATTGAGGAATAAGGACACAAAGGACAATGTAAATGCAAGAAATGTCTCACTCATATATGGATAATACTCGTCATGACGTTTCCAATGGTAAGTGGTACATCACGTGGTTCCTCATGGTTGAAGAGATATGTCCTCATGAAGTTGGAAGCCCGAAGGAATGGTTAAGAATCCCCTAAAAAATTACAAGTCATTAAATAAAGGGTAAAGTGGTTATAAAAAGAAGTCCTAAAGTTAAGGAGAGAAGTGACTTTGAAAAATTACAAATACACCTCAATAATTCTCTCATAAGTACATTCACACATAAGTTCATTTGAATACATTCTATGTGAAGAAGTGATCTATTGGTAAAAAAAAGACAACAAAGTCTGAGTTAGCGAAGGAGAGCGAAGGTGAAAGTTTCAAGACTATAGGTGTGCAGGGGTTTATCTAAAGAAACCTTGATTTATCTAACCCCCACGGGTCAGGCTACTGGTGTCTCACGAGGCACCCCTGCGGGTTGCCTAGGGATTGTCACACGAGGCCCCGCTAGACAACAGGTCTTAATCCTGCGAGGCTAAGATAAATTTGGGGAGAATTCTAGTACCATGATGTTGAGGCTAAGGTAAATCTACGGGTCTGTAATCTTATGTATCAATTCAACTACAAGATCAAAGGTATGTTTATATGCTTGTTTTGAGGATTACATGTTGACAATGTCATGGTGCATGATTGAGGCATGTTTGGTATATTGTTGAGGCATTGGAACATGATTGAGGCGCATCTTAGGTGCATGGTGTTGGCACTTGAACGAGGTGCAATTTTGGATGATATTAATGTATGTTTGAAGTACTTCTTGATGATGTTATGACACATGATTGATGTACATGCAATGGATGTTTTGGTATATTCTTAAGGCATGCTTGGTAATGTTGGTACTTGGTTGAGGTACATCTTGGATATCTTGGTATTTGGTTTGGTATATGTCATGGTGATGTTATCACATGCTCGAGGCACATAATTTATGATATCTTATGGTATATGGTGTATGGAATGATTGAGACATATCATGAGTGATAAGGTATATGCTTGAGGCACATCTCATGGTCTTGGTACATGATTGGTATGACACATGTTTTGGTACATGATTGATGCATGATATGGTACATGTTTGGCACATGTTTGATGAAAGATTTGGTATATGGTTGATGCATGGCACATGATCTTGGCATATGCTTGAGGGATATGGTACATTTTTTAGGCACATATATTGTGATGGTATGTTGTTGATATTGGTACATGCTTGGTACACATTTGGCACATGACTAGAGGCATGGTTTGGTGATGTCGGACATCTAGTTGAGATATGTTCTTAATGATATTTTCATATGGTCTATGCGAGTGGATATAGTTTCATTGAGGTCGAGTATCAATGGTGGTGACAGAGATAGTGGTAGTTACAGGTTGATGTGACAGTGACAATGACAGTGGCAAGTTGGATACAATGACAGGTTGATCAATGGATGGTTGATGAGACAATATGGTGACATGTGGAATGATATATCAGTGACAACATCAGTGGTAGTGATATTTTGTTCTACACTTATATTTCAGGGTGACAATATGGCACAAGGAAAGGGGGTTGTAGCCTCCTTTTGGTTGGAGCAGGAGAATTCAGGGAGTTGGAGCTTCCTTTAGGTTGGAGCCTATAAATCATGGGGTCATAGCCTCCTTCTAGTTGGAGCCAAATAACTCAAGGGTTTGGAGCCTCCTTCCAGTTGTAGCTTCCTTCAAGTTGGATCTTATAAATAGGGGTTGGAGCCTCCTTCCGGTTGGTGTTGGGGAATTGGGAATTTGGTGTTCTTATGAATGTATTATTGATATATGTAAGAAATCATTACGTGGTTTTGTTATAACCCTAAATTGCACTTGACATGCATACCTGGCATTAGGACATCTAACTTGTTATCTTTACTAAGACATTATTGAACAACTCTTCTAAAAACCATCATTTTGAAGGTGTACGTTCCCTACACCATTACTTCCCACGTAAACATGCTTGTTGAGCCACTCCAATCCATGTACACTCACAAAATATCGCAAAGTGTGGAAAATTGCATTGGATACTGGTTTTTGGGCCGTTACTTAACTGTCTGAATGTCTATAGCCAGTCACCCCAACCGTTATTGTCCCTTTTGTCCTATAAAAGAAGGGGTTGGGGTCCCACTGTAAGGAGAAGCACAAGAGCAAAGAAACTCTGCCCATTTTGTCAATCCCCCTTTGCCCCAATTGTAAATCCATTACCATTTCCCTAAGACAGAACTGAAGAGGAGAAGAAGACGTGGAAGCAGTTGGTGCATGGTGAAGAGGAGCCCAGGACCAAGTTCGAGGAGCAGTGTCAGTCTCATGTTGTATGCGAATTTTGTGAGATTAATATAAAGAAGTACTTTTTCTGTCCTAGCAAATGACGTCTTAAACTTATATGATTTGTTTACATTTTTTGTTTATGATATCTAACCCACTAATCCATATGTAGAATGCATGATTGTAGTTTCTTGTTTGTCTTTTGATGAATGCAGGTCATCCTTGGGAAGAGATTTGTAATCAGGAAACAACCAAGCGCAAAGGGATCGACACCGGATGCAGAGTTTAAGGTAGGCCTACCGGATCCCTCACTCTTGTCTTTTATGTATGATTGTGGGGTAATGTTGTGATAGTGATAAAAAATAGGATACTTTAGATAGTTACCTCTACCTACACTTTAGGCCCTTTGTGTAGTTCGTAGAGGGGTTTTCCTGCTATAGAAGAATTGGCGACCATACTGGGGATGCCTTTAGGGCTTTGGGGATATTTATTTTTGGGTGCTTTGAATCAGTTCATTCATTGTTTTCTGAGTTTCTGTGAGCTTCTGTGTCATCAAGGGATGTTGGTCTTCCATACCAGTACTCCCTGCTTGTGCTAGACTGTTGTTTTTTTCATTTTTTTTGAAGAGTTACAGAGTTGTACGCGGCCTGTAGTGGGCCTGCATGCATGCATACACGCCCTACCCTTGGATAACCCGTGTACATACGCTAGTTGTTGAAGTGTCAGTAGCGTGCCTGTTAAGAAGTTTTTTGTAAAAAAGATGAGGCAGTCATCCTCTTCCCTATCAGGAGTCACACTTCTTAGGGGTTTACTTGATCTAGTATTGGTCTCTATTATAGCAATATGTAGCCTAGGTCTGACTTCAATTTAGATTTATTTTGATCAAATATTTTTTGTATTTTCTTTAATAGGGTTTTTAGACAAGTTGGTGAGTCTGCTTTGATCTACCTGCTTGGTGTTGTCATTGACTCCGTACGATCTGCGATTGGGCCAGAAGCCATTTCGTGGCCCTGTCTTGTCATCATTTTCCCCTTTTTTGCTTTGAAAGAAAAGAAAAGAATTTATTTTCAAAATTCTTGTTTTGAAGCAAGTAACTGTTAGAAAAACATGACCGTGGAGAAATAAAATAAAACAAATGCGGAAACAAAACACAGAACATACACAATACAATAAAGACATAGATTTACGTGGTTCACCTAGTGTGGGCTACGTCCAACAGAGAAATTGGCAGGTCCTTTCTTTATTATTATCCAACAAATGAAGGGATACAACCTACAACAAAACCTGTTGTAACTTCCTATTCTTTCTCTCACAGTATCCTCTCTCAGAATAAAATACTTACCATAATGCATAGCCACAATACATTTCTCTCATAACAGAGGGTTGCCTTCTAGGGAAAAAAAACATAACATAATTTCTACCATTAGATCTGCAACCTTATAATGAACGGTCCATATTTACAATGAAATTACAATATACATTTACAAGGAATTTTTTCCTTTGGGGGGCCGCTTGCCCCCGAACCCACTAGCTGGGGGGATAGCCCCCCTGAACCCCGCAAAGGGGGTACCTCCCCTCTACACTCCCCCACATGGAAGAGTGTACATACTTCTGGGGTGTAAAGTCTTCATGGGGTATAAACACTGCTAAAAAACACAAGACCTTTGAATCAGGAAGATAATCAGGCTCCACAACCAACAATCTCCCACTTGGAGACTGATCTCAACAAATCCACTGTTGTTGTATATGATGGACTCTGAACCTTCTTGGACCTGGAAAATTTCTCATCTTCATATTCATTCTTGAAGACCAACTGAAATTGAGCAAGAACTCAGTTTCTCCCTGGTTACTCCCTTTGTTAACATGTCTGCAGGATTCTGGCTAGTGTGTATCCTTTCCAACTTCAAATGTCCATCTTCCAAGGGGGATCATATGAAGTGGTACCTCAACTGTATATGCTTAGTATTCGAATGGAAGGTTGAGTTCTTTGCAATATGAATTGCACTCTCACTGTCACAGTACAACCTGTTATTCTCCCGCTTCTTTCCAAATTCCTCCATAAACCTCTGTAACCAAATCATCTCTTTACTAGCCTCTGTAGCAACAACATACTCTGCCTCTGTTGTTGAAAGTGAAAAAACCTTTTTCAGTTTTGAAATCCAACTTACTGTTGTTCCACTTATAGTAAAAACATACCCTGTGGTGCTCCTCTTGTTGTCTTTATCACCTACCATATCTGAATCAACATATCCCTGTAGAAAAGTGTCTAAACCTCCAAAACATAATGCATGAGTAGTAGTACCTCTCAAATACCTGAGAATCCATTTTATTGCCTCCCAATGTTCTTTACATGGATTGTTCATATACCTGCTC